>JBAMNC010001698.1:600000-1061542 GCA_037902135.1 Cetoscarus ocellatus | reverse complement strand
CTTCACTGCATCAAATCTTTTCAACAACTCCAGACCTAACTGCATTATATACGGTTTTTTTTATTTTTTCAATACTTTATATGTTTTTATGCCCTTTTTTCATAATAACCCCTGATTTTTTCATTATGGAAAAACATAAAATATGCAATGTTTTTCAAAAATAGGTAAGAAGTGGAATATTTGGGATGAGGTTATCACAGCCTTGATGAGGTCAATAAATGATAACATTTATTTTGATCCTTTTTTTTTTTTTTTTTTTTTTGGACCAATTACAGTTTTCTCAGAAACCTTAAACTTAAACTCTTTATGTACCAAAATGGTTCCTTGCATAAAAGTGTAATAAAAACATCAATATAAATACTTTTTTAACCTTCACTGCATCAGATATTTTCAACACCTCCAGATCTAACAACAGATATAAGGCTTTTTATTATTTTTTTATATTTCGTATGTTTTTATGCCCTTTTTGTCATAATAACCCCTGATTTTTTCAATGTGGAAAATCATATAATATGCAATATTTTGTAAAATTTAGGTACAAATTGGAATATTTGGGATGAGGTTGTCACAGCCTCGACTACATCGATAATTGATAACAACATTTATTTTGATCCATTATTTTTTTGGGGAACAATTCAAGTTTTCTCAAAAAACGTACACTTTAACCCTTCGTGTACTAAAATGGTTCCTCTCATAAACATGTAAAAAAAATTGAATATAAATACTTTTTTTACCTTCACTTTTACCTTCATTCAGATCTTTTCAACAACTCCAGGCCTAACCATAGATATAAGGTTTTCTTCCTTTTTCTTTTTTTTTTTAGATTTTATATGTTTTTATGCCCTTTTTGTCATAATAACCCCTGATTATTTCAATATGGAATACATAAAATATGCAATGTTTTGTAAAAATTAGATACAAAGTGGAATATTTGGGATAGTGTTATCACAGCCTTGACCAGGTAAATGATTGATAACAAAATTAATTTTGATCCGTTACTTATTTATTTATTTATTTTTTGGAGCAATTAGAGTTTTCTCAGAAAACTTACACTTAAACCCTTTGTGTACCAAAATGGTTCCTCTCATGAAGGTGTAATAAAAATTTCAAATATAAATATATATTTTTTACTTTCCCTGCATCAAATCTTAGTTTCTAATCCAGGTTTCTTATAATAAGCATTTAAATTGACTGAGATATTGAGGCCCAAAAAAAGAAAATAAGCAGAATGTATCAATTCGGTTTCCAAGGTGCCTCAAGGGTTAAACAAGGCATCTCATTCATAACGCTGGGTACTTACAAAACAGGGCCTGAATCTGTCGTCATATGTAACTAGAAAGCACTCGGAGAGCGCAAACCTCCGCCAAGGTAGGTTTTTTGTGGAGTTGTATGCACAAATGCCAAAAATGGTCCCATCTCGCACTGTTAAAGAATCCTTTAAAAAAATACTGGATCCAGATCAGTCCCAAAATCTAATCATTTGTTCCTTATCCCATTCCACACATTTCCTGAAAATTTCATCCAAATCTGTCCATAACTTTTCAAGTTATCTTGAAGACAAACATACAGACAAACAAACCAACGCTGACAAAAACATAACCTCCTTGGTGGAGGTAACAAACAACCGATCAAGATCATTCATAAGCTGTTTTGCGTCGACTGCCTATGGTTAAAAGTGGAGGGAGCGAGGATCTTTTCCAAGTGGACCGTGATTTATGAAGAGAAAATTGTGTGAAGGTTTGCGTGCGAATGGTTTTGTAAATCTGAATTATTTCAATCGCACGCCTGTTTCAGGTTCTTGGCACACTTTTAGTAAAGATTCCACGCACTGTTTTATAAATGAGACCCCACGACTTTTTGAATAATTTGCAAATTTAAAGGGAGCAAAGATGACACGTTCTTTTGAGAATCAGACCCTCAGTCTCTTGTAATGATCAGCCAACGTATGACCTCAGTATCCCACAATCCATTGCACAGAAAGCACAGATATACTGAGTCTCAACTCCTCACAGGGTTTCAAAACTCTCCATGTGTTGTGGTCCAGACTACTCGATTAATGCCTCCAATATCAGCCGGTACAGACTGGATGCAGACTGATTATGGGGATGTTAAGTTTGTATTGGGAAGAATGTTAACAAGCTTTGGGCGTGAGCGTGCACAATTGGTGCTATGAGTCTAGAGAATAGAAGGTTCTTCCTGACATACTGCAAGCTGCATATGCCTCTGGGCCAAGTATACAGATAAAATGAAAGAAAGAGAGTCATATCTTCCTCATCTTTGCAGATATATATATATGTCCATATCAGTAGAACAGACAAAGCAACATTGTACGGCTGCACTTCCTCTTTCTGCTTTTCAAAGTAAAGGCATGGTTTGGCATTTCTACGGGGGGACTCCCTGACAAAGCTTTTATTCTGAGGCACAAGTATTTAAGTATATCATAGCTAGAATGAGATTTAATATTTTATAACCATCAGTTACATGGTCATCGAGGTCTGGCGTGTCCGAGCTCCTGGCCCAGTGAACTTCCTCCTGGGACGCCACGCGAGCCGAGTAAATGTGTTTCTACGCGACATGATGACGCCGCTGCAGGAGGTGTGGACCGTCTGAAACTTTCCAAACTGGCCTGATGTCAGTCTATATCCAAACTGTAGATCCGCTTCCTCGCTGACCTAGGCTCCAGCCCCCGCCGCTCGCCCCGCAGCCGTCCATGTTTAGACCTGTGCTCTGATAATCTGTGGTGTGTCTGATCTGATGATGGGTCGTGTTTCTGTTTGTGTCGTGTTGATGGCGGGACAGACGTCATCGCTGTGATTGTCCGCTCTGTGCAGCTGAATGTGTGCGACGCGAATGTCACAGTTTGTGTCTTAATGTCAAAAAAAGTGATTTAATGAGACATCCTGCTGCTCCTTTAATCGACCAATCAGATCTTTCTCTTAACTAAGATCACTTCTACTTGAAATAGGTCCACTACAGAGTTTTTTTTTTCATTTTTGGAGACTCATCATCCCCTTTTCATCTTTCATAGTGTGGGCTGTGGCCCCCTGGTGGCCATCAGGGGTACCGTTAGCAAAAACATGAATTTGAAGTTGAAATCTTGTTTGAATTGTTGCAAAATATCTTTGTGAACATAACTGTACTGGAAAATATCTTTACGTACTTGGACCCAGGTCACCTATCAAGGTTTTTTGAAGCTTTGAGCACACACACAAAGATTATCGGGCTGTTTTTGTCCCAACTTTCCCCCTTCCCGACCAAGGACAGCAAACACCCGATCATCTCATGTCTTATAAAATTAGCCTATAAGATTATCCTGTGGTCTGTGGTGTGTTAAGAGTGAATTTGTACCGATGTCGGCTCCGAAACAGTAAATATTAAACTTGTTCAATATTTGCAACCAAAAATCTTCGTGTGTAGGGAAAGCCAACAACTCCTGAGTCATGACTCCGTGAATTGTGATGTGAATGAAACCAATCAAGAAGCGAGCTGACTGAGGAACAAGGAAGCAGGCGTAAATAAAAAAAAGCATGGCCAACGTGAAAAATGAAGTTGGGTGGGCCTCAGAAATGGAGGACCAGCTTGCATGTTCACACTGTCTCCAAGATTTTTTCCACACTCTTTTCTTTTATTTGGTTCAGGACTTTTCCGTCAAAAATAGTCCCAAGACCACCATCATTCTCTCTCCTCATATTTCCTCTTCCATGTTGCGTGTTGTGTTTTCCGGTTGTTGCCATAGACATATATGTTTATGGTTGTTGCTATGCTTCTTCTCCTTCTTCGTTTTTGTTAGATCACGTTTGATCACGCAATGAGGACTAGATTCTAGATCGAGGTGGGACAGAATGGTTATGTGTGTGGTGTGCTGTGTTGAGATTATCGGAGCACACCACACACAGTACGATCAAAACTGTTCAATGCCTGATTTTTAATCTTCATGTGTGGGATCGCTAACATAAAAAATCTCCCTATATTTAGAAAATCCTTATGTGTGGGTACCCCGCTTTAGGTACACCCCAGAGGACTTTAAGGTTTCAATCTGAACCATGGCAGTCTTATGTCTGGTTCAAATGAAACATCGAAGCTGTGCTTTGGTCAGTATACACTCACCAACCACTTTATTTACCTTCAGAACTGCCTCAATTCTTCATGGCACGGAGTCAACAAGGTCCATATTGACATGATGGCATCACACAGTTGCTGCAGATTTGTATCTGTTTCAATTGTTGACTCCAAATTGCCCTTCGGTGGGAGTTGAATGGTTGTTTGCCTCTCTATGTGGCCCTGTGATTAGCTGGCAACTGGTTCAGAGTGTACCCTGCCTTTCGCCCAATGCCTTGGATAGGCTCCAGCCCTGCGACCCCAAAAGGATAAGTGGTATAGATAATGGCTGGATAGATGGACTAAGGGGCCCAAAGTGTTCAAAGAAAATGTCCCCACATCATCATTAGCCCTGTGACCACAGGTGGCATATTTTGCCTAATGGCTATCAAAAGGAATGTAGTCCAGCACTCTCACCGCGTAGCACCCTGGGCGTAAAACAGCCTCCAGCTTCTGCTCAGTTTTGTCACCGCTCTCAGCTCTTATAGTTGAAAATAGTTCAACTTCTGTGACGGTGCCGTCAATGTCACTTCTCCCTCACTGAACAATCAGAGCGGTTGTTACAGGGCAGGATGGATGATCATGTTGTTGACACCAACTTCTGACCCTACCATCTGAACGTATCAGCAGATACACTGCAAAAACTCTGATCTAGGTGAGAGTGTTTGTCCTATTTCAAGACAAAAATACCTCACTAGACTTATTCTAAGCCACAATTTCCTGATATGTCTAAATTAAGATCTTATTTGAAGATATAACAACTAAAAATAAAGCCAGAGATGCTTGTAACAAGTAAAATAATCTGCCAATGAGACAAGACAAATTTAACTTAAAGGGTGTCTTAAAATGATTTATTTTTATCCAGAGCAGATGTTAAACCTGAATTTAAGACCCTCACTGAGTCAAACTTTCCTTGTTTCATTGGCAGATATTTTGTTATTATTTCAAGCAGCTCAATGCCTAATTTTTGCCTTTTATTTCTCGGAGTAAAATATTTATCTGGACTTTCTCAGTGAATGTGGATTAAAATAAGTGTTTCAGATATTTCTGACTTGAAAATAGACAAACACACTTGCTGAGATCTAAGTTTTTGCAATGTATGGAGAACCATCAGGCCAGGCTGTCCTGTATTGGTGAGCCTGTGAGAATCATAGCCTCAGTTTCCTGTTCTTAGCCAACAGGATTGGCCTCCTGTGTGGTCTTCTGCTGCTGTAGCCCATCTGCTTCAAGACTGACACGTTGTGCATTCAGAAATGGTCTTCTGCATTCTGTTATTTCAAATAAGGAGGGGTTTTCTTGAGTTACTGTTGCCTTTCTGTCATCCCAAACCACTCTTTGGCCCTGGATATTTTCTTTTTTTCTGACCATTCTCTGTAAACCTTAGAGATGGTTGAAAATCCCAATAGATCAGCAGGTCCAGCATTTCTGGCACCAATGATCATGCCACATTCAGAGTCACTTAAATCACCGTTTTTCCTCTTTGAACTTCAGCAGGTTGTCTTGATGATGTCTACATGCCTGAATGCACTGAGTTCCCCCCATGTTATTGGCTGATCAGCTATTTGTGTTGATGAGAAGTTGAACAGGTGTACCTAATAACGTGTCTGGAAGGATTAAACTTTATTTTTCTTCGTTCCGGTTAAAATGTACAATTTAAAGATCTAATATTTTGGTCCTTTTTGGCATCGTAGATCATCAAACACATCATAGATCTGGAATAATAGAGTCTGTATCATCTACTGAGGTGATATCATGATGATCAAACACTAACAAACTCACCTCTGTCCCACACAAAAGGTCGCCCCGCCTCTCCGTGCCCCGCCCCCTCAGCCTCGACGCTCAGATCATCCGTCGGAGAACCAGGATGTCTCAGACTTTTATTTTGAAAGGTGCATGTTAGCAGTGCGTGTGAGGCTCGTTCACCAAATGTGCACTTTCCCATGTACAAAACAGCAGGTGTGGGTGGGTGGAGCTTCACCTGCTCTGCAGCCAATGAGAATGTATCGCTCACTCTCAAACCTGATTGGCTGTTGCTGTGATGATGTAACTGCTGCTGCTACAGGTGATTGGTCATTAGCATTCAGTGTTTGTTTTTTTTTTACCTTGCATGTGACTAAAGAGCTGTAGGAACATTTTTTTATGATCTATATATTTATTATTATTATTTATTGATTCATCATGATCATCATCATCGGGTTTGTTTTCTATCACTGTCATTTGGAATAAACTGTTTCATGCACCTGGATGGTTTATGAGTTTTAATGATCAGAAGCTGCACTAACACAAGGCAGAGCTATGCTAAAAGATTATCTAATGCTAGTTAGATAGTTTTTAGGACACTCTAAGGGGGGATGTCGCAGTCTTTCTGTGAGACAAATCCTGTTGTGTTCAGTAAAATCCACGTTGAAGCCTCTGTGTTAAAGTAATGTCTGTTCAGTACAGTCCTTTTCATCAGGAGGGGCTACATAAGTTGACTCCGCCCCTTCTATGTGATTGGTTAAGAGCCTGGTTGCCACATCAGTCAGAGTGCAGGACTTCTTCCACCATTGGCTCCGCCCCCTTCAGAGGTAAAACTGGACCTGGTAAGCAAACATAAGAATTGCTTTAGCTAATCATAGAGTGGTGCAGGAATGACCTGGACCATCGTCTGGATCAGTGTTAGTTTTGTTGACTAGTTGTTACATAGTTTTCATCAACAACCTATTTTCTGCTGACGAAAACTAGACAGTAACTAATAAAAACAAGTGCACATGTACAAAAACTAAAACTTAATTAACTGACATTTTCAACAAATAAAAACTCAGTGAACATGTTTGACAGAGTCTTAATCCAATCAGACCTAATGTGGTCATGTAGAAAGTAGGGACAAGTTAGGAATATATCCAATCACAGCTACTTTGGTTGTGTGGAAAGGTTGGATGAGTTAAGAGGGACATCCAATCACAGCTGCCTTAGCTTGGTGGTGGTGGGATAAGTTGGGGAGTGATCCAATCAGAGCTCCTCTCTTTATGAATTGATATATTCATGTAGAGCAGGTTCACTGTTTGTTGTCAGTTCTGGTATTGTAACTGAGATGCTCTGCCAGGTAGCCTAAATAAAGGTGACTGCATTTCACACAAAAGTTCAATTTGTTCATGTTTATTTGTACACTTAAACTTTACTATCATTCAATAAAGGGCTGTTAGATGTTTAATTTTATCCAAGTGTAAAACATGACTTCAGAAATTAAAGGAAACATAAAAAATGCTCCATATTTTAGTCGACTAAATTTACAGTAGATTTCGTCAACTAAAATGTTGTAAAATTTAATCAACTGAAACTAGACTAAAATTAAAACAGTTAAGATGACTAAATGAGGACTAAAACTAAAAGATATTTTAGGCAAAAGACTATAACTAAATTAAAAAGTGCTGTGAAAATTAACACTGGTCTGGATGAACCAGCCAAACACCTTTCTGGACTCATTCCTGCACCACTGTACCATCGTCAATATTTATGACTCTCCTCTGATCAGCACTGCTCGGTCAATAGTCCAAACATAGGGTTGAGTACCTGTCATGTGGGCGGAGCCTTTTTTGACATCACTGCTGACATCATCAGGAGGCCAGCGGAGCTCGCCACTCTCCACCTCTCCGCCATCAGACGGCTCCACCACGATGGATGGGACGCGCCGGGAAAGTTTAGGGAAATGCTCCATGCAGTCTGGATACACCTGAGAGGAAAAGGACAGGCAACCAATCAGGGAGCTCCATGAAGAGTCACCAGGTATGAGTTTTTAAAGGGACAGTGCACTCAAACTATACAGACAGATATATAAATTTAAAGATATTTTATTGATCCCCTTGGAGAAATTTGGAAATATAACAAGTCATTTTAACTTGTCTCAACTTTACACGGTTTGATTCCCGTGTTGGACGTCCCCCCTAGTGATCATATTCGGTCCAATCAGAAAGTGGCAGTGTCTTTGTGTCACATTTTGTTTCAGCTCAGCTCACCAGAAGGATACCTAAAAGTACCAGGTGTCGAGCCAAGTTAAGAGGAGGTGAGTCGAACCAACACTTCGTACAGGAAAGTCCGAGCATGAGACTTACTTGGACAGACGCCACCTCTCCAGAAGCTCCTCCCACTGCTGACAGACAGGCGTCCATTACTTCCATTATTTCAGCCAGTTGGAGCTGAGAGCCAACAAGAGACAGGAAGCTGAAGGGACAGAAATTAATTACTGAAATTAATCAGCTGATCCTGAAGCAGTTAGTCATTTGGAGGCCAAGACCAGCATAAGCTCCCACCCCATTGAGCTTAAAGTCTCTGAATCTTCTTGAGGGGCTCATCAGGTACAGATACTTCATGATTTTCATCCTTATTTTTAACCAAACAGAAAGAAAACTGGCCTTGTGATCCAGAATGGGACCCTGACTCTTGCCCCAAAACAGCTGAGACAGGCTCATGCACTGATGCTGACCTTTGACCCCTGTAATAGAGTCAGTGTGAGGTCCCTTCCTGCTACATAACCACACAGGTTGGCCCGTCTGCCTTGGCTGCTCCAACAGTCAAATTCATGGAAATGAGCTTTGTCAGCTCCAGGTGCATTCTGGGATACACAACATCATCATCACCTGCTGCAGGTAAGCCTTCAGTTTTGTTTCTGAAACCTCTTCATAATTTTTTTCTGCTCTGTATGATCAATCAATCAGTCAAACTTTATTTATAAAACCCTTTCATGCAAATAATGTAGCATATAGTGCTTTAAAAATAGACAGATAAACTATAATAGGAAAAAGATAAATTAAGAGAATGATAAACTTTATACTTTTTAGAGGTGAGCACAATAATACAGCATCCTTGCACCGAATTATTTACAACTAACTGTACAAATAAAGATTTATTGACTATTTTATCTGATACACTCAGTGTATCATTCATTCCCTCTGCTATTAAGCTCCTAAACACAGGCCACACCCATTTTAAATGAATTTTATTTCCCGTCTTATTTTTTTTATTACTGTTTTTACAGTTTTTGCATTGTCTTGTTTTTACCTCATTTGCTTTTATCTTAACTTGTTTTATCTTGCTCTACGATTTGTATACGTGGACTACTTATAATCTTCGGACATCTCCCTCTGTCCCATGCTTAAATATGTTTCCTTGACGATTGATTGATTGATTATTTATTTATGTTGTTGACTGACTGTATGCATGAATGTACACTGGAAAGCTACAAATGAATTGCCCCTTGTGGGATAAGTAAAGTTGTCTGAACTGAACTGTTTTGCATTATGAAGTAAAAGTAGCAAATAACGAACTGTCAGTTGTTGACCTCTTGCAGGTGTAATTTAGGGGGCTTTCATTCATCTAAAAGGGTTTAAAATCACCTTTTTTCAGACTAGTGAAGTACAGAACAGCAGATGCATAATGTTCATTTAGTGTCTTCTTTCTGGTCTTTTAGCCCCGCCTCTCTTTTCTCCATGGTCATCAGTTTGGTCGTAATGATTGGTCCGTTACCACCCTTTAGTCTCTCATGTGGTCGCAGATCTATAGCTCCATGATCGTCTAACCTGACACAGTGACCATGGAGTTTGATCTCAGCATGAATTATTTGGGGTGTCAGTGGCTTAGTTCGAAGAGATGCTCATTTACTTAGTATCAGCAGTTCTAGGGTATGAGCCCAGCTCCTGCGGTCAGATATCGATGTGCCCTTGGACAAGGAACTGGTGGTGCTTTTCCATGTATGATTCTTGCTTAACTCAGTTCAACTCTGCATAGTTTGGATACTTCCTGCTCCATTGTCCATTGCAGTGTAGGCTGGTTGCACAAACTGCAGAAGCATCCTCACAAAAACAGAGGAAACCAGGCGATAGAGCTGCCACCCCCCTTGTGACTTTTTTTTTTAGCAGTTAAGAAATAAATTTGTTCCAAATATGATTGCAAGCAGCAAAATGACATGCAAGTTAGGCAGAGGAGAGTTTGGGAAGTCAAACAGCATCTCGGATCTGACAACAGAGGGCAATACATTTCCGCATTAATTCCAGAAATACTGTAATCATTCAGAGGTCAGCAGTGTCTCCACATCATGTTAAGTCTCGGCTCAGATCCCTTGGAACCCCACAAGAGGTGATATGAAAAATTGTGCCAGGGAAAAGGTACAATCCTGATTGTAATAAACAAATTGTTTTCATGGATGTAATCAATATGAAATGTGCATACACACATGTTCCAGTGCATAGACCTTTAGAGGAAGCATATGTTTTGTGTGCTATCACTATTTTAGCTCTGTCAGAAAAGACACCAGATCAGTTATGAATTTAGATTTATTTGCAGTTATATGAATTTGGCAATATGGCTCTGATGGAGGCTCTCCCTGCTCTTGCATGTATGGATAGTTGAAGCCTTAAGCAGGAGCAGCACACATTCCTGACCTCTTTGCACCTACAAAGAAAGAGATGTAGCAAAATCCCCCCATAGCAAGAATTACTGTCAGTGAGACACTGAATAAGTCAGAAAATGGCAGAAAGAAGGAGCTCGAGTAGAGGAGGGTTGCAAAGCAGCTTGCAGCAGTTGCAGTGAAGAGTAGGCAGGTGGAAGCAGCTTATACAAGGCGGCCTGAGTGCATTTAGCCAATGGCAGGTTAGAGGCAATCACCTGGCTGTCGACAGTGGCTCAGCTGGTTATCAATAGAGTGCTGGCATAATAGCGATCTTGACACCGTGTCAAGAACTATGAGACCTTTTGGTGCCTCAGTGCCCAAACCCCAGACGAGGAATCAAGGCGCTAACTGATCCTGACGGATAACTCACACAGAAACTTTTCTCAGTGTTTACTTTTAGTCATCAGAAAGACTAGAAAAGTGCTAAACAAGCTCAAGGCCATTTTAGCATTTATTTTTTGTTAATCTGTGCACAGTAGTCGTCATCAGAATGAAAAAATACACAAAAATGGACAAAAATGGAAAAGGAACCCTCAGTCTACAACACTGTACATGATCAGAAGCTAAACTGAATTTGAAACTTTAGAGACTACCCTCCCACAATCCTGTGTCCACGACAATAGCAATGAGATGAAATACTGGAACCAAACAAGGAATCAACTAATCAGATGCACAAAGAATGGACTCACCTGGAGATGACTGAAGAGAAATATTAAAGAGTTTGACTCAGAAGTTGATTCTCTTAGAGGTCTGCTCTACTTTACACTCGGTAGCTGCTGTGTGTTTGTGTGTATGAGTGAGTATTTGCATGTCAACCTGATTTGACTCCATCTGTTTTGCTTTTTGCTCTCTGGAGTCTTTGAAAGCACTTCACTGTGCCTCACACCCGGATTGTTTGGGAGGGTTGGTCAGGCACAGGTGGGCGTTACAGTTTTGGCTCTGCTTGTTTGTTTATGCAGTAGCCAAACCATGACAAAAGTCACGCCGAGATAAATAAGAGGGCTTGTTTTAAAGCAAACCCCGGAGAGACTCACTTATATGAATGCAACACACTCAGCATCTGGAAAAAACAGGCTGACGGATTAACTCTGCAGTACTATATTTTTATATATATATATATATATATATATATATATATATATATATATATATATATATATATATATATATATATATATATATATATATATATATATATATATATATATGTATGTATGTATGTATATAGATATAAATATATAGATATATATGTAATCTGCAGTACTATATATATATATATGTATATATATATATATATATCCATACAGTTTCCAGCATAAATGAGTACACCCCCTATTAAAAGTAATGTATTAATTAATATCTAATGAACAAAAGAACAATTTCCAAAGTTTTGACAAAGCTGAGTTTAACATAAAAAATATAGATCATAAGATGAAAATAAGGGTAATATGATTATTAAAATTTTGCTTTGCTCCCACCCCTTAGGTTGGGGTGTACTCATATTTGCATCCTGATCTTCTATTAAGAAAAATACTTCTTTGTGTGCAACTTTAAAAATCTTGTTTGCAATCAATGGCCCATATATTAACCACTGTATATTTATATATATATATATATATATATATATATATATATATATATATATATATATATATATATATATATATATATATATATATATATGTATATATATATATATATATATATATATATATATATATATATATATATATATATATATATATGCCACAGCTCACCTAAATTTAACCTTGCAGTGCAGCTGGATCAGCCTTATTCAATGTCTGTAATCAGGCAGATCCATCTTGCCAAGCTCCAACCTACAATGTTTGTGCTTGGCCAAAAGTGGGACGACCCAATCAGAGTCCTTTAGAGCTGGAAGAGGTGGAGCCTCGAGAGTGACGACAGCAAGTCGGGACTGCACATACAGAGATTAGCATAGATGTTAACAGCTTTAGTGGCTGTTTTATCAGATCTGGACCACATTTCTTTATTAAATGAAATACAAAACAACTACAAACTTCTCTAATAACAGGATATTTTCACTCCATCTCAAACATGTTTTCTTGTGAGTTTGTTTTAGGAAGTGGCTCAAGTTCTGTCCTCTACACCGCCGCAGTAGCGCCCGCCTACTACATTCTGACTGGCCTGCAATGATAGTGATTGACAGAACAATCATCCAATCACTGGCTGGATATGCTTTTTAAAGGTACTGCCCTCCCCAAACACTTCCTATGGGCTGTTGTCCAGATGGGGTAATGAGTTATGTTGAATGGTCCATCTGCCGTGCCAGGTTACCCTAAATGAACAGCATTGTTAATTACTAAAATGTTTTTTTATTGTTCTGTGATGGTTAATACACTAGTATGTAGAAGCTCTTTAACAGATATTTCTAATGCTGAAATATAATTATAATATAGATGAATTTTCAAATGTGCTGTTTTAAAAAACTCTTGACTAAGATGTGAAATAATAGTTTTTAACTCTCATTCCTGAATGGAAAAGTTTGTTTTGGTGGTTGAATGTTCTGCTTGATTATTTTTGAAGCCCAGTGAATGGCTCAAATTTGGGTAAAAAGATGAATTCAGTCAGAAATTCTTTATTCCTGCTCAAAATGTTTGTCCAATAACCAAAAATAATTAAACACATTAAGAAATCAGTTTTAAACAAGTTTTGGAAAGATCTCTATAATGTTGATGTTTTGTCGTTTTTATGACAGGTGGTTTGATAAATTTATTAAGTACTTTGTGTATATTTGTGTGTATATTTTCGTCTTACAAATTCAGCGATAGAACAGAGGGGAGGAGGAGATATGCAGTTAAAGATGAAGAGAGGAAGAGGAGGAAGAGGAGGGTGCTGATGCTGCTGCAGTCTCAGAATGAAAGTGAAAGTAAAAAATCCGCAGATCGTCTCAGATGATGATGCTCTGAGGCTCTTTCTAAGGATTTTTTACACCATCAGAAGAGGAGGCTGTAGTTTACGTCGCAGTCCAGACTGGTCGAGACTGTGGTCCACTTTGCAGTCCAAATCGTTTTATAGGTTGTAGGACAGGTTGTGGTTTACTCTGTAGTCCGGGTCTCTGTTAAAGCTTGTGTTACAGATTTTTGTTCAGTCTGTAGTCCTCGGCAGCAGACTGTGGACCCTCTCCTCCTTCATCCTCTCGGAGTTTTCGTTTGCTGTGGTTGGACGTCTTTTGTAACCTGGATGTTGAAGATGTGGTTTCACGGTAATTCCAGCAGGAGGCAGCAGAGCAGCAAAGGTCAGACCAGCTCTTCTTATATTCTCATGTCTGTAAGACCTCAGAAAATCATTAACTGCCAGGACTGAACAGGATATTCTAACATTTATTTTCATTTATTTTCATTACTGTCATACTCAGAATCAACCTCAAATGGAGCAAGTTTAACATTTGGAGCTTATAAAGACAGGAAACATGTTTGATATATGATGCAAAAAATGAGATGAAAAGGCAGAAAAAGATCCCAAAAAGGTCTTCATATTTGGTTTTTGTCCTGTTGTGTGCAGTAAAGCAGACAGACAGACAGACAGACAGACAGACAGCTCCACCCTGTCTCTGGTGGCCCTGCCCCCCTCATCTCTTCACAGGATCGTGTGTCGGAGAGATGAGAGGTAGGAGCTGCTCTTTAGACTGTTACAATTCGCTGAAAACTTATTTTGAAAAATGCTCTAATAATGACTTTTATTGTGAAGGATGCTCTAATGATGGCTCTCTTAATGTGAAGGATCCTCAGGGATGCTTCAGTGTTGTGTCATGTTATTGTGGAGGATTTATCTGATCGGTGTTAAGTATGATCCAGTAAACACTCTGTTGGTCTTTTTAATGAATGATTTATGTGCTGATCCTCTGAAACCGATCCGCCTGCTGATCCAGGCTTCGTATCAGATCATTTATCTGTAAGGTTCTCAGATTAAATAAGAACAGTCTGTCAAGAACACTAAGTCAGGTTGTAGACATAAAATTACTTGTCCATGTGAATCTAAGGTGCATTTCCACAGAAGGAACTTTTACTGTGAGCCAGGAACTTTGTGAGTTTAACAATAGGAACCAAGATATAAATGTAGTTCTCAGTGACGGTTCAATCCCCTAAAAAGTACCTTGTTAATCATCTATGACACATGGGATGATTCCAGCTGGTGTGTTGACTTCTATGTCGCACTTGTTTTTGGAAGTTCTCTTCTGACTGGAGTGGCGCTGTGGTTCAAACAATCATGGATGACCTGCTGCTGTGAACCTGCTCCACTCCATGTGCTCTGTCCTGCATCAGCCATCAACAGACATGACATCATTTAACATAAATTCATATCTTAGACCAGTTAAACCCATTTTAATGGCAGTTCATCTCGATACTGCATTATCAATAAACATAATTCCTCTCCAGATTATGTTCATTATAGATATTAATGTTAATATTAGATTGAACTCTCTATCCATGGCTGTATTGATTATACATCCACATCTTTACAACCATATAGACATGAGGACCCTCTTGAAAATGAGATGCCACATCTCAAGGGGCTTACCTTTAATAAATTTATATTCAACAATAACAAATATGGTGCTATACAAATAAAGATGATTGATTGATTGAGTTATGTTGTTGTTGTTACTTCACTGATCTGAATTCTATCATTTTTTTAAAAAGTAAGGCTGATGTGGAAATGCAGACAAGGCCACAGAAACCCTTTTGTTTCTTGTTGCTGATAAAGTTTGCGTTGAACATTCAGCAGGAGGCACCGAGGAGAACCCAGACAAAGAGAAGAAGAGACTCCTGAAGCTGAAGAACCCAGCAAAGATCTGGAGGAACCTCAAACAGCAGAACCTCGCTCAATCTCCAGGTCAGAACATCACCATTTCAGAGCGTAATTACTTTAGAACTAACAAAACATCATCATGGGTGATACGATGGTGCTGCAGGTAGTGCCTCCTAGCAAGAAGGTTGCCGGTTTGACTCTCTGTATCAACCAAGGTCTTTCTGTCTGAAGTCTGCATGGTCTCCTTCTGCCTGCATGGTTTTTCTTTTCGAGCGTTCCAGTTTCTTCCCACAGAACAAAAACATGCTTGTTAGGTGTGAGTGTGAATGGTTCGCTGTCTCTCTTGGCGACCTGTCCAGGATGCACCTCACCTCTTGCCCAGTGTCAGCTAGGATAGGTTCCACCCCCTGCAACCCCAAATGGGATTAGCAGTATAGATTCTGCAGTATAGAAATGCAAAAATCCTCTCGCTAGAAAGACAGATTATCATGTCAGAAACAAGAGACGCACGCACATCCTCACAGGAGAACTTTGAGGCACAAAGAATAGTAGCTAAAAGAGACAAAAGTCTTGCTCACCAGAAGCTGCTCAGTTTGTTGAATGTTCTCACCACAGATGTAAGGTTTCAGGTTCCAGCCCAAAACGGTGTTTGAAGGGCGAGGACCTGAACGTTACATCTGTGGTGATGATCCTCCTCAAACTGACTTAGGGTCAGGGTCTGGTGTGCAGGACCTTTGCTTTGTTTTTTTTAGCAACAAGAGAACATTAAACTTTTAGAACCAAAGGTATATCATCAAAAAGCTAGCATACTCATGTTTGACCCACAAGAACATCAGTATGTTAGAGCTGACAGAACATTATCACAACCAACAGAACATCATCATGAACACAGAACACACAGAAGATCACCTACTAGGGCTGGTCTATATATCGATTAAATCGAGGCTTGGATTTGTTTTTTAAATGAGATTAAACACTGAACAGAGACCCTCACTGAGTCAAACTTGCTTTGTTTTATTGGCAGATATTTTCCCCTCATTGCAAGTAATTCAATGCCTAATTTTTGCCTTTCATTCTTTAAAGTAAGAGATTTATCTCGGCTACTTAAGTAAATGTGGATTAGAATAAGTATTTTGGATATTTATTGACTTGAACATAGACAAACACACTTGCCTAGATCTGAGTTTTTGCAGTGTGTTTTCTGTGTGTTGCACAAGATGAGACAGATGGGGAGGTTCTCCTGCAGGAGCAGAGGGTGGAGTCTTTGGAGGAGGTCAGCAGGAGGCTGATCATGAAGGAGGAGCAGCTGTTCAGTCAGGACTCCATCAGTGAGGACGAGGAGGACCAGCTCCACCGAGACCTGGAGGCCCTCACACTGCAGATGTGGACCGCTGTTCACAACACCTTCACTTCCTCTGACGTCCCCTCCTCCCTGGACATGGAGGTCCTGAGGAGCGCCGTGCTCTCCATCCAGCTGCAAGAGGAGCAGGACAGGCGCTGGGCCGGGTGTGCCGGGGACCGGGTCCCAGTGTGGCGGCCTCAAAAGTGTCTTAGCACTCACAACAGACTGCTGCAGCACATGGTGGAGTCCAGGCTGATGAAGGCTGCAGAGGAGTCTGATGGAGCAGACAGCCTGTCGTCTCCTCTGAAGAGGGAGGTGGGTCACATACTGGGACAGCAGCAACAGAGAGTCCGCCTGGTTCAGAGCTTGGTGGACCAAAAATCAAATCATGATATTCATTTGCCAAATAGTGATCCAAAGCGTTTGTCTTAATACTGCTGTGACGACTTTAAACTTCGAAAGACTGTCCTGATCAGAAGCAGACAAAAGTCTTGGTAGACAAAGGTGGTCTTAGCTATAGATGGGTCTTGACATGGCTTAGTCTTCTCCAGGACAAGACTAAAGGTCCGTCCCAATTCTACTCCTTAGGCCTTGGCTTTGCGTGTTCACGTCTAGTGAAGGCGTGTCCCAATTCTCCGTAGGGCTAAGGGGAAGGGTTGAGACGAAGGGCTACACAGCCCTCGAAACAAAGGCAGACCGGGACATCACTTGAAAGGAAGGGGTATGAGAATTTCCCATAATACACCGCGCCCACTGACACGAAGGCAGAGCTGAGACCGAAGGAAGCGCATAATTATAAGTAATTATTAAATCATCAAGTAAATGTTAATCATGTTTTGAAGTGTTGGTCGTATTTTAAAATTTCTCGTTATAACGAGCTAGCTTTCGCAGCTGTAGCTACGGTTATTGTCGCATCTGCCTACGTCACAGCCAGCGGCTCTGGGTGATGACGTCGAGTGGCGTCTCGTTTCTCAGGAGCGTGCTTTCACCCCTTCCCCTTGGCCCTCAAAACAGAGGGCTTAGGGGAAGGGGTAGAAGAAGGGGTAAGACGAAGGGGAAGGGCTAAGGGGTACAATTGGGATTCACCTGAAGCTACGTGATTGGTCAAAAGAATCATGTCTTACCCTTTGGTTCCTCTAAAAACACATCTATACATCCTAGAAACTAAATATTGTGTCCAGCCCTACCCTGACAACACCATGGCACCATCTCCTTATGCCGAATCCTCGAACTGGTCTTAAATCTTTTTATTCCTGTCCAGGTGTGTCATGTGGGGCGGCGTGTAAAGGAGGACCTGCTAACCGTGGCGAGGGCGGTGGTGAACTGTTACCCTCCCCAGATGGACATCATGAACTTGTACGCCGGACTCTACCATCATGGTTTCTCTGCTCAGCTGAACAAACTCGCAGTTTCAGGGCTGGGAACAGAGGACTGCTGCTACCTACTGTTCTGGACCAACCGCTGCTACCCACAGTGAGTTTGATACCCTGGTACCCAACAAGAGTCTGAAACCCTGACACTACAACCTGATATTCTTAACACCACACAAGTCTCATACCCTTGTGCCCTACGTAAGTCTGATACCCATCAGCAAGTATGAAACCCTGATACCCACAGTGAGCCTAACACCCAGATGCAGTGGCAGCTCCTGACAGTTTTCTCATGGGGAGCAACAGTTGTGATGATGGCTAGGATGCCCCGTTCAATGAGTAAAATAGTAATAAGTAAAAGTCAGATAGCTAACTTTACAGTGTTACATTGCATTGTTTAATTTGGTTTTCCTGTTCAACCACTAGATGGCAACACCAGACATAAAACATATACTGTACAGTATTTTTGTATAGCTATATCAAGTTAAATGTCTAAAATACAGTAAATTTGGTTCCACAATAAAACACTCACTTATCAGGTGGTCCCAGTTCTTTAATAGCCAATTTAATCACATTGCTTCTACAACTGAACGGTAATTCCCTCAATGAAACGATGGAGTTGCAGTTGCCAGCTATGTTGATCTTGTGGTCTCCTAAAGTATGTGCGCTGTGCGTATCGTCCGAGCAGGCATTAGTGCGTATGACGAAATCACGTTGGGGCAAGCCCTCCCGGAGCCAATAGAAATGCACTGTAGGGTCCAAAAATTAGAATAAAAGAGTCCCAACGTGTAATTCTATCAGAGCTCATGGGGCAATAATGTTAAGACTTAGACTGGCAAAATAAACAATTTTCTCTCTCTTTTTTCACGTGGCTTAAGGAGGGCGCTGCACTATCGTCCACTATGGGTCAGCTGCCCCTGCCCAGATATTCACAGCGACTGATACCAGATACTTGCAGCAATTCTGATACTCACAGTAGGCCAGATCCCCTGATGCCAACCAGGGAGTCTAATGTCCCAATGTCAACAGTAAGTCCAATACCCTGATCCCCATTGTGAGTCCTTTAGTCAGATACCTACAGTAGGCTTTGAAACCCTGATGCCCTTAGTGAGTTTTTGGCCCTGTTTACACAACAATGGAAACCGCAAAAAATGGGGAGTTTTCATTGCATTTGCGCCTTCCGTTTACACAAGAAAGGTGCCTGGAGTGCCTGAATCTGCAAACTTTTGAACTCAGAGTCAAGAGTGAAAGTTTTGAAAATGTTTTGGTATCCGTCCCCGTGTAAACAAGAATCAGCGTTTTCAGGGAAAACACAGTTCTCTTTCAGATGAAGGTTGCGTGAGTACCTAGGAACAACAACGACAGCTTCAGCTGTCTACCGAGCAGTAGGTGTGCTGCTTACTGTGCTCGGTTTGTTATCCAGACAAAAATACCCTGACAGATTTGTTGTCCAGCCAAGAAACTCCTACATCTTAGTGTGTCCACTCACCATATTTGTTTGTGAAAAGTTTGTCTTCATCGGAAAGTGTACAGGTGTTGTAACACCACTGTTTCACGAAAACCCTAAATTGCCAACTACTGGCCTGGCCTGGCATGCACGCTACAGCATTTTCAGTCGTTCTCACAGATTAGTGTGAACACGCATCATTTTCACATCGTCTCCGTGTGAACGAAGAGCGCTTTTAAAAAGCAAAAACCTTTCAGTTTCTGGTGACAACATTGTCTCGTAAACAGGGCCTTATTCCCTGATATCCACAGGAAGTTTGATAACCTGATGCCCAGAGCCGGCCCCACCCAAAGTGTCGCCCTAGGCAAGATTTTATGTGGCGCCCCCTCCATCTGCGATTTACATACGCTTACAAAAGAAATCATATAGTGTTGTTTTTACCATCCTCTTTAATGTATTAGATAGCATGTCACCTAATATACGTGCTAAATAAACTACGAATAAAAGCAAAAAATCCAAAATACAATATAAATACCCTTATCACAAAATAAAAATTCTGTAAATAATAATAATGATAATAATAATAATAATAATAGTATTGAATTATAAAATACAACAATCATCATCAAACATTTTAAATAACCATTTCATTTCATGACATCATTTGTCAGAGGTGATAATGAATGAACAGGGCACTTTGTTTGGATTTAATGTGAAGCTTCATTCTTGTTTGTTTTTAGTGAAATCTTAAAGCATGAAGATTTGGAGGGGAAGATAAAGACGGCCTGCCTGGGTACTCTGCTGCAACCCAGCCACCTGGACCGACTGGAGGACCAGTACCTAAACCAAAAACAGGTCAGACATTCAGCCTGTGGGCTTGTCTGGACTCCCCAGAGTCTCAAAAATTAAAGGGATACGCCAACTTTTTTTTTGTTGTTTTCGTGTCTTGCCTCACTCCTGAGTCCATGACAAGCAGATAAACACCATTCTTTCGACTTTGCGTGAAACAACAAGAAAGAGACGGCTAAAGCTCTCCCACCGTTAATTAGCTTAGCTCAAACACTGGGAGTCAATGGGAAGTGTTATCCTGCCTCAGCCTACAGTCATCAGATAAACTCTTCAGCAACTCTAAATGGTCCTGTGTGCATGTTGTGACTTCTTTGTTTTGTTTTTTTGTTATATTATGTTATCTTCTACTATCACATTATCTTCCTAAACAGAGGCTCTGTTTTGTTGACCTTCTTCCACGGTGGTTTGTGCTAGAGATGTGACGTTCACGAAAAATTACCTGCAAATTTAAGAACGGTAGTTAGTAGAAGACAACTTGACATAACGCAGTAAAAAATAGAGTCACAACAAGCACACAGGACCGTCTAGAGTTGTTGTAGAGTTTATCTGATGACTGTAGGCAGAGGCAGGCTAACACTACCCATTGACTCCCAGTGTTTGAGTTAAACTAATTAGCGGTGGGCGAGCTCTGCCCATCTCTTCCTGGTTACTGCACGCAGAGTCAAAAGAATGGTGTCTATCTGTTTGTCATGGACTTGGGAGTGAGACAAGACATGAAAAGAAAAAAAAGTTGGCGTATCGCTTTAAGTCTACATATTTGGTGTGAAGACGTTTAAGTAGGACTCCTCCAGATGTCTTTTATGATGAAGAAAACATGAAAATATTTTCCTTACATCAAACATCTAACTTCAAAAATCCCATTGACCTTAAGACGTGGGAACAGGAAATGATAAAACGATCTTTCATTTCCATGTTTAAGGACTCAGGATTACAGAACTGATTATATTTGTCACATGATAAGACTGATTATGTTAACATTTAGGACAAAGTGAAGCTGTGGCTGTTCACGGCGCTGAAGAAAGAAGAGGAGCGCTGGCTCAGTGGAAAAACACCTGAACTCATTGACCAATACTGCTTTAGTCCTCTGGCTGTAGACATCATACAGGTGAGTCTGGGTGATAGACAGCTCCACGAGTGCACGTCTCTTTTCAGGTTGTAGATGGCTCCCTTAGAGGAAATGATTGCTTGTCTCCAAGTCATAGGCATGTTCCTAACTTTGTTTTTTTATTCAAAAGTCTGCAACCTTACAATGTTAATGTGTGTTTCCAGGTAACATACATCTCCCTGACTGTTAGTGTCCACAATGCCTCAGCAATTGTGTTTGTTTCCATGTGATAGACAGCCTCTTGATTTTGTTTCTTCCCCAGGTGATAGATGACTCCCTCACTGTCTGTCTGGGTGTGTTTTTTCAAGTGATAGATGGATGACTCTTTTTTCCAGCAGATAGCCAGCTCCCTGATTGTATATATGTTTGTTTGCAGATGTTAGATGGGACCCTGAATGAGTTCAGCTGTGTATTAAGGGACCAGGTGAAGGCTCAAAGGCTCACTGCCCTGTTTGAGGGCTTTCTCAGCAGGTAGGCCTCACCTCAATGAGCATGTGAAGGTGTTTGTGTGCTTCATGTATTAATAACTCTGTTTTTCAGCTATAAGAAGAGTGTGGAGGAGTTTGTCAAAGGAAACCACATTAACATCCGCTTGGTGATCAAAGCTCAGCTTGTCTGTGAGCAGCAGTTCAGGTACGTTCACCTGCTTCACATGGACACACTTATGGAGTTTGAAGGCTGTGCAGACTACATGATGTCAGCCAGATTTTGACCTGATGTTGTTGTGAATATGAATGTTGAAGATGGTGTTGCCAGATTTTTCTACTGAAATAAGCCACCAGGTCGATAAAACAAACCCAAACAAGTCTTCTCCAGCTGTTTTTTTTCTTATGTGATATATCCTTTTTTGTTTTATAAAAAGAAATCTTCATAAAGTGTTCTTTAATTTTCATGGACGTTACATTTCTATTTCACAGTGACATTTTTCCTTATTTGGCTCTTAATTTACTTCCTCAACATCATTTTGTTTGGAGGTGGAACATCCTTTTCTTTATACAGAAGTGAAGGGAGGGGTTACTGTTATTTATAACTCTGTTACCACTAAACAGTCTGTCTAACCTTGATTTTTGTAACCAAACAGACATAGTCAGGCTTTTATTTAAATTTATGTTGATCCTCTACAGCTTTATTATGGAGAAAACAGTAATAGCTACATGAGAAAAACATTTAATTCTGGCTAAAAGGATTTCTTTTTGGTGGAAACGTCATTTTTGCCCCTCTTTTTACAGTAAAACCTACATTTGTGTTTAGAGTGTAACTGAAGTGAGTTAATATTGGTGTGCATCAGTTCTCCAAATCCTTTTTGAGACTTATTTATTATTCTTTTTATTGTTGGTACAATTACAGTGGAATATGACTTAGTAAATGAAGCTCGGCTGAGGGTTTATTTGCTGATTAGTTTTAAAGGAGCTCCATGATTATTATCACTTTTCTGCCTCCATGTAACACTTTGAACTGCAGTCACATGTGTATGAAATGTGCTATAAATAAAGTTTGACCGATTATTTTCAAAGCCTGAAAAACATTTGGTATATTGTGTTTCCTCGTTTCCCTGCTGCTCTGATCCTCGCCAATGCTTCATCTTAAAAAGACTTTCCAGCTCAAAGCCTTCAGAGTTATTTGAAAACATGATGGGCAGTTTCGGGCTGCATTTGTCAGGCAAAGTTTATGTAAATGAGTTCACGGCGTGTTCATGACGATATCAAAGCTTGGTGAGATGGGTGCATGGAAGCTGAGCTCTGATTGGATGCTGTGTCATCCTGCTCTGAAACCTCATTGGCTCTTTGTGTCTCCAGGAATTACATCACAGGTCAAACAGGAAGTTTGTCGGATCAGCAGAGACAAAGCTGTGTGGACACTCTGTCTGCCCTGAGGGATTGTGGGTACAGGTGTCTGATCTGTCCCAAACAACAGCTGAAGGTACTGGGGATGTTTGAACTTGGGTGTGGGTACCAGATTGTGGTACTGTTTGGTTCCTGTACCAACACATCCAGTACTAGCCAAACTGAACCACACCACAGAAGTTGTTGCTTCATTTAGGGACCATTTACCAGACAATTGGACTCAAGTCATAGGGACTCGGACTCAAGTCGCTAATTTGACGACTTGCAACTCGACTCAGACTTGGGAGGTAAAAACTCGAGACTCGACTCGGACTTGGGAGACAGTGACTCCAGACTCGACTTGACTTGAGACAACATGAGTCTGAAAAATTGTAGCATATGTTTTTGGTTTTTTTATGTTTTTTCTCACATGGATATCATTCTAGTGTGACCAGAGCGGTCTGTGTGCACGCTGCACTCTCTAGCAGGTTCAGACAGGCTCAGTTTTTTTTTTTTCATGTAAGCGAGAAGCACTGGCAGGCTGGCAGCATGCACACAGGCACTGTGATGATCTTGTGTCAAACATGTCATTTCTTTAATGGAATGTAGCCTTTCCCATCTACCTCGGTCTAAATGATCTGACATATAATGTTGTAATGGATAAATGAACAGCTTTATGCTAGTCTGCATGCTCTTTTTTGACATTGACCTTAGGAAGATAAGTTTCTCTCTTCGAGATGTAAACCTGAGGGGTTTTTGTGTGGGCTGGGGAACAATGGTGAGGGACTTGAATGACATAACCTGTAACTCGGCTTGACTTGACATAACCTTGAGACTCGACTTGACTTAACTTGCCCACAACAGAAAAAACTTGGGACTTGCTTGAGACTTGGACTAAATGACTTGACACTCATTTGGGACTTGGATCTGAGAGACTTGTGCAATTGTCTGCCATTTACTGAATGTCAGAGGAAAGATGCAGAGCCTTCTGTGCCTTCGTTGCTCATAAACTAGTTCAGTTTTCCCTTTTGTAAGTATTTCAGCTGACAGAAGAATTATCACCTGGGCTGGGACAAGTACAAACATCACTACAGTATACTCTTGTTGCTCTGAGTGTTGGTCCAGGAACTTTTTAGGCACTGGCTCCATTTAGGGAGGACTGATTTAGTACCTGTATAAGGGAAAACCCGAATGATAAATGGAAAATGATTTATCCATTGACTACTGGCTCCCTGGTTTTCAGGATTCTCTGAGTCCGCTGTGGACGGCAGCCTGGATGGATGGCTCACTTCCCGTTGTGGACTCTTTGCTGGACTCTCCGAGCGAACAGCTGGATGATCTGAAAGACCTGAAACCATCCTGCAGAGAGGTGAGACAGGATCCTTACCCTGCTGTCTGTTTCATTTACTGCATGAAATGTTGGACAAAGTCTGAGCCAAGTAGGCCGTTTGGTCCCTGAGGCCGTCTTCTGACCCCAATCCACTGCAGCTTCCACATCTCTGGATGGTTTTGTACCTGTTGTACGCTGGCTTTGGTCCTAGTAAAGTTTGGTGTGTATGTGTGTCCCTATATGTGGATGTCAACAAGCAGACCAAAGTGTTTATGTGTGATAAATGCTTTCGTATTTGTTGGTTTTCCCTGTGAGACAAATGACTCCTGCTTGGCTGAGGGTGCTCCCACAGCTACAATACAGTTTGACTTTTGAACATCCTTTCTCTGTACCCCGGTGTTTAGATTTGGTTAGTGTTGTAAATAGTATTATTATTTTTATTTAGGTTTTATTTTAGGTTATTGCTGTAAATATTATCGTTATACTTTTACTTAGATTCTACTAGCTCTAGATTATGTAAGTGTTGTAAATATTATTTTTTTAGATTCTACTTTTAGGTTAATGCTGGCTTGGAGGACTAGAGTCTAGATCGGTGATGGGACAGAATGGTTCTGTGTGTGGTGTGCTGTGTTGAGATTATTGGAGCAAACCACAGTACGATCAAAACTGTTCAATGCCTGATTTTTTATCATCATGTGTGGGGGCTCTAACAGATGAAAAAAAACCTTTTCAGATTCAGAAAATCCTTATGTGTGTACCCCGCTTTACTTTTGATCAACCTAAAACCAGATCTTAATCCTCCTGATAAATAACCACAACACGCTGGCTTAAAGTCATGTAAGGCTCACTCTTAATTAAACATAGCTTGTATCCTCCTCAAAACTCAAACTAACTTGTAAAGAACGTTAACATCCATACCACATGAGGACATGAAGACATGAACTATCAAGACTAAAATCGTTTCTGAGCCCGGCTGTAAACATGTTTATTTCTGCTGTAGAAGTTGACATCATGGAGTGTGTATGGGACCTCTGCTGTTTCTGCTGACAGCCTCTAGTGGACACTTGAGGAACTGCCGCACTCCATACCACCGCGATGGCTAATCACTACACGACCTGTCCATCGATCTATCTGTCCAAGTGTCTTACCATCCATCTGTCTGTCCCTAGGCATTGCTGTCCATCCTCCATGAGGACGTGGTCCATCAGTATGTGAAGAGGACGATGAAGACCAAGCTCAAGAGCAGAGCGCAGCAGGTTGGCGGAGCCCAGCGGATGACTGACGATACCCAGAAGATCAGTGAGTTCTTCAGAGAGGAGGTGAGACGTCTGCATGGTTAAAACGCTTTTATTCTGAAAAGTCTGATTCAGTCAGTTTGAGTTCAAGGGTAACATTCTCTGTATGTATTTATTTATTCATTTATTGTTACTTAAATTTTATTTACCAGGAATGTTCCCACTGAGACACAAAGATCTCAAAAGTTTCACACAATAAAACATATATTAAAGCAAACAAACATTTCTTTAATAATCAAATCAACAGTAAGACATAAAGCAAGAGCACACACAGTCAGATGATCCTTAATTTTGTTTTTAAAGTCCCCCAAACCCAAACAAGGCACTGGTTCAAGGATGATATACCAATGTTCCCTCCTTCACTGAAAAAACACTCAGATGTAGGTGAGAGTATTTGTCCAATTTCAAGTCAAAAATACCTTACTGGATTTATTCTAAGACACAGTTTCCTGATATGTCTGGATTAAGATTAGGACATCTGAAGATATAAAAAACTAAAAATAAAGTCAGAGTTGCTTGTTATAAGTCAAATAATCTGCCAGTGAGACGAGACAAATTAACTTAAATGGTGTCTTCAAATTATTACTTTTTTATCCAGATGTTAAACCTGAATTTAAGACCCCCCACTGAGTCAAACTTTCCTTGTTTCTTTGACAGATATTTTGTTATCATTTCAAGCAGTTCAATGCCTCATTTTTGCCTTTTATTCCTTGGAGTAAGATAATTATCTGGACTTGCTAAGTAAATGTGGATTAGAATAAGTGTTTTAGATATTTCTGACTTGAAAATAGACAAACACATTTGCTGAGATCCTAGTTTTGGCAGTGTGCTGTTGTTTAAATTCGAGCCGAATCTCTCACACAGACACAAGGGTGTGTTCAAAAACCCAGACCAGAAACAGAGTCCAACATTTTTAGTGTTGTGCGTGTGTTTGTGTCCTCAGGGCTGCACGGAGTCTCAGTGGCTCAGGGAGCTGCTCTGCAGCCTGGCTGAGATCATCCAACTGCAGGATCCTGGAAGTGTTCAGCTCGAGATGGTCAGTTTGGCCAGAAGGTTCCCCGACTTAAGGTACAGTCAACGAGACACTGTGGTATTAAAAAAACAGTCTGATGGTCTCTGAATGAGAATGGCTGCTTTTATAGGGATATGCCAACATTTTTTTTCTTTTCATGTCTTTCCTCATTCCTGAGTCCATGACAAGCAGTTAGAGTTTAGAGTTGCTGAAGCGTTTATCTGTTGACTGTAGGCAAAGGTAGGCTAACACTACCCATTGACTCCCAGTGTTTGAGCTAAGCTAATTAGTGGTAGGTGAGCTCTGCCCATCTCTTCCTTGTTGCTGCACTCACAGTCAAAAGAATGGTGTCTATCTGCTTGTCATGGACTCGGGAGTGAGGCAAGACACGAAAAGAAAAAAAAATTGGTGTATCCCTTTAACCTTGAAGAATCACTGAGGTCAAGCTCTCATTTTCAATGATGTCGAGAGTCGAGCAATGAAATAAACATGAACCTGGTAGAACAATTCAGAGGAAGGTAAAAACAAGTGCATTAAAATACAGAATAGTTCATTATCATGTTTTGAAGTGACCCACAGGTGTAATGTGTTTCAGGTGAAGCTTCAGAGAAGCTAAAGGCAGTTTTTCCAGATGAGGTGTTGGATTGTGGTACTTAAAGAATCAGCCAGTTAGTAGAACTGGTTGTATTTTTATTTGTCGACTGATTTAACAGAGATCCAACAAACAGAGGCCTCCAACCAATCAAAGATTTATAAATAAATATAAAAGAAATGCCCGTCACACTCAGAGGTGTTTGTCATATAAAACACAATGATGAATGGAGTAACTGTCAGCTGAGAGAAATCTGAGGGCTGAGTGATGAATGGAGTCCACAGAGTTGAGAGTTCTTTAAATAATGTCACCATAATCTAAAACAGATAAAAACACAGCCTCGATGACACGTTTTCTCCAAATCACAAAGAAATGTAATATATGCGATGTGTAAATGTACCTCCATTTGCTGAATTGTGATGGTTTCATGTATCCTACCCAACCATTCCCTCAGAGGTTAAAAAACAAACAGCACAGCAGGATTTAATAATAAATACCTTTATAGACAACAAATCTACCTTTTTTAAATTTCACAAATGATTTATAAAAATGTTAAATATCTTTCCAGTTTCTTATATGAACTTGTCTTCAGCTTCTTTTAAACTTCATTTATTTCTTTCAACATCACAAAAGCCTTTTGCCAAACCTCATGACGTGTTGTGTTTGTCGTACGTGAGGTTTGTAAGCTCCTTGCCCAGCGTGTTCTCTCATTCTCCCTCTGGGCTGTGGCCTCGATACACACTGTGGGAAACACCTGGTTGCCGTGGGAGACAGCAGGTGTGGCCGGGTGAGGTTCAGGTGTCGTGGGGTTGTGAATGGAAAAACACAAAGCAGGGAAACTGTCTGTCTTCCTGTCTTCCTGCCTGTCTGTCTGTCTGTCAACATGTCTCACTTATTCCAAACAATTACCTTTTTTTTGTCAAACACTAATCATTATTAACTATTTAAGAGCAGGGCTGTACAACATATGAAGTTTAAAAGATATAAAACAGTTTTGTAGAATATATAAGGTAAGACAGTACAGTTTATTTCAATATACACCTACTGGCCGCTTTATTAGGTACACCTTTCTTGTGCAGTGGTGCTCCTGATTTGCCTTCAGATCTGTCTTAACTCTTCATGGCATAATTATGGCAAGTTGCTGTAAACATTCCTTGGAGCAGGGGTATTCAATTAAAAGTCACTGAGGTCCAGTTATTAACATTTCCTCCAAGTAAAAGGTCCAAACCAAAGTCAAGTTTGTGTCTTATAACCTTCTCCTATGTCCACATTTTCATGGTTTCAGCAATATTTATTGTCAATTTTCAATGCAGGACGTGTTTTACTGAGTGCACAGCTAGGTCTTTTACCATAAATAAAAGCAAGGCAAATAAATGTAATTCCTTTATTTCAGATTAAGGGAAACAAAGACATAAGAATAAAATAAAATAAAAAAAAATAATGCAAACAGAGCCGAATAACCCTTTTCTGTCTGAAATTTAAGAGCTGTAGTCTGCAGCTTCATTACGGTGAAAACAGAAAAATTATTGGAGCTCATAAGAGGGACTTGGGCACAATCTAGGAGGAACAAGTAGCTGAAAAAACAAAAAGAATTCTGAGCCTGATCATGTTTTGTCAAATGAATTTTCTCTTATGCCTTAAGGCAGATGTTATAATGTGCCCCAAAGAAAAGCTAATCGCTACTCAAAGTCCTTCATTCCCACACCACATTTTAAATGACTTTTATTTAGAGGACATTATTTATTCCTGCCTTATTTATTTATTTGTTATATTTTATTCCCATTTTTACAGTTTTTACATTGTCTTGTTTTTACCTCACTTGCTTTCATCTTTTATCTAACTTGTTTTATCTTGCTCTATGATTTGTATACGTAGGCTTACTAATAATGTTCGAACATCTCCCTCTGTCCTATGCTTTAATGTGTTTCCTTGATGACTGATTGATTATTTGTTTATGTTGTTGACTGACTGTACGCATGAATGTACACTAGAAAGCTACAAATGAATTGCCCCTTGTGGGATAAATAAGGTTGTCTGAACTGAACAGAACCGAACTAATAAAGTGGCCAGAGAGTTTATGTTGTGTATCATATTTCAGATAAAAAAAATAGTGAGGTCCATATCCCCCAGCCCTAAATAAATAAAATGATTAGCTAACATTGTTGATGTAGGTGATTCCTCTCTTCTGATTGGCTGTCGAGGCCTGTCACTCACTCATGTTGAGGCTCTTGTTTTGTGTGTATGACCCGTTCCCTCTCTCATCAGTGACGCCCACGTGACGGCGCTGCTCTCTCTGAAAATCGGCCTATCAGCAGCCAACATCCGCTCCATCAGGCGGAGCGTGGAAGAGAACCGCCTCCTCGACGTCTCCACCAATCAGAGCCCTTCGTTCTTCTCCAAAGTCAAAGTTAAGTGGATCAATAACAAGATGACTCAAATGGGCCTGAATACCTAAACTCTGTCTTTGTGTTAGCTTAGCATTTAGCATATCAGTGGACTGATTATTTGTGATTAGTATGTATGCATATTAGCCTGTTTGTGAATGACTGGTGAGTAGTTATATTATTAGCATATTAGTGTTATTGGACCATATCTGCAATCAGTATTAATTATGTGTTGGCTGTTTGATTGAATCTGTAATAACCCAGATTAAGTAAACTGGTTTGATGTTTGAAATCATGATGTGTGTTTATTACAGATACAGACATTTTATTTTATTTTTACACCATTAAAATCATGTAAAGAACATTTTAGAAAATTTGCAATCAATTATTAATGTCTAAAGAAAATGTCCATTACCTGGGTTTAAGGGAGTTTTTATTGCAAATGTTGGAAAAATGAAACAAATATTGAAGAATAAAAAGAAAAAACTGCAGTTCCTAGAGTGTCCACTAGAGGCTGTCAGACAAAGCATGAGGAGTCACATACACACTCCATGTTAAAACTTCCAACAGCTCAGCACCAGCGCCCCATTCACACGTTTTACTTAAATCACTAAAACCGAAAAACAGATCTTAAGAAGGAAAACTGTATTTGAGAGCTCACACTTGTCAATCTTTTTAGGATGTCAGGTCAAGTGAATCTCTGCAAGAATGTTTTTAGATCAGCCTTGAAGTGCAGTATTTTATAGAAACATTAGATCTGGGAATTTATAGCGATAAATCTGTATTTAGTGATTTTTGTCACATTTTCTTGATTAAAAACATTGCAGTCATATTACTAGACTTCCATTTTGACCAGTAGAGTAAGTGACAATTTCCTGTAAGTCTACCAACCAATCAAATGCTCCCACGTCTACCAATCAGATGAGGCTAAAGTCAACACAAGAAAAGTTCCTAAATAATTTAAAAGAATTTGAGAGTGATTTAATGTGGTTCTTTCTAAAATTTGAGCCTGAAATTGCTTCCAAGAGTGGCACAACAGAAGCAAAAAACATCTGGAAAAACGACTGTAAATATGTTAATAATTTTTGATGTAGGTTTCTTTGCGTACTTTAATTGTTTCTCTCTTAAACCGCCGATAGCCTAGTGATTTATCACCAAGGATCTCTCGCCTCATGCAGGAGAGAGGACACAGGCTGAGAATGAACTTGGTCTAGAGTAGCAGGAACCAGAAAAAACATGCAAATGGTGATACAACCACCAAATTTGGCATAGTAATTCTGAAAGGATCACTAGTTGATTCTGCCCGATTTGCCTTGTGAAAATCCAAGATGGCAGCCGTTTTGGATGGATTTGAGTAATACTGATGTCGGTATATTTTTCCTCACAAGGAACTCATTTTTATCAGGTGTAATACCCTTGTATTCATCGATAGTGTCCATTCTTCTTAAAGGATGCATTCACAAAATAAACAGCACTTTATAGCAGCTTTTATGTTTCACTTTTGTAAACTTAATGGTATTTTACTATAATATCTACAGCCACCTACTGTAAAATATCTATACAGTAAATTACTGTAAATGGTAAAACATTGTAGAAAAACATTCTAATTTTTGTAAAATTAACAGCATTTTCCCATAAAATCTACAGTAACCTACTGTAAAATGCCCATACAGTAAATTAATGAAAAGGGCAATGGATAAAGAGAAAAATCAGTTTTTCCCTGGAGAACTGACCACTAGCAGGCAAGATTTCTGTCAATAAATGTTTCATATTTTTGGGTAAAAGAACTGTTTGAGTAAATGTATTTTATTGGATAGAAATTGATGTTTGAGATTTTTTTTTCACAAAATTATATTTTGCTAATAAATGTTCAGTAAAATAGTTAATGATATCATAATATAAATTAAAATACATCAAGTTAATTTAAAATACATTAAAGAGTTGTAGAATAATGATACTGTAAATGAAAAAAACAGTATGGATGCTATTTTTGAAAATTCAGTAATTAAGCTGTAAATTAAACAAAATAATGATACCTTGAATAAAAATACAGCAGTAAAACAATTATGAACAAATACAGTAATAATCCTGTTAACTTAAATAGAGCATTGCTATTGTAAAGACATTTACAGTAACTTACTGGAATCTTGTTGCCAGTAAGTTACTTTAAAATTTACAGCAACCTTTTTACAGTGAATTTAGTAACATGTGTGGTGTAGGGTTGTAGCGGTGGAGGTAGTATCTTTGTTTCTGCAGTCAGCCACGTCTCAGGGATGGACTTCTGACACTGATCCTCATCTCCAACTCTCACCTTTACTTCTGCTGCCTCTCTGTCTCTTTTCTTAGAGCAGAAATTCACCCTCATTGGCTCAGTTTGCTTTTAATCTGTAGAAATGTGCTTGGACTGAGATCAATGTGGATGTATCTGTTTCCTTGTACTAAAGCTAGGCCGACTAAAGGATCAGTGCTTTGTAATGCTGCTGATAAAATCCTTAAACAACAATAACCTTCTTGGTGACCTGTCAGGACCTTTGAATCTGTTTAAGAACCTCAGAGCAGCTGAGGGAATAAAATCTGCAGCCTCACAGATGAAACACAGACAGAGGAAAAATTCAGGCTGGAAATAAACCAACAAGCCTCCAGTAAAAGGTTTCAGATGGTTAAAATATGCAACAGAGAGCATCATTGTTGCCAGATTTTCTACTGAAATAAGCAACCAGGTCGACAAAAACAAGCGACGTCCAACTATTTTATTTTCTCATGTGATTTATTACTTTTTTATTTTTCAGTGAAGGCTACATAAAGTGTGTTTTATTTTCATCCACATCACATTTCAATTTCACAGTGACATTTTTCTTATTTGGCTCTTAATTTACTTATTCATCATCCCTTTGTTTGGAGGTGGACCATCCTTTTCTTTATTCAGAAGTGAAGAGAGGGGCTGCTGTTATTTATAACTCTGTTAACACTGAACAGTCTGTCTAACCTTGATTTTTGTAACCAAACAGACATAGTCAGGCTTTTGTCTAAGAGTCATGTTGATCTTCTACAGCTGGGGTGGGCAACTGGCGGCCCGGGGGCCACATGCGGCCCTTCACCTCACTCAATGCAGCCTACTGATCATTTAAAAAAGAAAAAAAAAAATTGAATTAAAAAACAGTTCTTCTAACCTTAGATTGCTAGTACATGATTTGTTTTTTACAAGTCATTAAAGAAATCACTTTTGTATCTCTAAATATCTTTTATGAGGAATTCAAATATGATATATAGTGTTTGTAAAAACTAAATTTGGGAATAATGATAATCGTTATTTTTTGTGCTTTAAAAACTGTGCTTTAAAACATTCATTCTTTTATTGCATTAAAAGGAAGCTTAAATTGGCTTTAGTCATGTGCCATGCTTACTAAATTGAATTTTAATTTTGTTCGAGATAAAATATATTAATGTTGATATTATACTTTTTTGAAGCTTTATATTTGCTATTTTTGTTTATTTATTTTTCCTCATTGATAGTGCCTGACAATGTGTAACAATGTGGCCCTCGGGCACTGAAAAACAAATTATGTGGCCCTCTTGGTAAAGTTTCCCACCCCTGCTCTGCAGCTTTATTCTGGTGAAAACAGTAACAGCTACATTGGAAATAAATTTAATTCTGCCTATAAGGATTTCTTTTTGCTAGAAACATCATTTTTGACTCTTTTTACAGTAAAATTTACATTTGTGTTTGGAGTGGGACAAAACAGTTTGTGTAACTTCTGAATTGAGTTTATATTGGTAGTTGAGTGTGCATCAACAAGCCCTTTTGGAACAAGCTAAAAAAAAATGCAACCCACAACTGCCAATATTTACAAGCAACTTTTCGGAAAAAAAGAAGCCCAAAGTCGCTTATAATAAGCAGAGCTGGCAACTCTTGTCTCTATAGTTGTGAACTGCAGAGAGACTCTGCTGCCCCCTGCAGTTCACAACACAGAAAAAAGAAAGAAAAAGCCGAGGTGAACACGTTATCATGTTTACTTTTGTTTCTGGAGACTCTGCTGATGAGTTTGTTAAAATAATCTGCTGCTACCATGTGACATTCAGTATGAACATGTGGCCCACATCACCAGAAGTTCTCTCAATATTTGGAAAAGCGCTGTACTCAGAGCTCCCCCAGTGCACAGAAAATTAAGAAGAACTTACATTTTGTTGTCTGCAAAATTTTAGTTAAGACAGACTTAATTTTACTCTGGATGGAGTCAAATCCCTGAAAAGTTTACTCTCAGTTTAAAAAGAGTTGGTGTCAAAAATAATGCTTCAGTGAGTCATATCCATGACTTTCACTCTGAACCTTTGGTATGGTATCTTTATTGCAGTAAAAAAATACAGGGATGTTTACACTTTGCAGTGTTTACATAGAGTTGACAAGGAGTTAAAAGTCTACTCTGAGGAAGTACTGTAAATCCCTAACACTACATAGAAGTGTTTAACAAAGTCACACTGATAAGTGTTACAGGGTTTTAAGCTTTAACTCCACAAATAGTCAAAATGATGAGAGTTAAATGACTAACTCTCCAAAAACAGTGGTTTTGGCCCATATGGACACTTAAGAAGTGTTAAAATGAACTCTGATAGTGTTAATTTGTCCACGCAGATTTGACTTTTTACCGATGCTTTTAGAAATGATTTTATCGATTAGTTCAGACAAATATTACCTTCAGTCTCAAGGAACATATATGTGTAGCTCCTTGGGATCAGTCTCCAGTCATTCCCAGGTCAGGTCAGGTTTGGGAGCACATGTTGGGTCGGCACTTCAGCAGATATCATTCATGACGACTCATCTGCACCACCGGCAACATCAACCCGACTTCATTCAGAGAGGTTTTTGCGTGCGGTGAAGTTTAAGGGCACAAAGGGTTCAAACCCCACGCCCCGAGGCTCCAGAGGCAAGGGATGCCAACCCATTTCAGCATTTCAACATCTCGTTCTTACAAAAGAAAAAAAAAATGATGTCCAGCTTTATAAACTCTACAAGTCCATGCACATTTTTATTTTATTTTTATATTCTGTCGTCACAAACTACTGAAATATCTTGGACCTCCTTTCACTAATTAACACAAAGAAATCCTCCCAAGCACAGAATACTGTGAAACACCAATTTTAACCTCATAGTATAAAATAAACTGTCTCTTTAAAGTTAATCAATAACTTTGAACCAAATACTTTTCTATGCATAAAAGGGGCTTCCATAAGTTTTAAATAATGATAAATACAAAGCAACTCAGGTTTAGAAATAGTTATCACTTATTTAGTTATAAATCAGTTAAAGAAAAAAAAAGTAAAAAATAAATTAAAGGAAATTTTTGCTCTGTGGGAGGAAGCTGGAGTGTCTGGAGGAGAGCTCATAAGAAATCTCTTCACTGATCAGTTTTTCAGATGGAGCAGAATTTGCAGCACTGATTTCAACTCTCATGCAGAAAACACTTTTATGAAAGAAAAATTCAAAGCCTGAAGCTGTTCAGATGAGTGAAAAAACTAAATTATAGAGCAGCAGGATGAGAGAAACTCGTTCTTACAAAAGAAAAATGCACATCCTTGGTTTCCAGCTTTACAGAAGCCCATGCACAACATCATCATCATTTACCGTTTTGGCTTTTTTTCCTCAAAGTGCACGATGAAAACAGAATCTTTCTTCTCATTATTTGTTTCTGCCCTGACCATGATATTTTATCATAAAGAATAAATGCATAAAATCACACGATCTTCAGGTTTTTCTTATATTGTATTCAATTTTTGCAATCTATCTTAATGGGAACACTGTTTATGTCTCTGGATGGAGGTCATGTAGTTTGCACATTTTTACTGTCACAGAGTGGATGTGCGTGCCGAGTGTGTGCCGAGTGTGTGCAGAATAAAGACGGCAGAGGCGTGGCTGTGTTTCGGGGCCACACAGACTTTATTAGGTATATTTCAGGTGTTAGATTGAGTCCAACAGGAGATAGAAAATCCTTCACATGTTGGAAGACTGAGGTCTAACAGAGCGGCTCTAAACGTCCCGCAGCGTCAGGACGGTTCTCATTAATACAGTGAGGGAGTGGGGGGGCGCGGGGAGGGAGGTGAGGTGTGAGGAGGAGGAGGAGGAGGAGTCATGTGGGGCGGGGTCACTGCTGCTGCTGCGTTCACTTCTGCTCTGGCATCAGATCGTCGATGCTCTCGCCGCCTTCCAGACGCTTCTCCATCTCCACCAGCAGGTTGACTCCGTCCACCACCATCTGGACCAGCTCCACCTCTGAGAAGCCCAGACGGTCCGCGTTTGAGATGTCAAAGACTCCGCCCACCGCCGCTGTGTCCACGCCGCCTGAGGAGGACACGCAGGAATTGTTCTTATGAGAGGCGAGTTTAAGTGCTTCACAATATCAACGTTTGAAGACATTACATCTTTAAAAAGTGATTAAAATATAGGGAAAAAAAAAAGGACATGAAAGTTGGGCCCCAATGTTTGACTGACCATAACTCTTCTTTTGCCCGGACATGTCCTCCTTTTTGGTCGTAAAATTATGTCCGGGGGGATTTTATAAAATTCCCTAAAATGTCTGGGTTTTGCTCAGCTTGTTCTATAAACGAAGCTGTCGCCGGTGACAGAAAAAGACGTGCATGATTCAAACTACCGTAACGCCTTGAGTATCCGTGCTATCCAAATATATCCAACAGATTCTGAAAGCTGGGAAGCGGAGCTTTCCAGTGATATACATCGATATACATTACGGTAAAGGCTGGATTGCCAGAGGAGGGGGTACGGGAAGTGAGCTGACTGAACCGGACAAACTGTGAGTTATTTATTGGTGGTTTATCGGTATTTTCTGTGGAAATAATGTAAACATATTGTTAATAATGACATTAGTATCATTCTGGAGTGTTTCCTTGCTGTTGTTTTGCCGTATTTTCACCTTGTTTTGCCATAATTTTGCTGTATTTTCGCCTAGTTCATCTTTCTTGTTATTGTCTTTTTCATCATAGTTCATGTTTTATGGATTTCATAAACAGTTGAATATATAATAATATAATAAAAAAAATTGTTTATAAAGAGGAACCTGTTGAAAATTCAGATCTTTTTCTTTTCTTGTAACTACGCACTGTTTTAAGCATTTACAACTTCATAATGACAAATACTTGCTAGAATGTTCTATTTTTACCTGAATAAAGGTGCAAAATAATTTACTCAAAGGGCATTTTCTGACACATTTGTTGACAGAAAAGGCCAAAAAGACCAGGCGACTATTTATATTCATAGTAGTAAAAGGGTTAATATTTGTAATGAAGCACTGCACAGGACCACTGGCATTATTCCAGATTACCTACCTGTCAAGATATCGAGTGTGTATGCGTCATGATGCAACACATGCTACTGAGGGTCCTCTTTTTGGGTTTTCAGAGTATGCTCACCCTGGCCAAAGTGCCAAATGTTCAGACTGTGCGGTCAGGCTCTAAGCCACATGTCTACCCCTGACTGCCCATTTTAACACCATCCACTGTCCTCTTGTTTATCCATTTAAAGACAGAGAAAGACCCCAAACAACACGCAGATCCAGCTGCTTCAGGTTTCCTCTCCCAGCCGGATGCCAGACAACTTCCAGCCAGTTACCACCAATTGAGAGGGCAAACATGTCCTTAAGTTCATCACTGGTCAGAGGATATTCTTGTTATATTCAGGTGAATAAAGTAAAATAAACAGAAGAAGAAATGAGAAATAAAACAGAAAACTTAACTTGTTATTTGTCATAAGAAATATGAAGTTCTGATGTTTCTGGATGGATTTTCATGGTGGGAGGTTGGTCATAGTAGAAGGGAGAGTTTTCACTTTTTATGTTAATAGGTGGGGGCATCAAAAATCAATGATATTTGCAAATTCATGCCATCTATTCATATCACCTTTGGCACATAGTTTTATATGCCTTAACCGAGGATACTTTACATTTATCTATATAAATTTATTGATTTGCTGAGGGCGAGTGTTCAATTACTCTTGATTTCTGGCTCAAACACAGTGAATGTTTGTAGCTGCTGCATGTACAAGCCTCTGTCTTGCAACACTATGGCTTTCAAACCAGCAAAGAATCTAGTGTGAGATGTTTGTTCCTCTATTTCCAGATGGCAGCCTCATTGGTTAATTTATCTCCATGGAGACCGAGCAGGAACAGGTGATGGTGACCTGTTTGTTAATCCTGTTTTCGCTTTGTTACCTGTGCCTCTCTTCTGCAGTCTCAGCCTCTTCAGGACCTCTCCAAACTTGTCGTGCTTGCTCAGGTTGGGCAGCTTGACGTGGACGCCGGCTCTGAGTCCAGTCCCCAGGTTAGAGGGGCAGGTGAGGACGTAGCCCAGGTGTTCGTTCCACATGAACTCATGACCTCGCTCCTTAAACAGAGCCTCAATCTGCCAAACAAAGAGAGAAAGAGTTAAATAATTCTGATGAAATATTATATAAGCAATTCAAAGCCTGATCAACCATACAGTCACATTAATACTCTAATTTGACTTATTTTGTGTCCTTGTTTTTATTGGTTTATAAAATGCAAACTGATCAAAGAAAATTCCAAATCCAGTCAACATTTGGTTTGACAGAGTTTGCCTTCAAACCAGCACTGTCTGTTTTAGGTACACTTGTACAAAGTAAGAGATTTTTTATGATTATAATCAGGTGTGTGATTAATCATTGATACCAAACAGGTGCTGATGAGCATCATTTTCATGTCACAGTCATTACCTGAAACAGAAACAGCTGCAGGAGGATTAAAACTGGGTGAGGAACAGCCAAACTCTGCCACCAAGGGGAGGTTGTCACAGGTCATATACTATGGCAAGGTTGAGCATTGCAACGAGACACCAGGTAGCTATGCTACATCAGCAATGTCTCTCAGGCAGCAATTTCAAAGCAGACTCGAGTTTCAAGACGTGCTGATCAAGCTGTGTTGAAGAAGCACAAGGAAACGGGCAGTGCTGAGGACTGCAGGTCGGCAGAGGAAACTCAGTGCAGCAGATTAAAGATACACTGTTACCTGCCTTCAAATGATGGTGCTTTTCCATTTGCGGTATCCGCTAAGCTCAGCTCTGCCCTGCACAGTTTGGATACTACCTGCTTATTCAGTACTTTTTTAAGGTGCACAGGGTCATCACAACATCAGAGGTGGAAACAGAGGCGATAAAGCTGCCAGCAATGACGTGATTTGAAGCAGAGGAATGTTTGGGAACTCAAGCAACATCACGGAGCTGGCAGTGGATTTCATTTTTTGTCAGATACCCCAGACTTACAGCAATACTCTGACCAGAGAGGTCAGCAATGTTTCCATGTCACATTTAGTCTTGGATCGGCTTGCTTGAAACCTCGCAGGAGGTGATACGAAAAACTGTGCCAGGAACTCGGTACAATCTCTTAATGGAATACCAAAACAAAGTTAAGTTGAGCTGATACCATGTGGTGGCAAAGCTCTTTTAGAGGACGTCCAGCAGTGCCATCAGCTTGAACTGGCAGAAACCTGTGGAACAAAGATACATCCAACTATGGCCCAGGGAAGTCTAGCCAAAAGTGGTCTTCGTAGAAGTGTTATTTAGCATGGAAACAAGGTCAAGCAGCTCAACTGTGCACAAACACAGGCAATGGCAGCAGGTTCCTCGGACTGATGAGTCAAACTTTTACATAGTTGACAGCAGGAGAAGGCAGATTGTTCCCTGAAGAGCTGAAGAGTGTCTGCAGGCAATGGTGAAGGCTCCTACCAAGTTTGGTGCTCCTTTTCTGCAGATGGAGTTGAGGATCTGGTCAGGATTAATGGTGTCCTCAATGCTGAGAAACATAAGCAGATGCTTCTCCAATCATGCAGCACCATCAGGGAGGCGTCTAATTGGCCTGAAATTTATTATGTTGTAGCACGAAGACCCAAAACATCCAGCCAATGTCATTAAGCACTATCTTCAATGCAAAGAAGGACCCCGGAAGGGGTTGGTGTGGCCCCCACAGAGCCCTGGTTACATGAAGAGACAGGAGGATTTGAGCCAGACTATATCCGCACAAGATCCGTCAAAGCTAAGTGCAAGTGAACCCTGAAGTAAAGATGCTAGTTTGTAGACAAAGGGTGTTGATTTGGTTTAGTTTGTCCTCCGTTTATTCCCTTCAAATGTTTTCATTGATAAAAATAAACTATTAGCGTGTCTGTTACTAAATAGCACCTAGAGTGCTCGATTTTATGAATTTGGGCCCTTATTTCTCATGGGAAAGGTGGTTGTTGGTCCTCAGGAATCAGATAAGGACGACTGATGTTTGTTTAATTACCTTCACCGAGGAGGTTGTGTTTTTGGCGGTGTATGTTTGTTTGTTAGCAACTTAATGGAAAAACTACTGGATGGATTTACGTGAAAATTTTACCAGAAGTGTGGTTTGGTCCAAGGAAGAAGCCATTAAATTTTGGTGGTGATCCGGTTATTTTTTTGGATCTGCTTCCAATTTCACAGGATAATTTGGGGTCCATGTCTCTGTCATCAAGTAAATTTCATCTGGACTCGATCCAGATTGATATCACAAAAAAACATTTAAGTTTGTAGTGGGAAATCCCATTCATTTCTCCTCGGCTGCTGTGAGGGTTTCTTCCCATTTTCTTCATTATGGGAGTTGCAGTTTATTTGCAAACTGACATCAATGATTTTCAAGCCTATGTGACTCCATTTCCCAGCTTCCCTTGCAATGCCAGCAGAGTGGCAACAGAGTGCTTTTGTAGTTTGTTTTGTAGTTCTGTTTTGGCAGCATTGACTAATGCGTCTACCCAGAAAAAACATACTGGATTGCCATAGTGGTGTCACTGTTTGTCTGGGTGTAGGTGTGTGTTTACCCTGGTGAGTCCGGTGCAGAAGCGGGTGAACACCTCCCTCATGTTTCCACCTTTCTGCATGCTGATGACGCGCAGGTGATCCTCCTCGTTCACCCACACCAAGAACGTCTTGTTGTCGTTGTGCCTGCAGGTGAGACGAGGAGGAGGGCAGGTTAGTATCCCAGGGACAGGATGGGGCATCGTCACAAAGTTTAGAGGGGACGGTACCCACCAGATTCCACGGCCATCGGGCCAGTCGCGGGCCATACCGGACGCCAGCAGCAGGGGGGAGACGGGTTTATCGAAGAGGAAGTGGTCATCGATGAGCTGCTGCTGCTCCTCCTCCGTCATGTTCTTCAGGGCGTAGTACTTCCCCTTCAGGTCGCCGTCCAGGAGGTCCAGGCCTGATGAGACAGAGGGAAGGTTAAACAAACGCCATGACTGTCAGAGCGCCTGACAGACAAGACTCAGGGCTCAAACCCCCAGAGCAGAGACTCAGCCAATCTTCACTAAAAGCAGCAAAATGTCCTTGAAGAAACTGACCGCATTTTTCTTATTTCATAGGCAAGAATGAAATGAAAGGAGGATCTTTGTCTAGAATGAAATATTTGAGGTCCACTTGAATCTGATTCCTCAATAATTTAATCCCCAATCACATGATTTTACTCCATCACTCTGTTTTTCTCGGTGTCCCAGCGGGAGCAGGTTTTTAGCAGAGCTCAGTTCTTTCATGAAAACCTAAATAATTGATGGTAAGTGAGCGAGCAGCTGCAGTCCAGAATCTGCTGTCACTGCATGTCCGCCTGCGCTGCCTCTCTCAGCCAGCAGGGGGCAGCAGAGAGGGCGTGCTGCTCCGGTTCAGTCCGGTTCAGCTGGATCCTTGTCGGTCTGATTAGAATATGAAAGAGTTTCACATTGAGCCTCATTAAGAGTCTCAGCAGGACGACACACAGAAACACTTACATAACAGAGCTGCGTTCACTGACACGCTCACTGAGGCATGATGGGAAAACGTCTATATAAAGCTGCAGTCTAAATAAATTCAGTCTGATGAAGAATTTTCATCCTCTACCTCAATGAGTCAGCAGGAGGGGAAAATTCTCTGACAAAAGAGAGTCCCTGAATGCACCGTCTGTTTTTGCACAAAGGCACAAATCGACCCCGTATGAACTGTTTATGAGGGATGTGGTGGATTTGGATTTACTCGTTTTTATTTGACGTGTTAAAGTGAACTGCAGGTCTCTAAAGAGAGGGGACAGAAACAAAGTGATGTCATACTTTCGATGGAGAGGTTCTCAATGGCGCGGCGTTCTCCACGGCTGCAGTGCGGTGGCAGACAGAAGCCACGGATGCTCCGCCCAGTCCGGACTCTTGAGCTCAGGACGTAGTTTGGATCCAGATCATCTCCTCCCTGAAAGCCACCAAAAGACATCAAGATCAGAGGAAACCCAGAGTAAAATTAAACACTGAACTAGGGGTGTCCTGATCAGGATTTTGGCCTATTGGAGGGATAAGATACTGATACCATTACTGATCAGCTGTTTTATAATAACACATGGATGAGATTTCACTCATCCAGTGTCCGACTGCAAGGACAACTGAGTTACACATCGTGAATGGTAAATGGACTTGAGCTTTTATAGCACTTTTCTTGTCTTTGCCTACCTAAAGCAGATTTACACCGCAGGTCACGTCTACCCATTCAAACTCATTCACTTTCACATTCACTCACTGATGGTTAAGAATTTCTGTGTTAGTTATCCATCACTAAAACACTCACGCTCTTTCATACCCATTTACACACCATTGACGCAGCAGTAGGAGAAACTTGGGGTTAAGTGTCTTGCCCAAGGACACATTGCTATGTGACACCCGGAACTGTGTAACATGATTTATATTGTATAGTATTCCACTTGCTCTCTGAGATTTATGTTCCTTTTTGGCATATATGGCTCTAGGGTGCCCTCTCTTGGGTTAAGTCTATCTGTACAAACGGCATCCTCAGTGCATTGCCATTGTATGAGAGATGTGCCCGAGGTGAGTCGCAGACCAAAGCAGATTGTACGATAACTATGTAAAAACATAATTTTCTCTTCTTGTAGGCTTCTAAACATACAGGGGTTTATGTAGAGGTTTCTGAGATATATTATGGGTGGTTCACCGTAGTTTTCATGCACTAAACTGTCTATATTACAACTTTGTGCACTTATTAACAAGGTAATTAGCATCTGTGCTAACTGTGCTATCCCTTTGTGGTGTGCTTCGGTATGCCAACACAAGCCAAGCGTATGACCAGTATCAATCTGTTTGTACAGATAATAAACGGCAGCGTACTGACAGAGCAGCCCCTGCTTCTTACTCTACACACAACGCAGAGTCAATTGGGTTTTCTTGAACCAACCAGCTGCAGGGAAGTGCAACTGCACACAGTTACACCTGCAACCTCCCAATTACTGACCAAGTGCACTTTAAGACTGCGCCACAGACATGATGATTCATTAATTACATGTGTTTTCATATGTCACTTCATTAACAAATTTATTAGTAGAATTAAAAAAAGTCTTTCTAACAGGCCAAACCATGCAAATAATCTAATAAATAATAATGAATAACTCTCTGAATTTTGTCTCAGGACACTTTTACATCTAAAATTCAGTTTGGTCCAGAGGTGAAGCTGCAATGTTGTTTTAATATTCACTTGGTTTGGTTTTCTCTCACACTGCACATGTCAGTCAGACGAAAGCCTGTCAAATGTTGTGCAATATAACCTCCTGCCACTAGTTGGGGCTGTAGCTGCTGTCCTGATTCCTGTCATCTGGCCTTTTGTTGTACTGTGATCAGGACGTATACAACCGGCTTCCAGTAATAAAATTTAGGTTGAAGCAGTTTGGAAAGCACTCTGCCAAGGTAGCTCACATACTGCTGTTACATCTATAAGCAATAGTTATGATAAAGTTACCAACATAATATGATTCCTTGACCCTGAAAACCCACACCCAGCACACCTAGAATCATGTTGATATTATTATTAGACAGTTATTGAGCAAAAACGATTGTTTCCTAATGGCGGTTATCTGGATCACCACCAAAATCTAATCATTTCTAAGTTGAGCCAATACCAACATCTCCTGAAAATTTCAGCAAAATCCCTCCAGTAGTTTTTGCGTAATCTTGCTAACAAAAAAGCAAACAAACATACGCTAACAAAAACACAAGGGGTAAATATAATGGACCATAAGATAGGTTAGGCTGCATCAGGTGGCACTTGCATATTGACAGAAGCAATGTGTTAACATGTTTCTCTCTGCCGAACAGTGGACCCCAAAGAATCTGTAAATAATGCAGTAGAACCCTACAGTAGATCTGTAAATGAAATGGAAACCAACAGAAGAACTCAGTAGAACCTAAAAGTGTGATCCACTCATAGTTAAGCTGCAATAAGCTTAGACTGCCGGGGGATTTGGCACACTGAGCTCCTCCCTCTTTGTCTCTCTCACACTCTCTCTCCATCCCCTCTCTCTACTCTATCTCTTCGCCTCTTTCTGTTTGCTCTTGTTCTTGTCTCTGGTTTTTCTCTTGTAGGCTGCTTGGGATCACTGGTGTAGACAGCCTGCTGCTATGGACCTACAAAGCTTCAATAATTACAATAACTAACAATTGTCCTTTCCTTTAGCCCCATTCCATTATCATTACAGTTCCTGATATTATCTTCAGAGCTCAACAAAATTAAATACATGGTAGTTCCTACAAACAGCACGCATATATTAGTATGACCTTGACAAACAATCATGGATGACCTGCTGCTGTGGACCTGCTCCACTCCAAGTGCTCTATCCTGCATCAACCATTAACAGAAATGACTTCATTTTACATAAATTCATACTTTAATACCAGTTCAACCCATTTTAATGGCAGTTCAGATAGATGCTGCTATATTAATCAACATCAGTCCTCTCCAGATTATATTCATTATAGATATTAATGTTAATATTAGATTTATCACTCTAACATAGTTGTTATTGATTACACTTCCATAGTAACTATCTTTACAGCCATAAATACATGAGGTCCCTCTTGAAAACGAGATGCCACATCTCATAGGGCTAACCTCAATAAATCTATATTCAGCAGAGACTAAGTATCTTGAGATAACACTTGTTATGAACCAGAGCTTTACAAATAAAGATTGACTGATTGATCCAACCCTAGAACCCATCAGTAGATAGCACCAATAAAACCAAACAAACCAAACCAATAAATGTTACCCAAAAGCAAGACCCAGGACAGTTGAAGCGTGGAGGAACCCCAGATCAGAGCCTAACATGAGCACCCAACCCTTCCAGAACCCAATGGAACTGCAGAACCCAACAATACAGCCTAATAAGTGCATAACAATAGAAACCACTTATTGAACCAGTACAGCTTGAACCCAATAGTACACCCCACCTATGGACCCCAACTCTAAACAAAAAATGGAGCCAGACTCTACCTGCAGATCTGACATGACACCAGAACCTGTGCATGGACCTGTTTGTGATTGGACAAAGGAAACAGCTGATTTTATTTTTTGAACCTGAAGATCTTTATTAATCAAATAAATCAGGAAGTGGAGCTTCTACCTACTCGTGAAGCCAGCAGGGTTCTTGGTTCTTTAAACATGGGTTTAAGCTAATCTCAAACTGTGACGCAGAGTCAGTTGGCAGGGCTACAGAAGCCAAGGGGGGACCATTTTAGGAGCTTAAGTGACAGCAAGGCCACTTCCTGGAAGTTAAAAGTGACTTAATTTAAAGAGTCTAAAGAAGTTCACGAGCCTTTGTGAAACTTTCACAATAAAAGCCTCTCAAGGGCAAGAGAACATCAGACTATCACTGCTGAAAAGCTTTCACTGTGTAATCTTTGTGCTGGAGGTTTCGAAAAGGATCCAAAGTCTGTATCCTGGTTTTAAGGGATCTATTTGTTGTAGTTGACCTGCAGGTTTAAGGGGTCAGGTTGTTGGTTCACCAGCTGATTTTAGGGGTCAACTTACAGGTAGTTTATCTGCAGGTTTTAAAGGTAGTTCATTTGTTTACCTGCAGGATTAGAGGTTCCATTCATTGTTGATTTATCTTTACTTGTTGGTCATCTGCAGGTTGAAATGGTCAATTTGTTGGCTGCTTACTGGCAGATTTTTCTGCAGGTTTGAGGACTCAGTTTGTTGTTGGTCCACCTGCTGGTTTTAGGGGAAGATTTGTTGATTCTTATTTGTAAGTAGTGGGTTATTTTGTTGTTCTACCACAAGGCTTAGGGGTCAGTTTGTGGTTTGCTTGGTTAAGTTGCTGAATTGTTGCTGGTTGATCTGCAGGTTCTTAGAGTCAACTTATTGGTTTACAGGCTTGGTTTGTTGGTGGTCTACCTGCAGGTTCAAGGGACATTTTGTTAGTTGCTTACAAGCAGATTTACAGGGTCGGCTTGTTGGTGGTTTACCTGCAAGTTTTCAGGGTCAAGTTCTTGGTGGTTCTCACAGAGGTTTAAAGGGTCATTTTAATTTCTTTACCTACAAATTTTCTAGTTGATGGTAAATCACAATGAGGGTTTATTTGTTAATTTGTTGATAATGACCTGGTAGTTTCAGGGTCAATTTGTTGTTCTACGCCTGAAAATTTTCAGGGTCATTTTTGTGGGATTAGATGGTTATTTTGTTGGTTGCTGACTGGCAGATCTATAGGGCTGGCTTGTTGGTGGTTTCCAGGGATTTGTTGATATTTCCAAAGATTGTAAGAGTGCATTTGTTGGTTTGCCTGCAGGTTTCAGGGTCAAGTTCTTGTTGGAGGTTTAAGGGTCAGCCTCCTGGTTTACTTGCAGGTTTCTTGGTCCCATTGTTGTTGGGTTACCTAGGTTGACCATCATCCTCTTTTGTCCGGGCATGACCTCCTTTTTGGTTGTAAAATTGTTTCCAGGGGGGGATTTGATAAAATTTCCTAAAATATCCAGGTGTTGCTCAGCTTGTTCCACGGACCAAGCTGTCGCCAGAGACAGAAAAAGACATGCATGATTCAAACTACTGTAACTCCTCAAGTATCCACGCTATCCAAATAATTCCAGCTGATTCTGAAAGTTGAGAAGTGGAGCTTTTTGTGGCAAAGGCTGGATTGCCTGAGGGGGAGGTATGGGAAGTGAGCTGACTGAGCCAGAGAGCGGAGAAAGGATTCAGGGACAAATGTGAGTCATTTATCGGTGGTTTATTGATATTTTCTTGTAAATAATGTAAAAATATTGCGAATAATGACATCAGTGTCATTCTGGAATGTTTTCTTGCCGTTTTTTTGCCGTGTTGCGCCTTGTTCATCTTTTTTGTAATTGATCGTCTTTTTTATCATAGTTTGTGTTTTATGGATTTCATATATAGTTAAATAATATAATAATATAAATAATATTAAATAATAATAATACTAAATGATATAAAATAGGTTGTCTTCTCAAAAGTGTTGTACATGTTCACTTAGAATTGTTTATAAAGAGGAACCTGTTGAAAAATTCAAATCTCTTTTCTTTTCTTTTCTTTTCTTTTCCTGTAATTACACACTGTTTTAAGCATTTAAAACTTAATAATGATACATACTTGCTAGAATGTTTTATTTATTTTTTATTTTTATTTTACTGGAAAAAAGGTGCAAATAATTTTCTCAAAGGGCATTTTCTGACACATTCATTCACAAAAAAGGCAAAAAAGACCAGATGACCATCAATATTCATAGTAGTAAAAGGGTGAATATTTATAAGAAAGCATTGCACTGGACCGCTGGATTTATTACAATGTACCTACCTGTCAAGATATTGCACCGGCATGCCACATGCATCATGACACAACACATGCTGCTGAGGGTCCTCTTTTTGTGTTTTCAGAATATGGTCACCCTTGGTCACCTGCAGTTGTATTTATCTTTTCAGGGTCAGTTTGTTGTTCTACCATCAGGTTTAAAGGTCACCTTGTTTGTGGTGTACTTGAAGGTTTTAGCCCTGGCTTGTTGCTGATGTCTGCAGGTTTAAGAGTGAACATTATTTTTTAACCCTTTGTTTTTAGAATGAACTTGCAGCTTTTTGAGTTTGTTAATTAGTTTACATGCAAGACCTCAGTGTTAAGTATTTGTTGGTGTACATAAGAGTCAGCGTGGTGGTTTATCTCAGGTATTTAAAGTCTTTACCTGCAGGTTTCAAGGTCGACTTGGTGCTGGTTTATTCGAAGGTTAAAGTGTTGATTTGTTGCTGGATTATCTGCAGGTCTTAAGAGCTAAGTTATTGGTGCTTCACATGCAAGGTCAAAGGGTCAACTTGGTGTTTTACACACCAGGAGCTGCTACAAAGTCGATTTAATAAAGATTATCACCACAGATGTGACATTTCAGGTCTTAGCCGTCACATCTGTGGTGATAATCCTCATTAAACGGACTTTCAGCAGCTTCTATGTGCAGACTTTTTTTCTCTTTTTGCAGCTGTTGTTGTGTTTAGCACCAGGTTTTAAGTTTTTGCATAATGCGTGCCATTTTCTTCATTGTGTATCAACTTTATGGTTTGGCAGAAGGTTAAAGGGTCAGCTTGATGTTGGTCCAGCTGCAGGTTTCAGAGTCAGTTTGTTGGTTTACCTCCATGTTTTCAAGACCACTGTGTTTGTTAACCTGCAGGTTTTAATGGTTTTAATGTACTGATGATTACCTGTGGGTGAGGTAACCAGGGTGGGCCTGCAGGTTTTGCGGATCATCTTGTTTGAGGTTTAATTGACGGTTAAAGTGTAGACCTTCTACTTTACCTGCAGGTTTAAGGGCCAATGGGTTAATGGTTTGCAGGTTTTCAGAGTCAAATTGTTGGTTTGCCTGCAGGTATTTTAGGCTGAAGGGTTGGTCATTTATTTTAAAGATTAAAGGATTAACTTGGTGAAGTAGCTGCGGGGTTTCAAGGTCACTTCGTTGACTTACCTACAGATATTGTGGTTAATTTATGAAATGGTCCTTTCTAATTTTCAGGTCATTTTATTTTTCTTTATCAGGTTAAGTGTTGATTTGCTGATGGTTTAGTCGCAGGTTTTCAGAGTCAATTTAATAGTTAACTAGAAGCTTTTTAGGGTTATGTTGTTGGGTTCTTACCAGTTGGTTAACAGAGTAAGTTAGTTTCTCGTTTACCTGACACTTCAAGGGTCAGTTAGTTGATAGTTGCTGGTAGTCAAGGTCAAATTGTTGGTAAAAACTACTGAGCTTATAAAGTCAAGTTGTTGGTTTTGCTGCAGGTTTTAAAGGTTATTAAGCTCATGGCTACTCACAGGATTAGGAATCATTATCTTGGATGACCAGATGGTTTCAGGGGTCTGGTTGTTGGTATTTATTTGCCTGTTCTGATCATAAAGTAATTAAGGGTTTATTTTGTAAGTGGAAAGGATCTGCTAGTTTTATCTGCAGAGTTTCAGGGTTGGTTAGTTGCTTTACCCGCAAGTTGATATGATCTATTTTTCAGTGGTTTACATAACAGTCAACATGTTGGTTTAATGGTTGATCTGATGATTGTTACTTGTAAGTTTCAGGGTCAGTTTGTTGTTCTACAAACAGGATCAAGGGTCAGTTTGTCGGTGATTTGATTGAAGGTTGAGGTGCTGATTTGTTGCTGGTTGAGCTTCCGGTTTCTAAGTGTTAAGCTTTTAGTTCACTGGCCAGTGTCCAGGGTCATTGATGACTTGCCCTTAGGTTTAAAAGGTCAGTTTGTCAGTAACCTACCAGCAGCTTTAAAATGTCCATTTGCTGCAAGTGAACCTGCAGGTTTAAAGGCTCAACTTGTTGGGGTTTTCTTGAAGGTTTTAATGGTTAAATTGTTAATATCACTGCAAGGTTTTGGATCTTTTCTCGTTCTCCATCAGGTTTTAAAGGTCAACTAGCTGGTGGTTTAGATGAAGGTCAACAGCAGTGTTAATTTTGATGACTAATTATTTTTGTCATCGTTTTCATCAACAACCTTTTTTCCCCTGACAAAAACTAGACAGTAACTAAAAAAAAACAAGTGCACATGGGCAAAAACTAAAACCAAACCAACTGACATTTTCATCAACAAATAAAAACTAGACAAAAATGTTTGACAGAGACTTAATCCAATCAGACCTAATTTGGTCACGCAGAAAGTAGGGACAAGTTAGGAATATATCCAATATTTGTAGCTCTGCAGGTTTGTAGAGTCGGGTTTAGAGTCTGTTTTTCTGACTCACCTGCAAGTTTTCAGAGTCCAGGTCGGTCTTGTGTTTGTCTGATGGTTTGTATCCTCCATGGCGGTCTTCGATCACGGGGTCCAACAAATCTTTGAACACCTCGTACGTCTCCTCATCTCCGGCTACGCAGCCCACCGTCATGATGAAAGGGTGACCTGCAGGAGGAAGGGACGCATTCATGAGAGTGAATCGAGAGGACAGGAAAGACAGTATGTTAGAAAGATTTGAAAAAACGTGTTTGATTTTATTGATTTTGATTTCAGAACATTTCGATTTTATTGTTCCTGATTTTTGTTTCAAATTTTGGTCATTACTTTTGATTTTACTGTTTTTCAATTTTATACGATTGAGTTTTTGGTAAAATTTTGTTATTTTTGATGGTGTTTTTTGATTTTGGTATCAGTGATGTTTTTTTGCATTTTTTGTTTAAATTTTGAAGGTTATGATTTAATTGATTTAGATTTTTTGTTTTTTTACTTGGCAGGAATTAAACAGGTTTTGGCTTTAATTTTTTTTGATTATGTTGTTTTGATATCCATCATTTTTGTTTTTTTTTAAAATTTCTTTAACCTGATATTTTTGTGTTTAATTATATTAACTATTTCGACTCTGTTTTTAGATTTTGTTGTATTTCGATCAGCAGCATTAAATTTTGTTGAATTTGATTTTTTTCTGTATTTTTTTCTGTGTTTTTGACTCTTCTTTATTTTATTTTCTTGTTTTGATTACGATTTTCTTTGTTACAATTTAATTTAGTTGTTTTTTGGGGATTGTATGTTGTTTTGTTTAACGTTGTTGCAAGGCCTCTTTTCAGTTTGCTGAATTTTATTTTACTTTTTCCTTATAATTTTGGTTTTGATTTTGCTTCTTGAATGATTTTTATTTTGCTAAGTTTGATTTTGCTGTTTTAAGGGATTCATTTTTCATGAGGTTGTTTATTTCATTCAAATTAATTTGCTCCTTTTGATGTTGTTAAATTTGATTGTTGCTTTTCAATCCTTTATTTTTTGATTTTGATTAATTTGATTTTACTATTTTGATTATGCTTTCAGTGTTTTTAGTCATTCTTTTAATTTAGCTCAATATATGACTTTGGTTGTTTGGATTTCTCATTTTTTATTTAGCAAAATTTTATTTTTACATTTTTATAACATCATTTTTTATTTTGATTTTTATATTCTCTTTCAGCAAATGCATTTATTTATTTGTTTTAATCAAATTTTTTTGGTTTTGCTAAATTTAAATTTTGCTGCTTTTTATGACACTTTTGATTAAGCTTGGTTTGATTTTGGTATGTCCTTTTTCTGAATTTTGAACATCGAAATTAAATTTAGTCATTTCTCACTTTGTTTTTTTTTTATATGTTTTTAAAAATGTATTTGCTTTTCTACTTGATTTTAATTTCCGGTTTTTCAGTGTGTTTTAGTTTTTGCTGTATGCTATGAGCTTTTAGTTTAGCTTGATTTGATTTAGGTCACTTAGATTATTTTTCTTTTTTCTTTGAATTTTTGCTTGATATATTGATAATATCTTTTTATATTTCTGTGTTTTTTTTGTTCTGCATTTAAAAATGTGTTTACTGTTTTATTTGCTTGGGTCTAATTTTATGGTTTTGATTTTGTTGTTTTTGATTTTGCTGAATTTCTGTCATTTTTGTTGATCTTTTCTTTCTTTTCTTTTGATTTCGCTGTTTTGCTGCTGTGATGTTGCTTCATCAATTTGATTTGCTGATTAAGATTTTGCTGATTCAGAAGTCATTTTTATGTTAATTATTTGAGGTGTTATTCCAACTTTGCTGAGTTTAAATGTTCTGTTTTTCTTTTTTGATCAGTTATTTTTTTATGTTGTTGTTTGTTGGGACTTGATGTGGCTGCAGCGTCGTGTGAGAGAGCTTTGCTACAAATCGTGCTAAATCCATGGATTTGATTCGGAGGATCAGGGGATCAGACAGCAGGCACACGTCACGTCCCTCTGGAGGCATTAACGAGCCAAATTAACCTGATCTAACGAGCTGATCCAATTAAGGAGTTTATATCAAGCAGACTTCCAGAATAGATCATCTCTGCGTGAAGGTGAAAAACAACCCCGTGAGTCACCTGGAAGAACTGAAGGCTTACATGTAGGGCTACACAGGGTAACTCAGTTTAGGGGCGGAGTCATTTGGTTTTGTTTTGTTTGGATGACTGGTTACCTGGTTGGGGGCGGAGTTATTACCTTAGATTTGGTTTGACAAGTTATCAGGTTTGGGAGAATAACTCTGGTTTTATGCTTGATGCATCCGTGGGGTCGCCTTTGTTCACACAGCAAGTCCAACATAACGACATCAGACAAACACTTTCATGAGGGCTCCCTGTGGCAGATTTTCACTTGGCCGCGCACATCCCAAAAATTAACAAAACAAAAATGACTACGACATCAAGATAGGGAACTTTGAGCTAAAGCAGCCAGAGGCTAGGAAATATAGACAAAAACATGTAGGGTTGGCCACTTTAAACGTACCCCCATTCAAATAAGTCAACTTAAAAAGCTAATCAGCCAGTCACATGGCAGCAACTCAATGCATTTAGGTGTGTGGTGTGAGTTCTTCAGAAACCTCTGATCTACTAGCTTCAACTGTTTTTGATTATGCTTTTAGCATTTAAGTCATTCCTTTAATTTAGCTCGATGTATGACTTTGGTTGTTTGGATTTCTAATTTTTTTATTTTGCAAAACTTCATTTTTACATTTTTATAACATCACTTTTTTAATTTCTCTTTTTTATATTCTGTTTCTGCATATGCATTTAGTTATTTGTTTTAATCTATTATTTTTTGTTTTTGTTTTGTTGTTTTTGATTTAGCTTGGTTTGATTTTGGTATTTTCTTCTTTTTCTGAATTTCAAACTTTCAATTTAAATTAAGTATTTTTGTATGTCATTTTTCACTTTGTTATCTGTTTTTAAAAATGCATTTTTTTTTTTCATTTGAATTGAATTTTCTGTTTTTCAGTGTGTTTTTGTTTTTGCTGAATTCTGTTAGCTTTTAGTTTAGCTTGATTTGATATGGATCATTTAGATTATTTTTTCTTTTTCTTTGAATTTTATTTTGATATTTTGATTGAGTTCTTCGGAAACTGCTGCTCTACTCGCATGACCCAAAAAAGTGAAAATATCCAGTGAGCAGCGGAGAACTACCTTGTTGATACCAGAGGTCAGAGGAGAATGACCAGAGCGGTTTAAGATGATAGAAAGCAAACAGAAAATCAAACAACCACATGTTACAACCAAAGCCTTAAATCAGGTTCAAACATTTAAATTGGATGACTGTTAGAGTATGTTTTCGTGCCCCTGATCCACCTCTATGCTCACTCTGAGATGCTCTGTTGGAGCTACTGCCACTTTAAGGCTCCCTTCCCCATGTGGGCCCAGTCCGCTCTGATTGGTTTATTGGACTACTCTATGGTAATTGTTTAGCCCAGCACCATGTTTTCAAGTGTCTGCACTTATTCAACAGTTTCCGCTTTGCTCTGACTTTGCCAAGCGAATGAATTTTTAGTGTAAACAAACATGACAGGCAACATGAAGAACAAAGTGAGGCTAACGTAGTTAGCAGTCGTATTCCTGCTTCTTATATCAACGACTGATTCCTTTTGTGTTTGACGTTCATCTAAATATATTTTACATTCACTGTAAAAAGGTTGTTGTAAAGTTTACAGTAACTTACTGGCAACAAGATGACAGTAAGTTACTGTAAATGTCTTTACAGTAGTATGACTCTATTTTAATGTACAGCATTATTACTGTGTTTTCTATAATAGTTTTACTGTATTTTTATTTAGGTACCATTACTGTCTTTCAATTGATAGCTTATTACTGTATTATCAAAAACAGCATCTATCATCATCGTATTCTACAAAATCTTTATGCATTTTAAATTACAGTGAACTTGCTTTAGTTTAGTTTAAATTACTGTATCTTTAACTATTATATCTATCATTTATTAACAAGATATCATTTTGTTTTTTTGTTTTTAATAGAAAAAAAAATACATTTATTAAAACATTTGTTTCACCAAAAACTGTCAAACATTTACTAAAAGAAATCTTGCCTTCTGTTGGTCAGTTTCCCCGGGCAAAATGGTATTTTCTCTTGATCCATTACCCTTTTCAGTAATTTACTGTATAAACATGTTACGGAAGGTAGCTGTTGATATTATGGTAAAACACTGTTTATTTCACAGAAATCAGTGTGTTTTCCAACAATCTTTTGCCATTTACAGTAATTTACCGTTTAGAGTTTTTTTTTTACAGTAGATAACTGTAAATATGGTAAAATACCGTTTAGTTTAATAAAATCAGTTACAGTGTTTACTATTGTCACCATGGCTTTGTTTGTTGTGCTTCCTGTTTTACCCAGCTTGCTTCCTGATTAGCTATTGGTGCATTGGAGAAGTTCAAATCCCTCTTAACGCACCTCACACTACAGGATAATCAGGTGAGATAAATCTTTAGTACCATCAGATCATCAGCCCTTTGCTGGCTTTGGCTAGAAAGGAGGATCCGGGCCAAAAACTGGTCTGATTATCTTGTTGTGTGTACTCTGCTTCACTTGTCCTTGTTGCTTCCTCTCTCTTATTCCCTACTTGTAGTGGTTGTAGCCTCTAGGTCACAGGTGTCAAACTGATCCAGTAAAGGGCCACTGTGGCTGCAGGTTTTCATTCCAACCAAGCAAGAACACAGCTGAAGCAAATTATTCAATCAACTGGATTGTCTTTACACAGTTGATTTGTTGGATCAGTTGTGTTCTTGCTTGGTTGGAATGAAAACCTGCAGCCACAGTGGCCCTTTACTGGATCAGTTTGACACCCCTGCTCTAGGTTGTTCCCCTTTGTTTGTTCTAAACTGTTGTGGTTGTGTCTTGTGTTGATCTTTCTTAATTGTTCCCAACTTATCGTTTAGTGATCAGCGTTGCTTGTTACCTGGGTTGTCAACGCCGGTCTGGATGACGTCGTCCAAGGTGAAGCCACTGGGCGTCTCCTTGTCCCTCAGGTTGGCATACATTTCGGGCGTGAGCACCTTGGCCATGTGGTTGTTGTGCTGGCTGAGGTCGGGGTACTCCTGCTCAGCCGAGTAGTTCATCTTCAGTTTGTTGTGGGTGTTTCCGAAAGGCATGATGACGCTGGGGCTGACCTGAGGGCAGAGAGGCCAACGAGGTATTTCCATCACAGACAGCAGCTCAAGATCCGAGTCTAACTTCAAACATGTGCATTTCTGTCGAGTTAAACTGAGTTAAATCATCTTTGGTGACCTTGAAATAAACATCAGAATCAGTTTATACATTATCTGTAGCAGCTGTGAGGGGCTGGAGCCTATCCCAGCTGATATTGGATGAGAGGCAAGCTACACCCTGATTTGGTTGCCAGCAAATCACAGGGCTTACACACAGACACACATACTCTCATTAAAGGGCAAGTTAGAGCCACCATTTACCTACTGAGCATGTTTCATATCCATCAGAGGAAACCGGAGTACCCTGAGAGAACCCACACATGCACAGAGAAACATACAAACTCCACGCAGACAGGCCGTTGGACCGAGGAGTTAATCCAGCAACCTTCTTGCCACAAAGAAACAGCACGACCTGCTGTGCTTTACTATAAACTTTGGTTGTATTAGAATATTTGTGTATTTGTCTGCATGGTGTCAAGACGGTTGCTGGTTCTAGTCCCTGGTTAGACCCTTTCTGTGTATAACTTGCATGTTCTCCTTGTGCATGTATGGGTTTACCACAATCCCGTTTAGACGACAACGTTGTCACCATTAACAGAGAGGGTTTTCCTCTGCGTTTTTTAAAAGCGCTCCGCGTTCACTGAAAACGCTGTAGTGTGCATGCCAGGCCAGTAGTTAACGATGTAGGTTTGAAGTGAAACAGCAGTGTTACAACATGCGTACTCTTTCTCGTGAAGATAAACTTTTCACAAACAACAATGGCGAGCGGATGCACGAAGACGCAGGAGTTTCTTGTCTGGATTTTTTGTCTGGATAACAAATCGAGCACAGTAAGCAGCACACATGTTGCTCGGTGCACAGCCAAAGCTTTTGTTGTTGCGCGCAACCTTCATCTGAAAGAGTAGATCATCGTTTCCCTGAAAACGCTGATTCCTGTTACATGGAGACGATTACCAAAACATTTTCAAAACTTTTCACTCTGGACCCTGGTTTCAAAAGTTTGCGGATTCAGGCACTCTGAGCACCGTTCTCGTGTAAACGGAAGGCGCAAATGCAACAAAAACTCTACGTTTTCAGCCGTTTTCGTTGTCGTGAACACAGGGCCTAAATTATGTGAGTTTGTGTGTGAGCCCTGAGATGTGTCCAGTGTGTACCCCACCCTTTGCCCTGTGTCAGCTGGGATATCTTCAGCCCCCCGTTGCCCCTAAAGGGATAAGCCGTACAGATTAGTGGTTCTTAAATAGTGTGGCGGGGCACACTGGAGGGCTGTTAACACAGAAAAATCAAGATATTTTAAATTTACTCTGATTGTAAACTGTTCATGCTCTCTCTTAAAGATAATTAATTAGTAACACAGTTGTTTGTCATATTCTATCAGGCAATTGTAGATTAAAAAAAGGCGTGCAGAGCAAACTGATAAGATAGATGACATGCTTTAAAAAGGCTCTTTAGGATAAGACTGATGTCCCGTGAGATTCTGGTTTGGTTTTCGTTGTGCTCTGGGCTAGTTTGAATTAGGTAGATACTTAGAAATTACAGCTAGTCAAAGAGCAGCGATTTGTTTTTAAGTATCGTATTAATATAGTAACAGTTTCAATGTCTAAGTGTTTTGGAAAGGAAACATCATCAATATTGAGATGTGAGACATAAAGTTTAAGATGTGTTCAATTTTAGCAAAAATCATAGTTTTTTTTTGGAATTTGCAATTACCAAACATGATTAGTAATTTATTTTATAGAATCATCATCATGTGTGCTTAATGAACTCGAACTCTAATAACAAGATAACATACTGAACACTAAAAACAAGTTAATAATGAAAATAAATATTAACAAATGTTAAAATATATAGAAAATAAAGTGCATTAGTTTAAAAATCAGGGTTGATGAAGATAATTTTAGCTGATACTGATGTCACTCTTATTACCTCTTTTGGTGTAATTGTCCAATAATTACAGTATTATTTCTCCTGTCTGATCATGAAAACAGATCACAGTTTCGCCAACAGGTCGTTTTTAAAGAGTCTTCTCTAAATCAGCAGTTAGCTGTGCCAGATGTCAGCACTGAGTTGGTTTGACAAAACAAATAAAATTCTGAAAAATTTATATTTGTTCATCTCACACTTGTTTGCCAATGGCTAATGTTTGTTAAAAAAAAAAAAAGGCCTGATATCAGCCAATAGAGATGTTGAACTGATGGCAATGTGCATCCCTACTTTAAAATGATAAAGAAACAAAAATATCATAACAAATAGGGATGCACAGTATCGGATGTTTGCAGAAAATCAATATGCCGATATTTCTGACCTCATTTTAGCCGATACCAATGTTTTTGGACAAAAGCACAAAGTCTTCACTTTATGAAATTTGACTAGTTTTTTTCAATGTTAATAGCCTATTTGTGTGAGGAACATATGAAAAACAAGAAAACTCTTGAAAAACGAAACTCTTGATTATAAAATTAATCCATGCAGTGATGATAAAGGGCAGCAATATGGTACCTTTTGTGTATTGCCTCTATTCCAACCAATATATGGCCGATATATCAGCTGAAAATATTGGAAAAATTTCAATATCATCCAGTATCAATATCATACTGATAATACTGTGCATCTCTAATAACAAATACTGAATAATGGAGCAACAAAATACATTTTTAGGATTTTGGAAAGCCAAAAATGAAGGGATGCACGATACTATTTGTTTGATATCGGTATCAGCCAATATTGAAATTTTCCAGACATATCGGCCATAAATCTGCTGGAATATCAGCAAATTACACAAAAGTACAACACTGATGCACCTTTTCATCACTGCATGGGTACATTTAAAAATCAAGGGTTTTATTTTTGCAAGAGTTAAATGCTGTTTTTCTTGTTTTAAATCTGGTCCTCGCAAAAATATACTGTAACACTGAAAGAAACAAGTCCGATGTGCTCTTGACTAGAAATATTGGAATCGGAGATAATAAATTAAAAACTATCTGCATATCGGACATCAGCAAAAATCCAATATCATGCATCCCTAAAAAAATGTAACTGAAATTATTATTTTGCCAGAATTTGAAGGTAGATATCTTTATCAAAAAATATTTTTAACAATAAAACAAGTCAATTTGCTGCTCGTGGTTGCCTCTTATATTATTATTGTTGTTGTTGGGCTGTACAGTGCCCAACGCTGTAAGGCTCCAGGATTGTCAGAATCTCCCCGTGCATGAGTGGGTTATCTCCAGGTACTCTGGGTCCCTCTCAGTCTAAAAACATGCTCATTAGGTTAACTGGGGACTCAAATTTTTCTCTAGATGTGAGAGTTTGTGTGACTGGTTGTCTGTTGCTGTATGTCAGCCATGTGATTGGCGTGGGTGAAGACCTCGTCTTACATTGTTGGCTGGAATCAGCTCTAGTTCCAACTGGGGATAAAGCTTTATGAATACTGAATAATTTCTGAATAATGGATGGATTATTGGTGTTGCTTTTGCGAAGCTTTATGGGCAACTGATGGTACTGAAGTATGAAGTATTTGAACATGACAGGATCACCGTGTATATGAAAATGAGTAAATAAATGTAATATATCAGCTATAGTATACATTATTATAAATATGTGGATATGACTGGCTGTCATTTTTATTTTCTCTTCTTATGAGTATTAAATATCTTCACTTCTCGTTCTATTTGGGGTCAAGGGGCAGCTGGAGTCTATCCCAGCTGTCATTGGGCAATAGGCAGGGTTAATACTGACTTGGTCACCAGCCAATCACAGGGCTGTCACATGTAAACAAACAACCATTCATACCCATTCTCTTCTACGGGCAATTGAGCCACCAGTTAACCAAACGGGCATGCTTTGGGTCTGTGGGAGGAAACCGAGTAAACCCATGTATGCACAGGGAGAACACGTAAAGTCCACATGTTTCAGTTTAAGACTTTTAAGACCTGAACTGAGAAAAAGTTAATACCAGTTTCATGCACCAAACACAGCTGGAAATGTGATTATTTATCATTTGAAGGAGCAATGAGACAAAAGAAAGAAGATAAAACATTTAACACCAACTAGACAAAATAAATGTTATGATCGTCCAAGCTGAAGTAACATCTGAACTTTGAGGCCTCACAGGGGTTAAACTAAGACCTTTGAAGACGTTTTATGGATCTGCCCAGACCAAAATAAAGCCCTCTCAACAAATCTATAACTAGAAAGCACTCAGAGAGCACAAACCTCCACCAACATAGCTCACATATTGCTGTTACATCTATAAGCAATAGTTCCATGATAAAGTTACCATCATAATATGATTCATGACCCTGAAAACCCACACCTAGCACTCAGACTCACAATCCTTTGCTAATGGCAGTTATCTGAATCACCACCAAAATCTAATCATGTTTAGGTTGGGCCATAACCAACATCTCTTGAAAATTTCAGCAAAATCCGTCCAGTAGTTTTTGTGTAATCTTACTAACAAACAAACATACGCTGGCAAAAACATAACCTCCTTGGCGGAGGTAAAAAACAAAGAAAGTCTCAGTGAGGAAATAAAATGAGAACATAAAACAGAAAATCCATGGAGCAAATGCTCACAATAATTAAAGTGCTCACACATCCATGTCAGTTTAATCTGGTTGAGCATCAAAATATAATTTAATTCATCAAATGGTTTTTTTAATAAATCAGTCAGATATCCACCAAATGAATAAATACGACATCTCTAGAGAGCAAGAGAGTAAAAGTGCTTCATGAATGAGCTGAAGAAAATCACTCAATCAACAATCAGACAGCGGACTCATCAAGTCCAGCTCCCCCACTCTCTCACTCGGCTTGGCTCGGGTCAGGCCCTGAGGGATCAGCTGATTAGAAGCTGAAGGAGGCCGGGATTAAACCCCTGGTGTGCAGCTCTGCACCGTAACGCCACGGTCACCTTGAACAGGCCAACCTAGCCAAACCTGCCAACACAGACCAGCTCTGACCTGAGCTAGGACCGGCTTTAGCATGACTAAGAACCATCTCTGCTCCGCTTTGGTAGGAGTAAGAGCGGGTGTGACGAGCTATATTACAGCAAGCTTTGAAACAGGTGATGCCCAACACTGAGGCTTTAATATTACCTCTGATTAGCTCTGGTCTTCGAAAAAATAAGTGAAATGTTGGGTTCTCACGATACTGGTCCAAGTAAAATGGGTCTTGCATTCAGGTATGAGTCTATATTCATCAGAGACAAATGTGATTCTAGTCCCTTTGTCTCTGCCTGGATGGATTCAGCTCTGCATGTATGTATGTGTATACACTATTATATTTATTTGTATGTTATGAACTGCTGGTAGACAAATAAAGATTATTGATTGATTGATTGATTGAAGGGGTTGACATGTCAGGGTATCACAATACAAGGCCCGTGATGAACAGGTAACATGCTAGGTTTTAGCATGACAGGTGGTCATGTGCTGGTTCTTGGATTACGAGGTAACATGTCAGGTTATCATGATGCTGGTGCGGCTTAAATTCCTTAATGTTGTGGTAAAATGGGTCAGGTCAAAGTTAAACGGAAATCAGATCTGGTTATCATATTGTTGGTCCTGGTTAAAGGGGAGTGGCCTTCAGTTAAAGTGGTATCATGTCTAATTATTAAAATAACGGTCTGAATTAAATGTGAAACATGACGTGTTATCTCAATGCTAGTAACATGCTGTGTTATTAAAATACTGACCCAGGTTTAATAGTTAACACATTGCAATACTTTAATGCGGACACTGATAAAATGGCTGACATAGCATGTTATTACCATGTTGGTCCAGGTTGAATTTGTAACAAAACATGTTCTTATGATGTTACCCATCCAGCATGTTGTTCTACCAGGATGCTGGTCCAGTTTTAATTGGTAACATGACATGTTGTTACCATGTTGAACCTAATTCAGCCACTTACTTGTTAGAGTACTATCATGTTTAACCTGGTAAATTGGTAAACAGGTCAGGTTATTACCATGGTTTAATGGTAAACATGTTACTAGTATGTTGAACCTAGTTAGATTACTGTTTTGTTGGGTTATTACCATGTTGAACCTAATTCAGCCAGTTAAATGTTAGAAAAATGTTGGCCCTGGTTAAATGGTAAACATGTTTGGTTATTACCAGGGTTAAATAGTCAACATGTTATAACTGAATTAAACCTAGGTCATGGGTAAACTTGTCAAGTTATTACCATGTTTAACCTGGTTAAATGGTAAAAATGATAAGGTATTACCATATTAAACATGGTTAAATTAGTAACTTATCAGGGGATTACCAAGGTTTAATGGTCAGAATGTTATTAGCATGCTGAACCTGGTTAGATTACTATTTTGTTGGGTCATTACAACCGGTTAAATGTTATAAACATGTTGGCCCTGGTTAAATGGTAAACATGTCAGGTTATTACCATGTTGAACCAGGTTAAATGGGTAACTCATACGGTGATTACTATGGTTTAATGGTAAGTATGTTATTACCATGTTGCACCTGGTTGAGCAGGTAACATTTCAAATTATTACCATGTTAAACCTTGTTATATGGTAAATAGATCATGTTATTTCCATGTTGAACCTGTTTCAATGGTCAACATTTCCGGTAATTACCAAGATTGAATAGTAAACATGTTATTACTATGTCAAACTTGGTTATATGGTAAATATGTCAGGTAATTACCAAGGTTCAATGGTTAACATGTTATTACTGTGTTCAGTCTGCTTGAGCGGGTGACATGTCAGGTTATTACCATCTTGAAGTTGGTAAACATGTAAGGTAGTAACCATGGTTTAATGGCAGACATGTTATAACTATGTTGAACCGGGTTGACCAGGTAACATGACGGGTGAACATGATTCTGACTCATGCCTAAAGGTCATCTCATTGTGTTTATATGATGCAGTCCCAGGTTAACATGACAGGTTTTACCCACTGAACCTGGTTAAATGGTAACATGTCAGGTTACCATGGCGCTGGCACTCTGCACTGTCATCCTGCTCAAACACACACTCATATTTAACAGACTGCAGTGAGCATGCGCGGTTTTTCTGCACGGGTGATATTAAAAAAAACATCAGATTTGAAGCAAAATGAAGCATATCAATTACCAGTAATCAAATGCGTGCGCGTGCACGTGCAGAGCGCGTAAAGCCGCTGCACACTTTGTCCTCTTAATACAGATTAAAGGCTCCGTTTACGCCTGACTGGATTTAAGGTGGATTTATTTAAGGTGGATTTATTTCTGGGCCCTTTAGTTCCGATTTGCTCATTTTAACCTTGTTCACGCACGCACACACACGCACTTCATGCCAGTTTGTAAAGCTCGCGTGCCTCACACAAAAGAGGATTCAGATGAGCCGCAGACGTGTGCGTGTGTGCGTGCGTGTGTCCGCTGCTGACTGCGCAACACCTGCAGACAGTCAGGTCGGACTGAAGGTCGTTTGGATGCAGAGAGAGAGGCCGTGCGGCGGAGACGGGCGCGCTGCAGCTCCGCGGCTCTGACACCAGGATCAACAACAAACAAACAACAAACAAACAACAAATAAACAACAAGCATGCACGCAGTGACCCCCAGAGCGCGTCTGCTCCTTTGTTCTTTCACCCTTCGTCTCTCTGATGCTGCGCTCTGATTGGCCATATAGGCTCGCAGCGCGCGCACCTGCCTGCATGATGAGCCGATCGCTGCCAGTATTGATGAAGTGATCAGTGATTGGTCGGATCAGAGGTGCACTTACCTGTCCTTGCGGTGAGCTGTGTTGCGTTTAAGGTCTCCTCTCTGCTGCTGCTGCGGATTAAAGACCAGCTCAGCCTTTTATACCCGCCCCCTCGTCCTGATTGGCTCCTATTTACAGTCCATTCATTCTATTGGCTAAGGCTCCTCTCTCTCTCCCTCACTCTCTCTGCCGGAGCAGCCCCCTGCCGCAGTGCCTCTGAGCATCAACACTCTGTGAGGCGTTTACTGTCCGTCTGAAATGACTGAATGAATGTCTGTCGTGCGTTCACTGACACCTTAAAGTCTTAGGTATACTGCTGATATTATTATTATTATTATTATTATTATTATTATTATTATTATCATTATTGTTATAAGAATAAGAATAATCATAGAAAGATAGTTTTCAAGCCTTTTTTGTGTGCACATGAAAGCTGAATGTTTTTCAACTTTTCTGCAGAAGATAATAACTTTATAACAATAAAACTTTATTTAATATGGCACCTTTAAAAACAGATGTTTACAAAGTACTTTAACAGACAGAACACAGCACTCTGGGTACAATAAAATCAACAATCAGGTCAAACAGAGACCAAAAGAGACAGAGGAAAAAGCACAGAGGGTCATGTTAACTGAAGCAACAAAAGGAAAGACAATAGCAAACTGGTGAGCTGGAAACAGCTGAAGTAATTTACAACGTGTACGGAAGAAGAACACTGATGAAGATGGCATTTTGTTTTCTGTAAAATTACAAGGAGACAACAAGACAATAAATAGATCATAGATTTATAGATAGATAAAATTTATGACAGTTGATAGTTGACGACATCACATCAGGAAGATGGAAAAGAAGAGGGCAGATAGAGGATGGATAAAAGAGAAAAAATATGTAAATACATAAAATAAAAGAATAAAAATAATTAAAAAGGGAGTATATTAAAACAAGAAAAGATGGTAAAATCAGGACTAGAATGATGAGAAGCCAGTGAGGAAAGTAAGAATGGGAGAGTTTAAAAAAAGTTAAATAGGTAATTGTTCATGTCACAGTTAGCCAAAGCAGACATGAATTAGGATGAAAACAGGCAAAGAGACAGGTGTGGGTGATTGGTGATGCCTTCAGTTAGCCATCGGTCGATTTTTTGACAATATAATGACAATAATCATTTTTATGGAGAGAACTCAGAGGTGTTGCAGTGTGCCGAAGTAGTCCCAAAAGAAAAAGGGTCTCGCTGGTAGAAAAGTAAAGCATTTACATGTGCTCAGTGGAGTGTGCAATCACCTGAAGTTTGTTTTGAATTTGTTTTTACCTTAATTTCAGTAAATTGCACAAAACTCTTGGTCCTATCTGCAGCAATGTGCAGCCAAGCTTCTGTCACTTCAAAGCTCACAAGTTCCTTTATTGGCACTCATATTTATTATAGACATGGACCTCCAGGAGCCCCACTTCAAAATAAAGAAACAAACAAAGAACTTTAGTTTCAGAGTATGATTTGGTCATTGGATTTTCTGTTCAGAAGAGGATATTAAACAACAGAAAAAGCGTGGTTATTTGATTTTCATTTTAAAATTTAAGGATAAAAATTAAAACTCAAGGCATTTTTCTTTATTGGGGTCAGGAAGGGATGAACTAAACTTTAAAAATAGGTTGATTTAAATTTTCTGTTTCTAAAAACAAAAAAAAATAAAATGTCAGAATACAGAAACAAAAAAACGCCCTTTTTTCACTATGTGGGTCCAGAAGTTGCAGATTTTGAAGTAAGAGTGTATATTAGTATGGTGCTGTGAAGGAGAGATAATTTCGGCACTGCTGATTAACAGAAATTGATGAACATGATCAGTACATTGTTTTTCAAAACAAAATAAAAGAGTTAGTCACAGAACTCACATGTAGCTAAGGTAAAATATGGCAGGTTCATTCCTTGGTTTTGGCTTTTGCCACCTCCAAATGTGCGTTGGGAGCTCCCATCAAACTTAAGCCATTTTCAGCACAAAATCTCTTCACATTTCTTGCAGAAAAACCTCTTCCTCCCCCACTTTCATTTGACATATGTGCAGAGATTTCCGCATATGACAAGCCCTGTTTCGCCATGTCATAAATCACGTCAGAGTTCCAAAGACATTTTAGCCTGCGCTAGAGAAACAACTGGTAGAAGTCAGCACCAGTCTCATGCATGCTCTATCTTCGAAATCTGCAACTTCTAGTTGAACATAATTAAAAAATGTTTTTTTTGTTTCTGTCTTCTGAAATTTTTTTGTTGGTTTTTAGAAACAGAAAATTAAAATCAACCTGTTTTAAAGTTTTATTTATTCCTTCTTGACCCCAATGAGGAAAAATGCCTTGAATTTTTTTAATTTTAAAATGAAAATCAAATAACTGCACATTTGCTGTTTTTATTATCCTTTTCTGAATGGAAAACCCAACAACCACACACACTGACCCTTTAGTGTCAGTAATAATCCAAAAACCTGTTGAACATTAAAAAAATAGGCTGTTTGTTGAAGGCGCAATTGCAATGCTAACATCTGTGTTTAACTACAAAATTAAATCCTGCCTGCACCACCTCATAGAGACCCAAGCTGTTTCTGTCTCAGTCTGTAATGCCGTTCATTTCTGCTGTAAAGTCGAACATTTTAACATGAAGATCTTTGGGGACTGACTCACTGCAGAACAAAAGCCTCAAGTGGACATTTGAAGAACTGCAGTTTTTACTCCTTGGTGTTGATGTGACGTTTGTGCTTTGCAGCATGAACAGCCGATGGTAGCAGCAGGCAGCTTCACTTGGGAAGACGGGGGTGATGGTCATGCTGTCAGCCTGCAGCACCATCAGCTGGGGGGCGTTCAGAGGTGAAGCCTGTTATCAGCGTTTCTTTGCATGTTCAGGATGGCACAACATGTCAGCCTGAAAACTGCTGAGGGACCTGCTCCTGGTGTGAAAATACAACAGGTACAGGAAGTGACATGAATTACAACCTCAGGTGATGTCAAAGTAATGACCTGTAGCAGCGTAAAGCAATCATCTTCATGTTTATAAAAATCACAAAATTCTTTTCAAGCTCAGATAGAATATTTGTGATTTATTGAGACAAAATGGCAAAATATAAGAGATGCTTTGGTATTTTTCAGGCAGAAATTTTAATACTAACCTCACATTTCTTAAATTTGATTCATTTTGTCAAACTGTTGATATAAATTATATATTTCTTAAATTTATAACCACCTTTAACCTAAATATAATGATGATTGTTTGAATTAATTACCTATAAAATTGTGGTCATATTTTCTAGATTGTTCATATCTTATTTGCCCAAACGTAATAGTGCTTATGCCAGACCCCCATGTATTTCTAACAGCCTTCAGCAAATTAGTGAAATGTTCATTAATGTGTCCATATTACTCAGTAATACTCCATCAAATTGTTAGTCAGCAGCGTGATTTGTCTTCTGGTCCTGATGATGAAAGAATCAGACTGTGCTGCAGGACTTCAACCATTTTATTATTAAAGGAGGCTCTAGAAAGCTCTCCAGGCAAATCCATGGATGCAGTCATACTGAAAAACTGATTGCACCCATTTTTGCTTCAAGATTTCTGGTTTTATATGATTAGGGACATGATTGACATGTCTACAAGTCCAACTGACAGACATAAGATGGCCTGAAGTCCTGCTTCAGCTCGTCCTCTCTGCCTGTGAGTAGGTTGATCTAAAGTTAGGTTAAGAGGTTGTTCACAGTGCAGCTGTCTTCACAGATTGGCTTTATTAGCACTACAAAGCCTCCTTTGGTTATCAAATGGCTGATGTCTCTGATGGTTGTGTCCAATTCTTTCTACAGTCAATGATTATGGCCTGAAGACAAACTGCACAGCTGAATGGCACTGTGGTGGAGAATTTCTGAGTGACATGGATGCACCAGGGGTAGGTACAGTGTAGCTTTGATGCAGTTTTGATCAGTCTTTTTCTATCAATGATCCAAACAATGTCATGGTTTCATAGAAATAGCCTAATTTTGCACGACATGCACTGAATGACAAATTGCCCCCAGTGTCTTCAATCAGTCAGTTTTCACATCCTCCGACTTGATCCCTCCATGTTAGGTGCCAGCAGCATAGCTCCACACTGGTTCGCTGCAAATACGTAGCAAGTCTATTTTCAACAGTTCATGGTTTCATAGAAATAGCCTTATTTTGCAGCCCAATCAAACTGGTAATGTAAACATGTGCAAAAATGTACACACTGGAAGCTTTGTTTTCGAAGCAGTTTTCAGTCATGTGGGTAATTTTTAACACAGCTTGACATAGCTGAAAAGTTATCCTCTCCCAGAGCAAGCTAGTTTTGATGATTCACCCTTAATTTCCATATAGTCCACCTGCGTCATGCTCCATAAGTGCTGCAAACTCCACATCAAATCAATGTCAGGCAGGCAGTATACCCTTTTGGTAACATGTTGCTCTTCCTGTTCTCTCATTAACACAATCATTTTGTGAAGTTGCTCGTGTTTTCAAGCGTATCAGGGCTGCATTTTACCGTGCAGTGCTTTAAAAACATCTCCAGTGGATGAGGATGTGCATCATAGGTCAGAACAAAGCCCCTCTGCAGACGGCTTTTGGCTGATTTTGTCGAAATTCAGGGTAATTCCTAATTTCCTCATAGTCCGGCCACACAGAGTTTTGAACACAACGCGCAGTGCACAGCAAATCACCCACAGTCTCTTCAATCAGTTGGTTTCCACATCCCACAACTTGATCCCTCTGTGGTAGGTGCCAGCAGCATAGCTCCACACTGGTTCACTGGAAATACGTGGCAAGTCTATTTTTAAGAGGAGAGGTTCATTTCTACGTCAGTCTCCACTGTTGCTCTGCCTCCCATCTTGAAATCTCAAAATTACCCCAAAAAGTTGTAGTTTTCTTGCAATCTCATGATCTTATTTTTCAAGCTACTTAGGGCAACCCTTTAGATACACTTACAGTGCACAAGAATATTTGTCATCAGAAGGAGACAAGTGTCACAGTCTCTTCAACTAGTTGGTTTCCACAGCCTGCGCCTCAAGTTATCCACGGAGTGTGCCAGCATTACAGCTCCACACTGGTTTGCTGGAAATTTGTGAAAGTCTTTTTTAAGCAGAAATCGCTTCAACACCACATCGACCACAGCCAAGCAGATTGACCCAACACTAAAAAACATTCAGATGTTGCAGGTTATTTCATAATACAGCAGATATAGTGGAATGATAGCGATGCCTTCAGTAGATCAACATCAGGCAGGAAATATAGCCTGCTGTTTACATGTCGCTCTGCCTGTCATCTCATAAACTCACAATTTCCTCATGCCGTTGTGGCTCTCTTGTGATCTTTAGATACCGTGAGGTTTCCAGGGCTGCACTCCTCTGTTCATCACTTTAGATACGTTTCCTGTGGATGAGGATACACGTCGTCAAACGGAGCAAAGCTGCTGTACAAACAGGACACCCCACATGTGGACTATGTTGAGACTCGGAGTAAGTAACTGAGCTGAGACTTATGGAAAGCATTGGGCATAAAATTGTTATTTGTGATATCAACCGTGTTTCAGCTCTATTAGTACTCAAATTTGGAGTACATGTACTTACTTTACTAGAGAAGCAAAAAATGTCACTAGTACTACTCGAAGATCGAAACACAAAACTGTCGACTAGTAGGTGATTTTTCATTACTAGTAAAGTCTACTCGCACACTAGTGCACCAAAAACCTTTACTGGCAAAACAAAATTAAAACTCAAATTATCTCACTAGTAGTTCTAGTAGACTGTTTTTGGTCTACTAGTAGTACTAGTAAAGCCAAACTATTCACTAGTAGTAAATGAAGACCTAATGCAAATGAAGTAGGAGGGATTATAACCAAATCCAGCACCCTGATTGGTTGTAATATTTTCAAAGGCCAATGGGAAGCCTGAATTTGCTTTCCCTGCCCCCTAATTTGCATATAAGGCTTACTAGTAGTACTAGTGAACATTTTTAAGTCTACTAGTAGTACTTGTACACCAAAATCAATCTACTAGTAGTACTGGTAAAACTTTTTTCTTCACCAATAAAGTGTACTCGCACACTGGTTGACCAAAATTGAGTACATGTGCTCCAAATTTGAGTACTAGTAGAGCTGAACTAGGGTTGATATCACTATATCAATTTTATGTCAAAACGGCTTTCCATAGAGACTCATTTAAGCAACGGTGATGGAACGAAGTTATCACTAAAATGAGGAAGACCTTTCAGAGTTATCCTGGCATGGATTACCCCTTTGTTGTAGTTTTGTTTGCTGGTTTGACTCCCTGAGACAGTGAGTGTCTTTCTATGTGGAGTTTGCATGTTTTCTCCAGGTACTGAAGTTTCACACAGACCAAAAACACTCTCCTTGGGTTAATTAATGACTCCAAGGAGCTGTTCAGACAGGGACGATCTGAGGAGTATCTGTATCGGTATTTCGTCCACATGGATTTGGCTTTTTATAAGCATTTTGAAAACGGTTTGCAGAGTGCATTAATCTTAAAATGCTGCCCTTGCAATTCTGTGTGAACAGTGAATATGTACATTTTCACACGTTTTTCATGCACTTACCGTGACAACAACAGAAACAATGTTGAAATTCAGAGTTGCGTTCGTGCTGCAGAAGCCTCTGAGCTTGTTTTGTCTTCTGCTCTTCTACGACTTCTGTGAGCAGCAAAAGGACACTGAGAACATCATGCGCCACATGTTTCTTAAATCAGCCTCCTCTTGTGTTTGGTTACATTGCACGTTTTACGAGCATGCTCCATGTCTTCTTCTCTGGTGTTGGTGCATGTTGTTACAGCACCACTTACAGGTCTGGCATATGCACTACAGCCTTTTCAGTGTTTTCATGTGGACGGACACATTTATCGAAATGATGCTGTGTTTTCATCTCCGTGTGGACGGGGCCTTAATTGCTCTTGGGTGAGCGTGTAGTGATTGTCTGTCTCTACATGTAGGCCTTGTGATTGGCTGGCGATCTGTCCAGGGTGTCTCTCCTCTTGCTCAAAACAGCTGGGATGACTCCAGCCCAACATGACCTCGAATGTGACAAGCAGTGTAGATGATGAAGGATGCAGTGATGTGTTGTTGTTTGTTGGTTTGTGTACTGTCTGCTCGTTATGACACACTCAGTGTCAGATATTGCATGTTGTGGTTTGTTTGTTGTTTATTTATTTGTCTGTTTGTTGTGGCTCCATCAGTCTACCATGTTGTATGTTGACAGCAGCAGAGTTGATGCAGACCTTCAGGTGATGAAAGCTGAATACAAACCAGATAACCCCTCCCCCACCTGTCCCTGCAGACCACCCCCCACCCCCCCACCCCCATCCTCCATCAGCATGTGGAGAGGCCGCAGCCCTACTCAGCACCCCCACCCTCCTTCATTTATTCATGACCGGGCAGAGACGACAAGGACGGAGGGTGGAGGGAGGGTGGGGGTTCGTCCCCGGTATCCCAGGAAAAACCTCACATCTCCTTACTTACAAGGTCCTCAGAGGACAGCAGCCATGATGTCAGCTCACCCTACTCCAGCCTGCAGCCAATCACCGCCCTCCTCAGCCTCCTGCTCCTCCTATTGGCTGAGGATGTCAACAGAGCGCTGTGGTTCACGTGCAGCAGCAGCAGGTCAGCGAACGCCTCATGAAGGAGAGAACCTGAACACAACACGCAGGCTGCAGAGGGGGAGAGCTACGGCTGCTGCAGAGGGACATTTTTAGACACACTGATGGTCTGTGGAGGAGATAGAGAGAGAGATAGATAAATAGATTGATTGATAAATTGATAGATGAAAAGAAGATTTGAGGTATGAATGAATGGATGGAGGAATTGATGATGGATAACAGAAGGATTTATGGATGGGTAAATCGATTGGTGGTTTGATAAGTAGATGAATGGAGGTGTAAAAGGAAAGGAGGGAAGGACTGTTGGATAGAAGAAAAATTGGAGAGCGGTGTGAATGGATGACTGGATTAAGAGGTGACTGGGGAAATTTAGTTGTTTGAGTTGCTGTTATACACAATATAGCAGTTGGAAAATATATTAAAAAAAACATTAGAATAGATAGGACCATTAATTTAACTAAAATAAAGTAAAATAAAAATAAGCACATTTAAAAATGAAAATAAATGAAATGGAATAAAAATTAAGTAAGCAGGTTGCAACATGCAGAGTCTTTAAGCAATGTCAACTTCCTTATGAAGGAAAAATAAGTTAAAATAAGTAAAAGTTAAGTAGACTATTGCTTATTTATAGTTTGAATCTTTCTGATAGAGTATTCCCCTTTCGTCCACCAGTGTTTATTTTCTATTTTGTTAGAGCTTTTTGTTTGGTTTACTAATTTTACTTTATGTAAAGGAGTAGTTTTTGGTTTTAGATCCCGTTTCAGTTGTACAATAAAACCTTTGGGCTCTAGTTTCGTAGACCAGGTGCAGGTGCCGCGCACCTTCCCTGCGCTGCGCCTGCACCACACCAACGGGGTGTGTCCAGGGCATTTTGCAAGTTTCGTGCACAGCGCAGTCCGGCGCAGCGAGGCGCAGCCAAGCCTCTGTCCCTCCCACTAGCACAAGTGGCAGAGAGGGAGGAGAGATGGCGTGAGTGGGTTTAACACAGCCGAGTGTAATCTTCATCAATCACACGAACGCCTCTCCTTGCCTTTAAATGAGCTGCGGGCGAGGTGCAGTGACAATTTCACCTCGGTGGCGAAGAAGGTCAGAGCCGCTGTCACTTTTACAGCAACTAGGAGAGCGCAGTGGCCACCAGGCTGCGCATCGGAGGCCATGATGCACGTCACCGTGTGGACCACCTCGTGGGACAGATGTAATCTGTTCCTGTGTCATGAATAGGAGTACAAAATTAAGTGATAATTACATTTAAACACAGCAGCAGGCTAATCCATTCATCATGCTTGTGATCCACCTGCATTACTGGTCTGTCATCGCTAAAAAGCATATCTCCTCCTCATCCTCCTTGCAATAATGTACTCCATCTTTTTAGATCACGTTAAGAATAAAGATTAAAACAGATAAATATGGGCAATCACAGGTAAATCCTTAAGACACTGAGTGACTTACATTTATTCAGCGAGCGTCTCTCTCTTTTTCTTTTCTTTTGAATTTCATGAGATGAGAGAAGCCGGATACTCCGTATCGGATGATGTGGCTGTTTGTGGTTGGCTGAGAGATGTGAACTCTTTAGTTATGACAAACGTCTCTGATCTGACATCAGATGTGACCGGATAATTAATATAGATACAAATGTATGTGCTGGTTCAGACGGTTAGGTTAAAAAGTGGTTGCTGTGATTGTTTATTGCATTGAAATGTGCCTGACACTCTGGATACCTGCCTGTGAGGTTTTGGTGACGTGTGCGCACTGTGCGCCTGTCAGCCAAATTACCACTGCACCGGGTGCGCTTCACCTGCGCCGAGAATAGACCAGGTTTGAGCTGGCGAGCTTTCAGCGCACCTTCTTTTTTAACCAACAATAGTCCCTGAACCAGTTCCTGTCAAGCTGAAGACAGAGAGCTCGACATTTCTTCCTCCAGTATTTCTAAAATTACTATTTATGGAATTCATAAAAATCAAAATATGATGAAAAAGATGATCATTGACAAAAAAGATGGTAAAACAAACGGAGAATATGTCAGAAATATTGCAAAACACAGAGAAAATATGACCAAAGAACGGAAAGAAAACACTCCAGATTGACAGTACTGCTGTTGTTAACAATATTATTCATTATTTACACAGATAATACTAATAAACCACTGTTAAATCACTCACGTTCAGTCTTCTTCTGTCACCAGCAGCAGCTGGATAAACACTGAAAAAGTTCACAGCGCCCCCCACTGGCCAGGAGGTGAATCGATTCAGAGGATTTGCTGAATCGATATTGAATTGGAAGGGAAATATTGCAATGCATTGATGAATCGATATTTCTACCCACCCCTACTGTATATTTGATGAATGGATGGTTGAATTTTGAATAGACAAATGGACAAATAAATGTAGGGTTGGATGGGTGCAAAGGTGGATAGAAGGATGAATAGACAGATGGATGAGCAGATAAATAGACGTAGAAGAAAAGATGGATAGATGGATATGAATGGGATGGATTATTAATGAAAGATAGATGTATAAATAAATGGATGAATAAACGATGTAAGAATGAATTGATGGATAAATGGAAACGCAAACTGATGGAAAGATCAATTAATGGATGCACAAAGAGATAAAAGAATGGATGCATGGATGAATTGATGGATAGACAAATGGACAGATGAATGGTTGGATGGGTGGAAGGATGGATGGAAGAAGGAATATACAGATGGGTGCATGAATAGATAAATAGACATGTAGAAATAAGGATGGATGATAGATGGATGTATCCACAGATGGATGAATAAATGGATAAATGATAAAAAAAATAATTAAAGGATGGATTTTTTTTTATTAATTGGTGAGTGGATGTACAAAGACAAAATGAGATGAATTTATGGATGGATTGATGGATTTTTGAATATATGGAAAGAAGAGATGAATGCATGGTTTGGTAGGTAAAATGATGGATAGAAGGATGATAAATAGATGGATGCACAAGTAGATAAATGGACATGTAGAAGCCTTCAGACAAACATACTGGATTTCATTACTCATTTGCATTGTTATAAATGTTCAGAATATGAGCAGTGGTTTATGACTTACTCCGTTAAATAGATTAAAATAGTGTTTTCCTCCGAAGTTCAACATACAGGACTGTCTTTGTTTATTAGTGCAGATGTTTGTGTTTTTATATTAAAAGATGACGACTGTAGTTCACATTATCTTTGAGTTATGGAAATAAAATTGAAAGAGTGTAATAATTGACCCCAGCTTCCCCTACTGAGTCCACTGCTGCTGCTGACATCACTGCAGAGGCTCTGTCGTCCATGTGAGTGTGAAATAAAGTTGAGCCCGTTTGAACGGAGCCCGTTGGCAGTCTGCAGGCGCAGCGTTCTCTGACTCTTCACTCATTCAGACGTCGCTCTCACAGGGCCATTACCAGGCAACCAACAGCCGGCCGCCATGACTGTTTCATTCATCAGGAGTCTGAAAAGAAAGAAGGAAGAAAGAAGGAGAGAATGAAGGAAATCTGAGCCAGGGTCAGATAGGGATTCAGTAATAAACTCAGGTCACGATACATTTTAAAAAGAAATGTGACCCTTGTCAAGTTGTGAATTAACGTGATTCTTTTATTTCATTTTTTTTACAACAAAAATGCAATTTTTAATTTCCATGCTCTCTTCTAAAATATGAGATTTTAGGTTTTGGGTTGTATATTTACTCTGAAATCAGTGCTTAGTTGAGAACCTTTATAAAGTGACCCTCATAATTCACTGTTAAAAACCTTTTTGAGACTCTTGTTTTAAAGAAATCATGTCAAAATGATCCCACTTTGAGAATAAAACATGTAAGGGACGAATAGTCTTAGTCTGATAGCTGAGGCCAGAGGATAATGTTTTAGCCTCTCTATCTGTCCTTCCAATAATCTGGACTCAAAGATGATCTACGTAGATTTTAGAGGTCAAAGCCATGGGTTGAGGTCAGGAAGCCTCATGTTCATCCTTTTCTCGTGAAAATATCTCATTAAGTATTGTTGTGTGTTTAAAAGCACTACAAAATTGGGACACTACTGCAATCATCCCTGATTGTTTTTTTGTTAATCAGTAATTCACTCACCACTGCTGCAACCATGAGGACCAACTTGATCAGGTCATTTGATCCTGAGGAAATTCTCAAACAAGAGGTCACAGTAGGACTGGAAAATGTGGCCTAAAAATAAAATCTCTGTGCTGAGTCACCCCATTTTTCTAATGTAAACTGACTCCTTTACTGCTGACTTGTGATTTTTTTCATTTTACTGACTCATGTAAGGCAGACGTACTCCTCCTTTTTGCTGACTCAGTCATTCTTTGCTGAGATGCTGATAGTGAGGTCTGACCTGGTCATCAGTTGTTGACAAATAGTCTATTTTGTTTCTGTTACTCTCTGTATTACCACTATATTTGCAGTTTACTTCGAACACAGCAGGTAGTTACGTACAGCCTGAGGTCATTTGCACCCTCTTGTGGTGTCCTACAGTAACATGCATCACATACAGGCGAGTATGTAAACAAAAAAGTGCATGATGCCCAGAGACGCAAACCCCAACGCCAGGACAGACTGCAAATATTACTCTGGCTTAAGTCACTCCTCATTTTTTGCTGACTCATTCTCTGAAACATTAAGTAACTCCTTTTTTTGACTCAACCCTCCTTTAATGCACGCTAACTCCCTTTTTTGCTGACTCCTTTATTTCTTGAGTCACTCAATGCAGAGTCACTTTTTCTTTTTTGCTGAGTCACACCCTCTATTCTGCAGACTCCCTCCTCTGCTTGTGCTGAGTCACTCCTTTGCATTTGCCAGGTTAATTGATCTTTTATGCCCCTGCCATTCCTCCTTATTTACCCCTCCTTCATGCTGACTCACTCCTACTGAAAGACTAAATATCTCCTCCTTTTTGCTGACTCACTCAACCTGAAATGCAAAGTAAGTCATTTTTTGACTGACACACTCCATTTTTGCTGAGTCACTCCTACATCTGTGCTGAGTCACTCCTCATTTTTGCTTAGTCATCTCTTCCTTTTCTGCTGAGTCACCTGTCCTTAGCTCATCCTCCTAATGGGAAAGACTCATGTTTTGGGGTTTTTAGATCCTGCCAGACAAAACTCAGGGCCACAGTAATGTGTCTCCTCTCCACTTCCTGTTTTCTGTGACATCGCAGGCCCTGATTGGCTGATGCAGTCACGCTCATCTGTTATGTAAGCACTCTCTCTGCCTCTAGGTGCATTGTGGGATGTGAGTAGGTGACAGCATCCGTTTAGAAACAAACGCTAATCTCAATTTGTTTAATCCCATCATCATGGCGAGTAAATAGCTCACGCTCACTAAGTCACAACAGATGTACACAGATTAGGCCCCGCCCATCCTGTGATGTCACTGGGAGTGCAGAGACATGATTGGATGCTGAGACTGATGAAGAGGAGGAGGTGTTACATAATCTGTCTTTACATGAAAGAGGGTGGAGGGGGCTGAGGAAGGGGGTGATGGACCAAAATGAGGAGAGAGAGGAGGATGGAGAGGACGGTTTGGACAAAGGATGGGTGGGTGGGAAGAAGGAGAGATAAAGGAAACATAGAAGGAGGGATGTCATGGTGACAGGATGATAGAGGGATGAAGAAATAACTGCAGAGGAGGAAAGAGGAGACATGACAGAGGGATGAAGGAAAGGGTTGATTGAGGGAAGGTAGGAAGGGAAGGAAAGGCTGGAACAAAGGAATAAGGAGGAAACAAAAGGGGGATTTAGAGGAGGGGTCAGCAGCAGAGTAATCTGGGGCACTGGCTCCCACGTGGTCGTCCCTATGACAACCAGCTCCTCTCTGATTGGCTGCTGAAGGGTCATTAAAAAAGGCTTCGAAAGGAATGCAACAGACATACATGTCATAAACATATATGCATGTTAAATACATGTTAAATAACAGGATATAAATGTTTCAAATGATATGTGCTTTAAAGGTACAAACCCTAATTTCAATGAAGTTGGGACATAGTGTAAAACTAGAATAATGATGATTTGTAAATCCTTTTTGACTTATATACAACTGAAGACAAGATGTTTAATGTTCACACTGATGAACTAAATATTCAATCATTTTAATTTGATGCCTGCAACATGTTCCAATAAAGCTGGGACAGGGGCATGTTTACCAGTGTGTTACATCACCTGTCCTATCAACACTCAATCAGTGTTAATTTTTGACAGCACTTTTTAATTTAGTTTTAGTTATAGTCTTTTGCCTAAAATATCATTTAGTTTTAGTCATAATTTAGTCACCTAAATTGTTTTGATTTTAGTCTAGTTTTAGTCGACAAAATCTCATTTAAATTTAGTCAACTAAAATATGAAGTGTAAAAGAGGTTGTTGATGAAAACTATGACAAAACAATTAGTAAAAAAAATTAACACTGCACTCAGTAAGTGTTGAAGCTTTGTTCGTGGACTTTTTCCCATTCATGCTTGATGCACGTCTTCAGTTGCTCAACAGTCTGAGGTCTCCATTGTCATATTTTGTGCTCATAGAGCACTGCACTTTTTCAATAGGAGACTGCAGCCACTTCAGTCTAGTACCTGCACGAGCAGAATGTGTCTTCATTGTCTCGCTGAAATAAGCAGGGACATCCCTAAAAAGATGTGTCTTAGATGGCAGCACAAATTGCTCCAAACCTGTTTGTACCTTTCAGCATTAATGGTGCATTCACAGATGTGCCTGTTACCCATGCCATGGGCTCTAACACCCCTCCATACCATCACAGATGCTGTCTTTTGACCTTTGCTCTGATAACAGTCTGGATGGTCCTTTTCCTCTTTAGCCCGGAGGACACCAGGTCCATGATGTCCAAAACCAGTCTGAAATGTGGACTCAGACCACAGCAGACTTTTCCACTTTGCCTCAGTCCATCTCAGATGAGCTCGGCCCAGAGAAGCTGGCGGTGTTTCTGGGTGTTGTTGATGTTTGGCTTTGTCTTTGCATGGTAGAGTTTGACCTTGACCTTGTAGATGTAGAGATGAACTGTGTTAACTGACAATGGTTTTCTTTAGTGTTCCTGATGGTGGTGATATCCTTTACAGAATGATGCCAGTGTTAATGCAGTGCCAGCTGGGGGTTGAGGCCATTCTGTTTTATTCTATTTCATGTTCTTCTACCTGAGATGCTCTCTCACACATGTTCTTTCTAAGGCCTCACTACTTGATTTGCACTCCTACTGTTGGTCTACATTACAAGTTTTCATATTGATATTCACTGAGGTCATACCACTTGACACATCTGCACTCTTTACATTTTTTGCCTAATTACTCCAGCCTCTTTAAGTTTTTGTCTCATGAATTCAACTTGTTTCATATTTCTAGATCTTAAAGAAAAGCTTGGGAATAACATCAGATTCTGACTGAAGAGGATCAGCTCTTCAGTTAACTTTTACAGTTATGGTTATGATAACCGTTGTAAGCAGCAGGCTGCCCATCAACAATAACTGTATTTGTCATATTTGCAGGATAAAGCATGTCTGATGATGGACTGACAGCAACAGTTAGTGCTATCATTGTATTGTGGCGGTGATGTTGATATGAAGGGGTGGTATACTTCAGCACCACAGACAGCTCAGTGTAAAATGGATCTGTGGCTCCCTCTGCTGGTCAAAAGCAGGAACCACATACATCACTTTAACATTTTGGTTCCCACACCAAGTAAATAACTATGAAATAATGTTGTAGGCATGTCTCTAAAGGCAGCAAGGAAGCAAGTCAATCCATATGTCAACAAGTCAGTCAGTGTTTTTTGACACCCTGTCAGGGTCAGGCAACTGGTGGCCTGGGGGTTTCACCCATCAGTGTCACCCATGAACAGAGGCAACGGACTTTAAGGCACTTCTTATCCCCCACCTACAATTCAAGTTTGGATCCTTTCAACAATAATCGAAGCAATGCTTTCGGCAAACCTGAAGAAACCCAGGAGGGCCCCACCCCAGGTGAAACTAGGTCAACCCAAGGTGAAACCAGGTCAACGACCCTGCTAACGACTCTCAGGTGACCGTCCGCCCCTTTTTACAGCTGGATGACCAACAAGGGCTATAAATTTCCAACTTTGGCCCCATTGACATTAGAACTGAAGAAGCCAGGGGCGAGACATCTTCAAACACCTCTAGCAAGTAGTGTTGCCAGATATTTCTACTGAAATAAGCAACCAGGTCGATAAAACAAGGCCAAAACAAGTGAGCTCCAGCCATTTTTTTTTTTTTTTGTAACGCGATATATTACTTTTTTTTTAAAGAGAAATCTACATTAAGTGTGTTTTAATTTTCATCTACTTTCCATTTCCATTTCACAGTGACATTTTTTCTTATTTGGCTCTTAATTTACTTCTTTAACATCCTTTTGTTTGGCGGTGGAACATCCTCTTCTTTATACAGAAGTGAAGGGAGCAGCTACTGTTATTTATAACTCTGTTATTGCTGTCTAACCTTGATTTTTGTAACCAAAAAGACATAGTCAGGCTTTTATCTAAGTTTTATGTTGATCCTCTACAGCTTTATTATGGTGAAAACAGTTATAGCTACATTAGGAATAAATTTTAATTCCTGCTATAAAGGATTTATTTTTGGTGGAAACATCACTTTTGCCTCTTTTTACAGTCAAATTTACATTTGTGTTTTAGAGAGGGAAAGAAAAGTTTGTGTAACTTCTAAATTGAGTTTATTTTGGTAGAGGGTGCATCAGATCCCTCCTGTGTTTGGGGGCACAACAAGCCCAATAAGCGACTGCACTTCTGGAACAACCCAAAAAAACGCAACCTGCAACTGCCAATATTTACAAGCAACTTTAAAAAGAAGCCCAAAGTCGCTTATAATAAGCAGACCTGGCAACTATGGCTCTAGTGTAGTAGTGCATGCGTTGTGTGGAGAGTGTGTTTGGAGGAGGACGTGATGACCAGGAAACTGTACTTCTGCTGTACTTCTGCTGTACTTGTGTTTTGCTTTATTGTGGGGAGTGGGGAGATCATTTGGGAGAATTCACACAGACAGAAATGCAAGCCCCAACAAGCAGCTACACGATGAAAAAACAAGCCCCAAAAAAACCACAACCTGCGACTCACGAGATTTACAAGTGACTTTGGAGAACAACAAGCCCAAAGTATATAGCTGCCTTAGCTTCATGGTGGTGGGATAAGTTGTGGAGCGATCCAATCAGAGCTCCTCTCTTTATGAATTGATATATTCATGTAGAGCAGGTTCACTGTTTGTCAGTTCTGGTATTGTAACTGAGATGCTCTGCCAGGTAGCCTAAATAAAGGTGACTGCAATTCACACAAATGTTCAATTTGTTTCTGTTCATTTATACATTTAAACTTAAAATAAGCAGACTTGGCAACACTGCTAGCGGGCCAGTTGCCCTTGTAAGGAAGAATTGAAAAAAATGAAAATGATAAAAATCTGCATGAAGGATTTTTGTTTTGATTTACTACCACTGTATCATGTATGAAAGCAAAATGCATCACAGCATCCATCTATTGTCTTATGCTCATCCAGGGCAGCAGGTCGGGCAATTCAACTTAGATGTCCCTCTTTCCTGCAACCCACTTATTCCTTAAGTGTTACTCACCTTTTATCCATAATGTGGTCATTTCATAAGGTCAATCAGATGTAGCCACTGGGGCCTCATTGTTGGATTGTGTGTTGCCATTTGAGGACCAGAACAAAATTTGGGAGGACAGCAAATACAGGAGAATAAAACAGGGGAACCAGATGGATGAGCTGTTTGAAGCAAGGTCAAGAAGGTTGATGTTTGCCATAGGTTGGTACTTGGAGCCATGATATAAACTATAGACCAGTTAAAAAAAAATAGACCAGAATTTAGATTGAATACCAAGTTTTAGGGTGAGGGCCATCAACCAGATTGGAGGGCCCTTGGCCAGAATTTAGACGTTAAACAAAATGTAGGTCTTTAAACCAAGTTTTAGACTTGACATCAGTTTTTTGTTCTTTGGATAAGATTTAAGACATTTGATCAGGTTTTAACTTTGGACCAGACTTAAGACTGAGGACCAGTGTCAGACTTTGGATCTGGAAAGGCCTCAACTGAGTCTTTCAGGGGCCAAGCCATTTCTGTGTGTGGCCTTGAGTGTCTGCTATGTAATTGACTGATTAGCTATTTACATTAATGATCAGTTGTGTGAGTGCACCTAGTAGATTGGCTGATGAGTGTATTTTTATATTGTGGAAACAAAACATGCCAAAGTCTCTCAGCCTGTGTTCCCCTCTGACCTTTTTTAATTCATTCAGAATTTCAGTCATAAGTCGTAAAGACTTTAAGACGAGGGAACTCACTTCAGTGTTTTAGGACTGCACCACTCCTTTGTTTAAGGACGCTCATAGGGGACAAAAAGTCAAAGATTTTTATTTTTGGAGTATCTGATGTAGTGGGACACTCACATGCTGGTCCACTGTCCCTCTTCCGTGATGGGTGAGGATACAAAAACCTTAACAACCAGCTGTTGTTGCTTTCGCACATGTTTTACATCTGTTCATAAAAAAACATAAAAACCAGCTCAGGTCCACATGTTTAAACCATGTTCAAGTCATTTCTCCAGTTTAAGGCTTTAAACCTAGTATTGACCCTTGACCAGGATTAAAACTTAAGACCAGGTTAAAACATAGAGCCATGATATCAACTTTAGATCAGGTTAAAAGAAAATAGATCAGAATTTAGATTTAATAACAAGTTTTAGACTTTGGACCAGGTTTTAGACCAGGTAAAGACCTTGATCCAGATTGGAAGGTCCTTGGCCAGAATTTAGACCTTAGACCTGTAAACAAGGTTTTAGACTTGACATCAGGTTTTTGTCAGGACGCTCAAAAGGGGACAAAAAAACAACTTTATATTTTAAATTAGTGAAAGACTTTTATTTTTTGGAGTATTTGATGTAGTGGGACACTCACATGCTGGTCCACTATCCTTTTTTCGTGACGGGTGGAGGTAAAAGAACTGAAACAACCAGCTGTTGTTGCTTTCGCACGTTTTACATTTGTTCATAAAAAACATAAAAACCTGCTCACAGCAGGAGGTCCACATTCAGGACAGACAGACTCAAGGTCTCTGCCTTCTCAGAAGTTCATTTAATCCAACTTCCTGTTTTTGTTGTTGAACTTTCATCAAAAGGCTGAATCTTCTCGTCAGGAGGCAGCGATGGGGCTTCTTCTCTCAGCGTCCTGCAGCAGGAGGATCAGCTTTGGTACTCTTCTGGAGTCTTATGACCCCCATGCTCTACCCGCTGACTGGGATGTGGACGCGTCTTGATGGCACTTCTTGCTCTGCAGTGGCGGTGGGGACGTTGATGTTGGGGTCTTCGTCGTCGACCTGGTAACACTTCCCCAGATTCTTGATGATGTTGAAGTTTGAGCGGGCAGTCTCAGCCAGACTGTTCTCCAGGATCCAGCCGTCAGACTCCAAGTCAGGATCCCCAAGCCGGATAACGTTTTCCATGGCCGTCTGCAGGTAACGGACGCCGGTGAGAACCAGCAGCTGGTGGGAGAGAGAGAAAAAGAGGAATTAGAGAGAGAACCAAGAGCAAACAGAAGCTATCTGTCCCTCAGCAAGGCCCAGGTTCAAGACTTTTGACCTTATTTAGAAATTAGACAAGGTTTTGTTTTTTAGACCATAGTTTAAGATTTTAGGACCAGGTTTCAGGCTTTAGACCAGGTTTTAAACTGTGGGCCAGGACCCTGGCTTGAGAATAGGTTTAAGTCTAGAGTCTAGGTTTTAAACTTTACACAAGGCTTTAGAATCTAATCCAGGTTTTAATCTAATTTAAGACCCTTAATCATGATTTAGGTGAAAGGCCACTTGGTAGGCTTTAGATCAGGGTAAGACTCAGTGTTAATTTTGACAGCAATTTTTTAGATTTTAGGCTCTATACCTGTCCCCAGTTTTTAGACCTTCGGTCATGGTTTTAGACCTGGGTTTTTAGACTTTGGACTAGGTTTTGCATGATCAGGTCCATTGACTTAATCATGCAAAACCTAACAGAAACTGTTAAAGCAAATCTGTTTGTGTCTTCGGTCATCAGTTCAGACATCATGTGGACCAGTTCTCTATATGCATTCATCATAACAGAACCCTGGCCTTTGACCTCTGACCTCTGAGCCTGCAGTACCTCAAAGAGCCAGATGATCAGCACGGTGAGACCAATGGACTGCATGATTCCTGTGTAGTGCTCCATCAGGGCCTGTCTGCAGCCCCTCCTCCACAGGTTGAGCTGCTGGCTCTGTTGGTCGTAGTTGAAGTGGGCCGATTGGTTGCTGACCTGGTGCTGGATGCACGGCCGCGGCGACAGCGTGCTGCAGCAGCTGAAGGGAACGCTGTCCATTAGGTACCGACCCTCCACGTTACTCCTCAGACGGCTGCAGAGACCAGACGTCAGACACTTAAAGACCAATACTATAAATACTTTACATACCACACAGACCGAAAATACAATAGATACCATAAATACTAAAACACTACAAATCTTCAGTACGTGCATTCATTTCAACTTGTAGCACTATGAAGCTCATGTTTGGAGCCTGAATTCATCCTGACTGACAGGGTTTGAATCAACAGTTGGTCATATCCTGTAAGTTATGGATGTAATAGATTTCCTTTGGATTGTTTCATGTTGTTTCACGCTGATCGCATTCTCTGTCACAGAAAGTTAGTTACCAAGCTCAGCTACTAGCAAAATCAGTTATGGTTCAAGAGAGGAGGTCAAAGTCACATGTACATCCACACAGAGTTTGACACAACTCGAAATATAAAATTTCACTTTAACAGGGACTTTAACAGTTGCCTGTGTTGGCAGAAAACCACAGAGGACACCAGATAGCACAGTCACTTTAACACTGCAACACCCGTAGAGGCACCAGCAGAGAAGCATTCATATACAGTGGCCGGGAAAAGCAGTAAGCAGCTTTGTAGAAGTGAAGTTCAAGTGATAAGTAGAAAGCACTCAAAGAGCTCAAACGATAGCTCACATATTGCTGTGACATCTATAAGCAATAGTTCCATGATAAAGTTACCATCATAATATGATTCCTTGACCCTGAAAACTCACACCTAGCACTCAGAATCATGTCGATATCATTATTAATTAGACAGTTATTGAGCAAAAATGATCATTCGCTAAAGATAGTTATCTGGATCGCCCCCGAAATCAAAACATTTTTAAGTGAAAGTTTCAGCAAAATCTGTCCAGTAGTTTTTGCGTAATCGCAACAAACAAACATACGCCGGCAAAAACACAACCTCCTTGGCGGGGGTAAAAAGAGCAGTGCATGGTGGCGCAGCAGGTAGTGCAAGCGCCACACTGCAAAAAGGACGCAGGTTCGACCCAGGGTCAGGCAGGGCCTTTCTGTGTGAAATTTACATGCTCTTCCCGTGCTTCCGGGCACTCCAGCTTGTCATTGCGTTGATTGATGACTCCAGATTGCCCTTAGGTATGAATGTGAGCCTGAATGGCTGTCTGTCTCTCTATGTGGCCCTGTGATTGGCTGGTGACTGGTTCAGGATGTACTTTGACTCTAGCCCAATGTCAGCTGGCATAGGCTCCAGCCCCCACAACCCCAAAAGGGATAATCAGTGTAGAAAATGAATGAATGAATTAACATTGATCACCTAACATTTTATGACAGCTTTATATTTGTCCCTTTATATTTGTCCCTTTATATTTGTCCCTTTGTGTACCCATCATCAGAGTTTGGCCTTCTTGCAATGAGGAAAATGTAAATGTGGCCCTCTTGGTAGCTAGTCTAGTCTATAAGCACATGCTGCACCTCCATCCATCTCCAGTGTGTGCCAGCAGTGCCACTCTGCTCTGATTTGCTGTAGGTAAGTGGCACATCTATTTTCAGTGGGGGCCACTTCAACCCCTTTACAACATCTGCTGAGCAGATCGACCAAAAACAGGAAAACAAGCCCTCAGAGGTTACAGGTAATTACAAAATACAGCACTATGTAAGAATAATGTTGAAGAAGACAGTCAATCAAGGTTGAGCAGCTTATATCTCATATCTTAAAAAGTCCTTGTAAACTTTGTGAAATCGTGTTTCAAGCTGCTCAGGGCTGCTGAGCACTTCAAGTGCTCTTCCACGCTGTCGGACAGAGCAAAGCCACAGGTTGTTGGCAGACATTGTGGGTTGTCTTCCTCTGTGTTATCCTGCAGTTATCCTGCCACAATACCCCTAAACTGCTGCGATGTCTTTTATTCCAAACTCCTCTCTCAGTTGATCTTCGGTGGTATTTTTGTTTTTAACTCGGCTCTCAAGCAACAGACGCTGTTTAAACCCTGCAGACAGGTACGATTAAATCTCCTCAGCCTGAGGTGAACTCTGCCAATACAACCTAAAAATCCTCTGACCTTTGGCCTGAGCAGTCTCTCTGCAGTGGACTGGTGGCCTAAATCTGACAGAGCTCTGTGCAACACGTTAAATCCGTAATGACACATGACAATAATAGATCTACTACAGGGATATTTTTACCACAGTCCTACAATTATAAACAGACAAGAACAATGCTGTAAAGTAAGAACGCTCTCACAATGTTCTGAAGAGCATCAGCTCTTCTAGGTTGACTTACTCACAGTTTCTGAAGGAAGCAGGTTGTTCCAAACATCTTGGAGAACTAACCACAGATCTTTGTGGAAATACTCTGACTCAGATCCTCCTGTCTCTTCATGTAATCCCGGACACACTCAAGGATGTTGAGATTAGCTCTCTGTGGGAGCCACACCATCACTTCCAGGACTCCTTGTTCTTTTTTACACTGAAGATAGTTCTTAATGACAATGGCTCTAAGAATTGGTTCAGTCAGACGCCTCCATGGTTGGACTTCATGATTGATAAGTATCTGCTTGTATTTCTAAGCATTCAGGACATCATCAATCCTGATAAACTCCACAACTCCGTTTGCAGAAATGCAGCCCTGATCTTGCTAGGAACCTCCACCATGCTTCACAGAGCAAGTGTGGCCATTTTTCTGCACCCCAATCTTTCAGTGGCTTGACATTGTTTCCATGTTGGGGTTTTTTTTTGCCCCAGATCTTCCAATAAAACTACTTCTGGCCAGACTCTCTCCTTACAGTAGATGGCTGGACCCATGGGTCCCAGGACATCTTCTGATTCCAAAGTAAGTAATTATGACATGTCTTTTATTTGCTAAATTAAGTTTGTTTGGTCGACCACGGTGTCTTCAGTCCTCAATCTTAAAACATCTTAAAACTACCGTCTGCTTTAAAATCTTTGCCTTGCTGATGTGGTATAACAACCTTGCAACTTCTTGTTGTGCTCAGTCTCGCCATGGCATATGACCTGTGACACAAAACTGTCTTCAACAACCTCCCCTTGGTAGCAGAGTTTGCTGTTCCTCACCCACGTTTCATCCTCCTACAGCTGTTTCTGTTTCAGTTAATGTCTATGTTTCAGGACCTTCAAGAGAAAACTGCTGTAAAATATTTCATACTTAAACTCATCAGAGCACCTGTGGACATATTTCTGCACCCCAGTCCTTGTGTTTCATGCATAGCTTTGTGGCTTGACCTTGTTTCCATGTTGGGACTTCATGAAAACCACAAATGGCCAGACTTCTCCTCACAGTAGATGGCTGGACCCATGGGTCGGAGATGGTGCTAGTTTGAAGGCTCAGGGTGGTCTCACCAAACATTTATGTAGATCTAGATATTTCTTCTCATTACTTTCATTGTATTTGGTAAAATGATTCAAATAAACAGTTAAATTGTCTAATTTTGGGTGCATTCAAAACTTCCATAATAAACTTTTGAACATTACTGTGATGAATATGTCGTGAGCTATGCATCTTAAAGTTATATTATCTGCAGTCGCTTCTAAAGTCCCAAGAGTGTTGTTTGAAGCAGCATCATTATGAGGGAGCAACTGAAAGTATGTGAGGATGTAAACTGTTCAATTAGCAACACTTAATCCAGCAAAGGTTTAGCAACGTGCTCTGCAGCACAGTTCTCATGTGAACAGAAGTGATAATGTCACATAGGGTCACATCACACAGAAGGGGAATCCACACAGAGTGATATTTCAGGGCCAAAACACTGTTTACCCTGGTCCACACAGGGGGACATCCTAAGTCGAGTTTCTAAAAAAGCTCTACCCAAGAAGAAATTTCCAGAATGTGCAATATCAGTGATTTATAATGCAGTTTGTGTTTGGACAGAAAGCCAAACAAATTTGTTGAGCTCAGTTTTGAAAGATACTTGCTTATAACCAAGATTATGGTTTTAATGGATTGTAAATCACCTCTAAGTCAGTCTGCATTACCTCAAGGGTCTATCACCAGGCTGTGGCCTACACTTCGACATACCTTGGTCTAAGACTGGTACAGGCTTTTTGGTTGCCATCACATGTTAGTCTGGCGGTCCCAGTTTAGTTCTGGTTTGGTTTTATTTCTCACTGCTTTGTAAGACGGACCAAAGCCTGTCAAATTTGTTTCTGCCATCTGACCTATAACTGCACTATGACCTATGACCCACAATCACACATTATTTTGAGTGCTGAAATAACCATCAAGCTGTATTTAGGATGCATCAGATGGCATGGTACTGGCACATTGACCAGGGTGATGTGTGACCATATTCTGCATGGACTTCTAGATGTTAAATCGCTCTCGAGGTAAGCAATGCTAGTAATGCCAACGCTACATTAGCTTGCGCACTGTTGTGATATTTGGCCAAGCCAATAAGCATGACCTGCTTTTTCGTCTGCTTCCCCTGTTTAGTCCTCATTGGGTCCGGATGGCTTTCACACTCATCATGTGATAGTTTGCTTGGAGGTGGACCAAGACCACTTTTCAGGTGGAAAAGGGCTTACATGACCTTTCATACCACCCCAAACCAAATGTACTAGGTTTGAAAGCAACCAAAGAGTCACGTTAAACCCTGAAAAATCTACGTACAACTTTTAAAATGGACCTAAAATCAGCTGACTATATTTAGTTCGAACAGAGCTGACCCCTCTGTTGGTGTTTGACCAAGGCTGAACTTGCTTTCATACTTCAGGGTTTTTAAAACCTAACCCAGGCAGATCATCTTTCACAGCTCCAGTCTACAACAGATGTGCTCAACCAATCAGTGTCCTTTGAAATAGGAAGAGGGGGAGCTACGAATGAAACAACAGCAGGAAGTGACTGCTTGTGCTGAAATTAGCATGGATGCTAACAGCTTCAGAAGCGCTTTTATCGATCTAGACCGCATTTCTTTATTAAAGGAAGAACAAGCAATAACAGCGAAAGCTTTTTTTTTGATAGAAAGGATATTTTCACTGCATTTCTGACATGTCTTGATGAGTTTGTTACCCCCGCCAAGGAAGTAATGTTTTTGATGGCGTATGTTTGTCTGTTTGTAAGCAAGTTACGCAAAAACTACTGGATGGATTAGGCTGAAATTTTCAGGAGATGTTGGAAATGGCCCAACTTAGAAATGATTCGATTTTGGTGGTGATCCAGGGTGCTTTTGCTGACTGTCTAACTGATAATGATATCAGCATTATTTCCAAGTGCTAGGTCAAGGAATCATATTATGATGGTAACTATCATGGAACTATTGTTTAGGGATGTAACAGCAATATGTGAGCTACCTTGGCGGAGGTTTGTGTTCTCCAAGTGCTTTCTAGTTTTGTATTTTCACCGAGGCAGTGGCACTGGCCTACTCAAATACCTGGAGCTGCTACCCAGATGGACTAGTGAAAAATACTGAATGGTCTATCTGGTGTGTCAAGTTAGATTAAACCTGAATAACTCCAGATTTAATAAACCCTGATTTGATGTTCTACTTACTCCACCACGGTGCTGCTGCTCATGTTCAGGTAGCGGTTGCTGATCCACTGAATGTGGAACCAGTCCCTGTACCCGGCATTTCCGCAGCACTGGAGCTCCATCTGCAGCAGGTCCACGGTCTTCTTCAGGTAGCAGCGGCCTGGCGTGTCTGTGTCTTTGTAGTAGCGCATGGCGTTCTTCAAACCCACCGCCAGGGACTCCTCCAGTTGGCTGCGGATGCTGTAGCACATGAGCGCCCCCATCAGGACACAGGAGGTGAAGAAGAAGGTGCAGACTATGTACGGCATCATCACCAGCTTCCAGCGCAGGAACTTGTTGGTGTCTGTGCAGTCCAGGCAGATCTTCCCGCCAAGGAAGTTGATGCAGCAAGCGGCGAGGCCTGTGGTGATCAGAGTGGTTGGCACGAACAGGATCCCTTGCTCTGACATCACTTCCTGCCATTTTTGAATCGCCACTTTGAGGAAGACGCCCAGGCTGAGGAGGATGGCACCAGTCAGCACAGAGACCCAGTTTAACAGCCAGAGGACCTCAGCGAGCTTTTCTCTCTCTGTCTTCGTGAATGTCACCTTCCCCACGGCCATGTCAGAGTGTCTGATCCAATCGCATCAGGTGTATGTCATGTCAAGTCCAGAATAATAAAAACATGGCGTAGAGTTGATGGCCTTCAGCTGCAGATCCAGGAGCCACCAGCAGAGGCAGCATATAAAATCATTAATCTGTTCGTTATCTCTTCATGATGAGATCTCAGCTTGTTAATCATCAGCTCCTCTCGTTGACGTGATCACGTGTCTCTAATTTCCTTTCCGCTTGAAACTGTCCAAGTTTGCCGAAATGATCATCTCACTCCCTCCATGCAGACATCAAACTGAATTATCACACTCATCTTTAACTGCACGTTTCTGTTTCTTCTATCGATCTAGATCACTCAGGCCTTCGAGGTTGGTGGTTTCACCTTCTCTACAGCTCCGCCCCCTTTCTGCACATGCCCAGAAGATCCTAATGGGGTGTTAGTCGAGCTGCTCTGGGTGGGTCTGCATTCAGATCAGAGCCTGAGAGTGAAGGAAGCAGACGGCTGCTGGCTGCAGAGCGTCATAAGGAGCTTATCGGGATATTTTAAGTTCTCCTCGCTGAACTCAGAGACATGAGCAGTGCTGCAAGAACAAGGTCAAAGTTTAATAAAAGTTCTGAAACACTCAAATGATTCATCAGATTTACAGCAGTCTGATCAGAGATGTTCAACCCTGAGGACGACCCACTCATCTTTTGTTCAGAGTGGAGCGTCTGTCTCTGAGAACATCTTTGATCTGATCATGTTGAAGCAGGTATGGTAGTAAATACAACCAGAAAAATGATTCAGACTGAGCAGCAGAAACATCACTCATTCACCATTGACTCAATCATCAATCATTCACTTAGTCATAAAGTGTCAGAATAAACCTGGACAACAGAACAAATGAAAGTGAAGACTAAGTAAGCATGACAGCTGCCATCTTTGCTCCATCCCCCCTCCTCTTACACACCAAATACAATATTACTAAAGAGTTTTACCTGGTTCAAAACGCCCCTGGACATCAGAATTGTCCTCTGTCCTCCAGTCATCACTAGCAGCCGAGTCCTACCACCCGTCAGGAGACCGGGAGCAAATATTGAAGCTGAGAAACTGAGTTTTCAGGTGCCTGCGGTTAGCCTGCGGCACTAATCTCCTTACAGCTAATCGGCCTCGTAATAAGCTGAGAAATCTCCAACACCCCCCCTTCATTCACCAGCTGGACCAGAAAAAAACATCAACCTGATCATCCACACCCTCATCTGATGTTCCAAGCCTTCTGGAGGTCTAAGCCCATAACAACATAATAAGGTGATGGTCCAAGCCTAAATATAACCTTTATCAGAAAAAAGGTATAAGCCTGAAAAAAATGACCATCACCAGAGTGTACTATCAGCTTTGTTTCCCCCAAAAAATCAAGTCTATAGCAGGGTAACTCTGAGCTGGTCCAAGCTCAATCCATCCCCAAGCTTAAGAATGAGTAAGCATTGGTCAAAGACCCATCCATCCCAAACCTTCCTTAAAAGTTAAAGTCAAGCATATAGCAGCATAAATATCTGGCCCAAGGAGCTGGTCCAAGCCTGAGCCAGCCTAAGCATATGCCTTTAAGCATAAGGCAGCGTTATTAGAAGGCCAAAACCGTAAATTGTATTAAAAATTAATTTTAAGTCTTATAAACAGGATAACCAGGAGCTTGTTCAAGCTTGAGCTCCTCCCAAACCAGCTGCTTTAAGAAAAAGTTAAGTTTTTAGCCTACGCAATTCCTACCAATAAGATTAAGCAAAAAGAAAGTTTAAAGCCCACAGCTGCTTGGTCCAGGCCTTAACAGCCAGGAGCATCAGTACTGGCATCACTATCAAGCTGGGGTCAGCACTGAAAAAAAAGGTAAATAAAAAAGAATGTTTAAGGCTTAAAGCTGCATAATGAGGATCTGCTTCAAGCCAGAGCCATCCCTAACTATACGTGAAATTAAAAAGAAAAGATTTAAGCAACTAGCTGCATGGTCCAAGCCTAAATAGCCCTTGTAGCATGTTGTATATAAAAGAAAGGAAACAACCTTGCTGGTCCAAGCCTGAGCAAGCCTGAACCACCAGCTCAGTCAGTAGGAAAGGTTTAAGCTTTAAAACAGGATAACAGAGGTGGTCTAAGCTTGAGCCACTCTTAACTACAAACTCAAAGAGTGAATATTTTAGTCACTCTGACAGAAAAAACCACCTGCCTGCTGAACTCTGTTTGGTAGGTGATTTTAGAGGAGAGGAGTGTGAAGAATGAAGCTCTACCTCCCATACTGCTTTTAAAACTTTTTTGCTGCTCCACCATGGAGATTATGTTCATGATGGCATTTGTCTGTTTATCAGCAAGATAACTTGAAACTGATTTTGATTAAATTTTCGGGGAATGTTGGTCATGGCACAAGGAAGCGTTGATCCAAAATCAGGTTTTGATCCTGGAATATTTCAAAGAATTTGTTAACAGAGTGAGATAGGGAAGTTTTCCACATTTTTGCTAATTACTCAATCATTTCTCAATGTATTTATTTGAAGTTTCCTTTTTTGCAGCAGTATGGGCTAACAGAGCTTTGTGAGAGAAAAGAGAAAGAGTATTAAATTAAATTTTATATATTTAATTAATTTAGTTACACCAGGTAAGAATACAAACTTTAATTTTTATACTCACTTTATGCTATACATTTAGATCTAGTTTTTAAATGCACATTTGATTTATACAAGCACCACATAAATAAATGCATACCTTGTATATAAATACACACAATACTCACTTTATAAATTCATACTCTATTAATTTATTATGACTGTCCAAATACACACTCATTATATAAATATGCACTTCATTTATGAAAGTATACTTTAAAAATATGCACGTTGTAAACACACTTCATCAATACAAAACATGTCTTTTTACGTACAGTTTATTTATTAAATACATAAAATTATGTCATGGAGATATATGTCACCTCTTATATCACACTGTGTGTTCATGACTGAAGCCTTTGGTGGTTTGTTTGCATTTACAGTGTATGTAAACTCCTTTATAAATCTGTGTAAATACATGAGGATGATGTTTGTGTCCCAATTAAACATCCAGGTCTGACCAGCAGAGAGCAGCACAGGCCTGTTCATCCCTCACAGTGAAACCGTAAAATTCTGCTCATCAAGGTAATTTACATTAAATAATTACAAATCCATCTATTACATATGAAATAATGACATAAATAAAAAAAATATTTTAAATAACCCTCATCAATTATTCAAAGAGTAAGGTCGGCTTAATGTCTGCTCATGATTTATATAATAATATAAAACAAAATCTAAATAATTTATAATATTCAGAACATTTAAAAGTGACCATTAAAACATGAAAAAACAGCCTTTATTATAAATTTGAATAATGCGAACAGATATTTACCTTACATAGTTACTTAATTGTATCATCATATATCATTATCAGGAGTTTAAAAGTGTTTCTATTACAAACAACAGACGGTAATGTTCTTATAACTTACTAAAGTTTCTAACTGACTGAACATGTGAGCGCCACCATGTGGAGAAGAGAAACACTGACATCAGCAGTGACATAAGGAGATTAATGAACAAACAGAGAAGAAAACAAATTAATAAGAAGCAAACCATTAATACTGCTGCTACATGGGCTGGAAAAATATATTCAACTGGCTAATATATGATATTGGTATTTTTATTCAATCATCATGCCAAATACAGCTATCTTGAATATGTGGACAGTTCAGAAAAAGTTAAAGTTCATGTACAGAGGCTGAAGAGGCATGTGCAGGACAAAATACTTACATAAGCCTGTCCTGCCTTCAGATCAAATGAAGCCACCAGCAAATTTGCTACAAGGAAATCATCAAATCACATAAGCTTCAAATATAGATTCACAAAACATTGATTTAATACAAAATAAAATAAGAATACACTGTACATCTTTATGATTACATAGTTTAAATGTAATGATGGGGAAAATCCTTATTTGATGCTTTTCGTAATTTTTTTTTTAATGGTATAATATTTTTTTTTAGCTTTTTGATTTTTTTTTAGCTTTTAACGTTTTTCAGTTTTTATTTATTAATTTTTTAGCTTTTTGTTTTTTTAAGCCTTTTAATATTTTTCTAGCTTTTTGATATTTTTTAGCTGTAATGTTTTTCAGTTTTTATTTATTTATTTATTTTTGCTTTTTTTTTTTTTTTTAGCCTTTTGATATCTTTTTAAACTTTTTTAAAGCTTTTTAATTTTTTTAGCTTTTTGATAACTTTTTTGTAGCTTTTTAATATTTTTCAGTTGTTTTTTTTAACTTTTTGTTTTTTCTTTTAGCTTTTTATTATATTTTTTCAGCTTATTAACATTTTTGTTACAAGGTGGCTCAATATAATGTCACTGCTTCAGTGTGCATTAAATTTAATAATTGCAGCGATGTTGAAGCTTTGCATAATTACTTCTTAAAGTTTAAAAACGGACTTTTTAATAAAATGCCTTGTATAAAACATGACTTGTTAAATTGAAGTTTGTGTCTAAAGTGACAGTATACTTGACTTTTATATAAACTGGCTTGTCATAAACTGTATTGTGGTGAATTGACCTGTCTATAATCTGACGTCTTTTTCAACTAATTTGTTACCAATAGACTTTAAAAAAGAAATGTTACAAAGTGATTTATGATTAAGTCACATTTACTAAGTCTACTTTATCTTTTGACTTGTTTGTTAATTATTAAATAATAAAGTAATTGATTACAAGATTATGTGACACAATGCAAATGCCTTTGGATTAATCAAATAAAGATAATAATTTGAAGGCAATTTAACATAATGACTTTTTAAAGTCTTCCATGTTTGTGAAATGACTTCTTATTGAAGGACTTGAATATTAGGCGACGTGTTTAGATAGTGATTTGTCTGAAAAGTGACATTTTGAATTGACTCAATTTTAGGAGTCTTGTTACAAAGGGAAGGATAAATTATAACCTGACTTGTGTCGGAATTTGTTTTAAATTTAAATTAAATTGTGCTGTAATTTTCTTATCTATGGTATTATAAAGTGATAGTTTACAACGACCTTGTTAAAAATTAACTTGTTGTTAAGTTTTTGTTGATTTTTTATTTGTAATAATCTTGTCAAACAATGTAAACAGTCATAAACAAAGACAGTCTGTTATCTCTGTCCATGACGTCACAATGATGATGTCAGACCCCTCTCCCGAAAGGCGGTACCAGTCTCTCCCAGCTCCTGTCAATCACGTATTACGTCATGTGTCCGGAGCGTTTCCGGTGCAGGAAGGCGGGGCCTCTGTGTTCCTCAGGGAGCGACAGACAGGTGAGTCAAGCCAGCTCAGAATGGAGGACACCAACTTCCGGTGAGGGGAATTTCTCCTTTAAAATAAGAGCGGAGAAAGCGGAGGTTGTTTTGTTGTCGCAGGTGTTTGAATGATTAGTGAACATTATACATATATTCCTTTTTTTTTAGATTTCCTGCTTTATTTAAATTTGCTGATCCCTGATTTAATACATTTGAAGTTCATTTGTCAAAATAAGTGTCATATTCAGGTCTTTAAAGACCTTTATTTCATATACCTTTGAGTAATTCACATTTGTAGCTTTTTTTGATGAAGTTGACTTATCAAGTAATTCAAGAGAGTGTGAACACTAATTCAGCAAATCATAAAAAATGAATGGAAATGGAGGGGTTCATTTACAGATAACCTGTCGCATTATTAAGATGATGAAGGTACTTTTGTTTTGTCTTTTTTTCAGTACACTGGAGATATTTAGATGATTAACTACTTCATTGTTTCTTATTCAATACTAATATCATCCTACAATAATATGATGAAACTTTAAGAGACTCGATTTATGCTATTCATGAATAAAGTTTTGTGTTTCATATTTTAGCAATTGTGAGCTGTACCTCAGGTGTTGTGGTATGAATTTATGCATGAGTATTTTCCATCAGTTGGTTGAGCCTAAGTGTTGAGTGTCAAGATCTGATGGATAAAATGATAAATGAAGGAAAAAGTATAGGGACATATAAATTGGCAGAAAAAGACGTCAAATGCTCAGATTATGTTTAGATCAGGGATTTTAATTCAGCCTACCGGCCAATTCAAAATGTTAAAAATGTATGCACATGGTGAAAAAACTAACAAAACATTTACTTAAACAATATTTCAAAAAAGAGGTATATGAATTTTACATAAATAAAATCTAATATAAAAAAAGTCTAAAGTATACTTTAATGGCCAGTAAATGCTATGTAGTTTTCCTTAGAATGTAGTCAAAACTGCTTGAATTCAGCTCATTAGAATACAAATTATTACTTTTTAATTTTAATTTTAATGTAAAAAATGTTATTCAAGATTCAAGATTCAAAGTGTTGATTGTCATTTGCACATTGAGAAACATGTTTCCACAATGAAATTCCTACTCTGCTGTCCACAACGAATGGCAGATAAGGGGTATAAAAATAATAATAGATTTAAATAGCAGCTCAAAAAATAATAGCAGCCAAAATAATTTTTTTTAAAAAGAATACTGTCTAGATATAAACAAAATGAAGATGGGTTCCGACAATTTACATGTATGAAGATATTATCACTATTAAGGAATGGAACTATTAGGCTGTTGATTTCTGTACATTTCTGTAAACATGTATATTGTGCAAAGATCCGACATAAAGTGCAAGAACAGTTTTATCAGTGCAAATGAGCTGTACGGTTGAACAGCTTCTTATGACAGGTGTATATATTGTTTATTTTGTTAAATTGTGAGTAATTTTTTAATGTAAAATTGCAAAACGTTTGCCCTCTGACAGAGAGAATAACTGTAATGACCCATCCCTAGGGAGAAAATAATAACTGTTTTATTTTGGTGATCTCGCAGACAGGAAGTTGTCTGAGTCTGCGCAACTTGCTCCCGATGATCCGATCCTGATTCAGCCATATTCCCACCGAGCAGCCACACCGGCAGCCTCCGTTAACATCCTCAAAACCGTCAGAAACCGTTCTAGCCCGAACCCTAACCCGCTCGGACCCGGGTTATCATCCGAGCCAGGCCCGGCCCGGTTCTCCCGGACATGTTACCGAGCTGAGGACATGGATCCGCCACGGACTGCCTGAGAGAGGCGACGGTCTGACCGACATCCCGAGGCGGAGAGCAGAGTCCAGATTTACCGGGACACGGAACGGGGACACGGAGCGGGGAGGGCCCGCGGGCTGAACGGCTCCACACTCGGAGGACAGACGGTGGGAAACCAGCGGACACACATCGACACACCGAGCACCGGACTGATAAAATGTCGGGAATGTTCTCCAGGAGCTAACGAGCTAGCCGCAGCTAGCAGGCTGAGCTCGGCTCAGCTCGGCAGGACTCGGCAGGAGTCGGGGCCTGGGCGGCGGGGAGCTCTTGGAGTGGTCGGCGGGGCTGGTGTCGGACTGTAACCGGATCGGAGACGCCATTCCCGGACAGGATGTCGGCTCAGGACCGGCTGAAGCGGCTTGAGGAGCTGCTGCTGGAGCAGAAGGAGGCGGGCTGTCTGAGCGTGGAGGCGCTGCTCGACCTGCTGCTCTGCTTCTGCGCAGAGGTGTCCCAGACCCCGCTCCGCAGGGACAAACACGTCCATGATTTCCTGGAGTGGGGTAAGATCCTGACCTGGTCTAGAGCCAGGCCTTACGGTCAAAAGTCTTGTAAACACACCGAGAAGGTGCTTACAACTCTAAGGTTATCCCAGGGGTCACATGGGGGGTCCAGGAAGGTTCAAGGATCCTCTAGAGGCCCCTGGACGACCCAGGGATCCTGTAGGTCTTTGAGAATCCTTAAGTGAGGTCATATGGAGAGAGTGATGGTTTTGCAAGAGTATGGGACAGATTATCCAGAATTCAGTTAGTACTGAGGAGAAAGATCATGGAGATGATCCTGGAGTGTTCCAGGTGGTTCCAAGAGGGTTCAAGGATCACTAAGGTAGATGGTGGATCTCCAAAGTGGTTCTAGTGTGACACCTGTTTGGCTTCCAGACCTGTCATTGTCCTTACCTTGATCATGTCACATGAAGGCCCGTTGCCTTTATTTTGAAAAGACAGCAGCACCACGAGGGTGTGTTCAGGTGTGGTCTTGAGGTGAGGATCAGTGAAGTTAGGGTGTGTTTTAACGTGAAGTTCCAGAAGCATTTTGGGGGTGGCTCCATGTTCCTGTTTGGATGCTGTTCAGAGTGCAGTTTAGTGTTTTTTAACTTCTGTTTTGGGTATTTCAAGTGTTGGAAGTATAATAACAAACATAATACGAGCTTTAAATATACAACACACAACAGAGTAGGATCAGTGGGAGCTTGTTTTCTTGTCATATTACATGGAAACACGATCGGTATATTGGGTTAATCAGTGACTCTGTTATCTGGGGACTTACCTGAGTGTGCCTTGTTTACATTACTGAAGCTTTTGATTAAGTACATATCTGATGGGGTTTTTGACATCAAAGTGAAAACTAAACTACACTCAGATGGGCTGCCTTTCTTTGCTGTGACATCCATAGTATATCATTTCCCTTCTTTATGTCCGAGTATGAGGATAAATATTGAAAAAACAGGCATTCAGTGCTGACGGTGTGTTTTCTCTCCACCAGTCTGTCTAAGATAATATGATGTTACTATTGGTTGTAAATAGATTTTATGTTTGACCTGATTACTAAGTTATCACCCCATCAGGCAAGTTGTGTACAGCTGGAACCCCCTTGTATACCTGGCTGAGATGCACATCAGTTAAAATAAAATCACTTCAGCACAGGACTGAAATATTTATCGTTTTTGGATCAAAATAGCAATATCAGACAACGCAATCATGTGATCGCCAAAGCTGTCATCTTTTTGCAGCCACTGACCCAGGATCTAGTGTTTCAACTGTTTTACAAATTTGCAGAAGTGCTGGTAAGCAGGTCCACAATACAAATCCTCTGTTTAGGAGTAGAAGTTGGAGTATCCCTTAAATAATAACAGATTATTTATCGTCAATATTAGATGATAAATAATGTGTTATGTGCTTTTGATCACTGATTTCCTTACTGTTGTCTGTACTGTAAACACAGTGAATATTACACTGAAGCTTGATTTGAAGGAAGTCATGAATCGAATTGAAATCACAATAAATTAAAAAAAAATTGCAATTACATCTTTTTCTAAATTCGAGTTCAGCACTTGGGTTCTCTCTTGGCACTCCAGCTTCCTCCCACGGACTAATAACATACTAATTAGGGGCCTGTTTATACTACAACAGAAACAGAGATCTGTCGTTGCACTTACACAATCCATATCTTTAGTCTTTTTCCTTATCAATTCCTTCACGTTTTTGGATGTCTTGCAAATCAAAGATGCCACTCTTCCAGCAGAGGCAGTCAGCAGAAACAAAAACAAAGCAAAAATGCTGTCATGGCAGACAGGAGACGTAAGTTGTGACTTAATTTTCAACATGATGGCCTCACTGCACGTGTACTGGGTGGAAATACCAGCAACTTGCAGAGGCATGAGTCTACGCAGCGTGGCATTCAGTATCTGGAGCAGCATGTTTGACATTGTTGCCACTGAAAACCTGTGAAGGCCAACTTTTAGGCCCCGTTTACACGTCAATGAAAATGGCAGAAAGGGTAGAGTTTTCTTTGTGTTTGCGCCTTCTGTTTACAACAATGCCCGAAGTGCCTGAACCTGCAAACTTCTTAAACCAGAGTGAAAAGTTTAGAAAATGTTTTTGTGTCCGTGTGAACAGGGATCACCATTGTCAGGGAAAATGGTGACACGTGGCACATGTGCAGTACTCTTTCAGGTAAAGGTAGCGTGCACTCTGTGGAACAACAACAGCTATGGCCGACTACCAAGCAGCATGTGTGCGGCTAACTGCACTCGGTTTGTTATACCTCCTCCAACAAAATGTGGGTTTGCTGCATCAATACTCTGACCAGCGGAGACGCATTTGTTATTTTTGCCAAGGATGCTACAAACTTACATCGCCAACTACTGGCCTGGCATGCACACGACTGCGTTTTTCAGTCTTTCTCGCGGATCTGTGTGAACGTGAAAGCGGAGCACTTTTGACACCCAAAGGAAAACCTTTCAGTTTCTGGTGACAAGGTTGTGTTGTAAACAGGGCCTAGGTTGAATGGGGACTCCTAATTACCCTTAAGTGTTAGTGTGAATGGCTCTGTCTGTCTCTTTATGTGGCCCTGTGATTGGCTGGCGACCGGTTCAGGGTGTACCCCACCTCTTGCCCAATGTCAGCTGGAAATAGGCTCCAGCCCCCATGACCCTGAAAATGATAAGTGGTGTAGATAATGGATGGATATTCATCTATACTACCACGTCCTGGTTTTAGCCCCCTCATTGCTCAACTCTGCCCCACAGTATCTGTTGGCACTGCAGCGTTTGCTCTCTTTCCATGAGCTCAAAGAAAACCTGCAGAAACACAGAGGAGATGAAGGGGGAAAAGCATCGTCTGTATTTGTATTGAATTGTGTATTGATGACAAAGCGTAAATGAACCCTTCGGTACGCCCCTGCTGAGTCCAGGACTGTGTTCATCTCCTTGTTGTGTCCCACTTTGTCCCAGTTTGTCCTGGTTCAGTCTGACCCTGTTAGAGAGCTGTTCTGGTTTGATCTGCTCTGCTTTCAGCCTTGATGATGATGATGATGATGTCTCTCTGTCAGTTACCATAGCAACACCATGTCTCATGATCCTTCCTCTCCACATGGCCTGCTGATGTTTTAACCAAATGCATTCACGTCTTTCAGTGTTTCCTCTTAAATCAGCTGTTCTTACTCTCAGCACATGACCAGGTGGAGTATGATAGTGTGGTGATGGTGCGTCTCCACATCCACGCCACGGTGCGAGTTTGACCCAGTTAAACGATCAGATGAATTAAAGATCAGGAGCTCTGCAGGGTCCCAACGCCCCCCTCCTGACACCTCTTAATAAGTAATAGTGATATTTAATCAGCTCTTGTGATGATGGTAGGGCTGGGCAATATATCGATTTAATCATCTAATTCAAATGATTTTTTCAGAGGATTTAATACTAATAACTAGTATTAATACTAATAACTAGTATTAATACTAATAATAGGGATGCACAATATAAGATTTTTGCCAGTATCTGATATTTTTTAATTCATTATCGCAGATACAGATACCAATATTTCTGAGCTCAAGCTCTGAACTTAAAAAAAATAGACTTGTTTCTTCAGTGTTACAGTATATTTTTGCAAGGAACAGATGTAAAACAAGAAAAACAACATTTTACTCTAATAAAATAGAAACCCTTGATTTTCAAATGTACCCATGCAGTGATGAGAAGGTGCATCAATAAATGTACATTTGTGTAATTTGCTGATATTCCAGCCTAGATTTGCCTGATATGTGTGGCTGATATATCTGCTGTAAATATCTGCGAAACTGTCAGTATTGGCCGATGCCGATAGCAAAGCGATTATGCCGTGTATTCCTTCTAAAAAGTCTAGATTTTTTTCCTGACTTACTCTTACTCTTAATGTAAGTTGTTGTTTGAAAATACAAATACCTAAAATGTACAGTTTTCATGATAGTAGGCCTTGTCAGGTTTGCACAAGCACATGTTTAGGCTTGTATTTGTTTTTTAAATGAAATTAAATACTGATCAGTAGGGCTGATAGATTTATCGTTCTTGGATCGAAATTGCAATTTCAGACAACATGATCATGTGATCTCCAAAGCTGCACGTTTTTGCAGTGCTCCTGACTGACCCAGGATCTGTTGTGTCAACTATTTTAGTAATTTGCAGGTAATTTGCATTTAAGGAAATGCTGGTAAGCAAATCAACAAAACCAAGCCTCTATTTAGGAGTTTAAGTTGGAGTATCCCTTAAATAACAATAACAGATCATTTATCATCAATATTAGATGATGAATAATGTGTGATGTGCTTTTGATCATTGATTTCCTTACTGTTGTCTATGCTGTAAACATAGTGAATATTGCACTGAAACTTGATTTGAAGAAAATTGTGAATCGATTTTTTTCCGAAACGCTTGATTTACGATTTTTTTTCCCTTCAAAACAAAATACCTCCCAATGACACAAAAATAACATGAATCATGTTTTTTTATTTTTGTGTTGTCAAAATATATTCCCAAACCAAACAGAATTTCCCTCCTAAAGTCAAAGTGTGTTTTATAAAATGTTGATTTTGTAATTCAAACGTAGGCATGTTTGTCTACAGAGACACTGTAGGCCGAGGTATTTTCACAGAATATTAACCTAAACTCTCTGATCAATATTTAATCTCATTTAAAAAAGCAAATACAAGCCCATAAATGTGCTTGTGCAAAACCTGACGAGGCCTACCATCATGAAAACAGTAAATTATCAGTATTTATATTTTCAAAGATCGCAACAAGTAACATTTGAAGTAAGTCAGAAAAAAGTCTCTAATTTTGATTTTTAAATCTTTTGCCGAAAATAATTCAAATTAATCCATATAATTGATATATTGCCCAGCCCTAAATCAGGGTGATGGAGACTTATTTGCTTCAAGCTCCACTGAAAGCACACAACAGCAACAGTAAAACGAGGACCTGATATAACTATCACATCCTAACTGAGCTGTTTTTAATGTGTCCGCAGTGAAACCATTCACCAACACGGTGAAGGACATGCGGCTCCACAGAGACGACTTTGAAATGCTCAAGGTGATTGGACGAGGAGCTTTTGGAGAGGTAAGACTTCCTGTTCTCCTTCCTCTACATCCACCGCATCCTCCCTCTCCCCCTCCTCCCCCTCTTCCTCCCCTTCCTCCTTCTGAGAAGTAAACAGATGACAGATATGAAGCAGAATGGGATGCAGCCAGTCATTGTTTACACAGTGTAGAAATATGAAGAAGAATGGGATGCAGCCCTTAAGTGTGTAACCAGATAAGAGTTATCATCCTCATGTCCGGCCCCCAGCCGATCTTCCTCATGTCCCTCCTCCTGTCTGTCTCTGTACATGCTCTGCTTCATGTCTGTTTTTTATGAGTCTTTCCTGTTGTCAGTATTTTACATATTCGGCCCCCTGTTAATAATTTACACCTTATGCCCCCTGTCTATCTTTACAATGCCTCCCTCATGCAGTTCCTTTTTTCTGTAAACTTTGCACAGGTCCCATCCCCTGTCAGTCATCTACATGTCCCACTTTGTCCCTCTGGTTGACATTTTCTCTACTATGCATTCTGTTTATTACCTCCGCCAAAGAGGTTATGATTTCGACGGCGTCTGTTTGTCTGTTAGCAAGATTACGCAAAAACTGCTGGATGGATTTACATGAAAATTTTACCAGACGTGTGGTTTGGTCCAAGGAAGAAGCCATAAGATTTTGGTGGGGATCCGGATATTTGTCTGGATGCAAAAAATTCCCCAAATTTTTTAAAAATCCCGTAAGTTATCATTGGTCAGTATTTTTAAAAAAAAATCATATCTCTGCCATCACTTAATGGATTCACTTCAAAGCTTACAGAATAATATATAAAATATGCCTCTATCATCACGTTAAATTTCATCTGGATTCGATCCAGATTGATGTCACAAAAAACATCGAAGTTTGTAATTGGAAATCCCATTCATTTCTCAGCTGCTGTGAGGGTTTGGCCCCCTTTTCTTCACTATGGGAATTGTAGTTTATTTTCAAACTGACGTCAACTTTTTTCAAGCCTATGTGACTCCATTTTCTTGCAATGCCAGTGGAGGAGCTCTTCACATGCAGAGACATGAGTGGAGACTTGGCCATCCAATCGGAGCATGTGGTGATCCAGAATTGTATCTTTTACATGGGTTGTGGAAAAGCCACTGCCGTAACTGAGCTGCTTGGTGGAGGTCTGCACTCTCTGAGCGCTTTTGTAGTCTTTACATGTCCTACCCCCAATCAATCATTCCCATGTCCTGCCCCATCCAGTCATTTCCACATCCTGTATCCTGTAAATCTTAAGCCTGATTAATGCTTCTGCATCACTGTAGATTATGCTTATGGTGCGCTTTAGTCAGAACCGGAGCAGAGGCCTACACATGAAGCATGATGTTCACTTTATTAGAAAGTATTCACATGGAAACAGTGCAGACTACAAGTCCTTTTATTAGTCATCTGCACAAAAGGACTGCAGGTCTGTGCAGACTCTTACACTCTTGAAAACTTTATCGGGATATGCGATAATAAGTTTGAAAACATCTGAAATAATCCAATATTGTTGATACTTGGAGTATTTGGGGTTGCCTCTTTGGTTAACCCTCGAGAGCCTCTAGCATCCTAGGTCACAGCAGCAGAAGGTCAGAAGGAAGTCTGAGAAGTGGCGGCCAGTGTTAATTTTGACAGCACTTTTTAATTTAGTTTTAGTCATAGACTTTGTCATAATATCTTTCGGTTAGTCAAAATTAAGTCATCTAAATTGTTTTAATTTTAGTCTAGTTTTAGTTGATGAAATTACACATTTTAGTTACACAAATTGAACTTTTGTGTGAAATGCAGTCACCTTTATTTAGGCTACCTGGCAGAGCATCTCAGTTACAATACCAGAACTGACAACAAACAGTGAACCTGCTCTACATGAATATATCAATTCATAAAGAGAGGAGCTCTGATTGGATCGCTCCACAACTTATCCCACCACCACCAAGCTAAGGCAGCTGTGATTGGATGTCCCTCTTAACTCATCCAACCTTTCTACACAACCAAAGTAGCTGTGATTGGATATATTCCTAACTTGTCCCTACCTTCTACATGACCAAATTAGGTCTGACTGGATGAAGTCTCTGTCAAACATTTCTGTCTATTTTTTATTTGTTGATGAAAATGTCAGTTAATTTAATTTTCGTTTTTCGAGGTGTACTTGTTTTTATTAGTTACTGTCTAGTATTCTTCAGGGGAAAAAGGTTGTTGACGAAAACTCTGACGAAAATAATCAGTCAACAAAATTAACACTGGTGATGACCACATTATTAGCACTAAGGTCCAGCTGGGGACCTCCACCAAGACAGTTTTTGTCTCTGTCGGGCCTGAACTGACAAATTTTTCCCTGGCTGTTGCTTTCCTACAGCCTTGCTCCAAATTTTAATCACATGTCAGTCGTTTGTTTACCACCTCTTGCTAGTCTCTTTACATGTCCTGGCCAAAAATCTTCTCGATATCTCACTGTCTGTCAGTCCTGTCTGTGTTCCTTTCAGTCATTTCAGTCACCTTTGTACGGGGGTGCACGTTATTGTTGGACCAGTGTTGGTATTGCCTAGAGCTGTGCTTCTTTAGGGCCCTATAAAATCACATAATCACAGAATTGAACATTAAATGTGGAATTCAATATAAACGTGGAATATCATGGAACTGGCCAACATTTTACATAATTTTTTTTTTTTTTTTTTTTTTTCAGAATAATTGTAAAAACTGTTAAATAATTTTTATCTCGTTATCACTGAATGTCCAGTTTTATAAATTAACAGCATCATTCATTAAAGAAGAGAATCTTGTTATTCTTGCTTTATATCTGTTTCTAGCACAAAAAGACCATCACCAAGAGAGAAACAGTCCAAGTTTAGTAAAGAAAACTTTCTGCTCTTGACTCAAAGTATTAATGTTGGCAATGAGTTTGAAAATATCTGCATATCAGATATCAGCAAAAACCCAGTTTTGTGCATCCCTACTTCTTATTCACTTAGCTTTAGGAGACTGTAACATAATTCTGCGTTGCATTTAAGGTACATCTGAACTGTGACGAGGGGAGTGGGAGTGACATCATATCCGAGTTATCAGCGTTCCAGTTACAAAGTCGGGAAGAAATTGCAGATCTACCAGGCTATTGTTTGCCGTTGTTAGCACGCCCTGTGTTGTAGTTTGCACATACCACATGAAGAATGCAAATAACACTTTGGCAGTATTTCCAAAAATATACGTCAAACAATACTCAGTATACGGCTGATTTAGTGCGACCAACACGAGTCAGAAGTGCTAATAAACGGAATATTACAGGAGCTTAAGAACTGTTTACACCCGGGGCAGCCACCTTTGATTGTCAACTTGGGGGTGGTGAGGATCCGCCAACTTCCCAGTAGGAAATTCCGACCTCAGGGGACGTTCCAGATGAAATTTCCCACTCTGAACTCAGAAATCTGGACTTTCCAGTACTAGCTGGAACGCAGCAGTAATGCCTGTGTGACATCATCCCTGAGGGCTCATGGGTAATGGAGTTTTCAGGGCTCTCAGATTGAGAGGCTCTGCTCCTCGGCTGCAGTTTGATCAGCTCTTACTGAACAGTGTGTGTGTGTGTTCATTGCCCACATACCAGAGGAAAGGTGTGTCGGGGCCACACCTGCCTGCTGCCTGAGGATATAAACACACACAGGGTGATGTTGGTGTGTTTGTTAGGACCAACGTCTCTGTGGTCCTCACAAACACACACAAACACACACATGTACACATTCACACATGCCCGAACACACAGCTCCACAAATTAGAGCCACCATTTGTGTGTTTCTTTATGTTTGTGTGAGGTTGTAATTCCAGGTGTGTCTATGTATCACAACAGTCTGACAGGTTATTGGAACCTGCTTAGGTTCACCACAGCCAGCCAATCACAGCCCTGCTCTGAACACACCTGAATACTCTACCAGAGGCACAGATAAAGAACTCAGTTACTGTCTCTCTCTGTCTGTGTTGCATCACACAGTCTGATGTTTACTCCCTGAAATAGTCGCCGATCTCACAGAATGAAAACTTCTAACCAGAAGAGTGATTCCACAGAGTGCCAAATCACCTGCTTTCTGCACTATATAACTTAAATGAGGAATAAACACAGCTTTCCAGCACTGGTTCAGACACCAGCCTTCAGCCAGTAAAGCTGCGTTTCTTCCAAGCAGTCCGGTTCAGTTCAGCTTGGTACGGTACACAATTACAGGTGTTTCCACCGTCAGATTTAGTCATTTATCCACTGGCTTTCCGTGGTTTAAATACTTTTCCTTTTCACTTGTGCTCAGGATTTTCCTGATTTCCAAATGCCTGTATGTTTAATGTTTTATCATGTACTGCTGTGTTGATGCCTGCTGCAACACAAATTCCCATGGGATGAAAATAAAGTTGAAGATGAATAAGGAGAGAGGGTACCCTAATAACTGACCAGTGTTGTCCCACTTTTTGGCACCTGGAGTGTACCAATCCGACCCTAAAGGGCGGAGCTAAAAGCTCTGCAGTCTGTTGATTGGTCACAAAGTTGTCAGTTCCCATGCAAGAGCAGAGAAAATGGAAACACGTCACCGCCATGTTCAAATAAGCCGTGGATTCAGTGATCTGTTCACTGCTGTTACTGTAAATGTTTGCATGAATCAATGCTCCACAGAGTACTGGAGTGCTGGTAGTCCTCCATTGTTGCTCTTAAATCTCACTTTTCTTCAGACCGCTTCACTGTACTGTCACATACGCTATATTGCCAAAAGTGTTTGCTTGTCCGTCTTCACACACACATGACCTTGAGTGACATCCGATTCTTAATCCAGAGGGTTTGATATGATGTTGGCCTACCCTGTGCAGCTATAACAGCTTCAACTCTTCTGGGAAGGGTTTCCACAAGGTTTATGGGAGTTTTGCTGCTCTCCATTTACATCTGAACTGGGAAGAGGGGAGTGGGAAGGATGTCATATCCAAGTTATCAGCGTTCCAGTTACAAAGTCGGAAAAAAATTGCAGATCTTCCAGGCTATTGTTAGCCGTTGTTAGCACCTTGCATTGTAGTTTGCAAATACCACATGAAGAATGTAAACAACGCTATAGCAGCATTTCCATATATATACGTGCAACAATACTATGTATAGTCAGAAGTGCAAATAAATGAAATATCACAGGAGCTTAATAACTGTTTACACCATCTTCAACTGTCAACTCGGGGTGTGGTGAGGATCCCCCGACTTCCCAGTAGAAAATTCCAACCTCAGGGGTTGTCCCAGTTGAAATTTCCCACTTGGAACTCAGTAATCCAGGAGTCCAGCAGCGTGCTTTACACCACTGCACTTGGTGATGTGAGGCTTGGATGCAGCTGCTCGGCCATGGAAACCCATTCATGAAGCTCTCTACACTGTTCTTGAGCTCATCTGAAGGCCACTTGAAGTTTGGAGGTCTGTAGCTGTTGACTCTGCAGAACGTTGGTGACATCTGTGACCTATGACCTTCAGCATCTGCTTACCCCGCTCTGTGATTTTACATGACCTAACACTTCAAGACTGAGTTGCTGTTGTTCTCAATCACTTCCACTTTGTTGTAACACCATTATGAGTTGACTTGTGAAATATTTAGTAGTGAGGACATTTCAGGACTGGACTTATTGCTCAGGTGGCCTCCTGTCACGAAACCACGCTGGAATTCACTGAGCTCCCATTCTTTCACAAATGTTTGTAGAAGCAGTCTGCACGCCTAAGTGCTTGATTTTATACACCTTTGGTCATGGAAGTGACTGGAACACCTAAAGTCAATGATCTGGACGGGTGAGTGAATACTTTTGGTAATGTGAAGGTACCGCTGGCAGTGGAAATGCAAACATGATCAGAGTTTACTGCTCCAAACCGCACTGAACGGATCTGAACCAAACCAGACCATCTCAGGTTTTAGTCAGCCAGAGATTAATGCAGCAGCTGATGATGAAGCCCATCCACACTCCAAAAAACCTGTTCATACTGATGTAAGAAATGATCATCTATCCCTGTTAATGCTGATGTCTCTCTTCCTTCCTCAGGTTGCTGTGGTGAAGATGAAGCACACGGAGAGAGTTTATGCGATGAAGATCCTCAATAAGTGGGAGATGTTAAAGAGGGCTGAGGTGAGTTTCTGCTTCAAAGTGATAGTCCAGCATTTTTTTTGTTTTCATGTCTTGCCTCACTTCCGAGTCCATGACAAGCAGAGAGACACCATTCTTTAGACTGTGCGTGCAGTAACAAAAAAGAGACGGACAAAGGTCTTCCACCGCTAACTAGCTTAGCTCAAATGGCTGGAAGTCAGTGGGATGTACTAGCCTGCCTCTACCTACAGTCATCAGATAAATGTTCCTGTGTGCCTCTTGTGACTCGTTTTTTGACATCTGACACTCGCTCGCTGCGTTGTAACATGTATGTTATAATTTCCATACAGACGGCGTGCTTCAGAGAGGAGCGAGACGTTTTGGTAAAAGGAGACAGCCAGTGGATTACGACTTTACACTACGCATTCCAGGACGATAACTTCCTGGTAAGAACCACAGTGCGGTTATTACAGTGTTATAAAGACATGACCAGGTGAGTTCCTGCAGTACTAACGCATGTATGTGTCCCTGCAGTACTTGGTGATGGATTACTACGTAGGCGGGGACTTACTGACTCTGCTCAGTAAGTTTGAGGACCGACTTCCTGAGGACATGTCCAAGTTCTACGTGGCTGAGATGGTGCTCGCCATCCACTCCATCCACCAGCAGAACTACATCCACAGGTAGTGCTTACACTCCTCACACTGGCTATACTGGATATACTGGATATTCTTTATATTTATTACATTGATGCACATGCTACAGAAACACTGTGCTACTGTGTGTGCACTGAATATTAGTCTGTAGCAATGTTATATTTGACAGCACTTTTAAATTTAGTTTTAGTTTTAGTCTTTTGCCTAAAATATCTTTTAGTTTTAGTCATAATTTAGTCATCTAAATTATTTTAATTTTAGTCTAGTTTTAGTTGATGAAATTTCACAACATTTTAGTCGATGAATTTACTGTAAATTTAGTCGACTAAAATATTAAGTGTAAAGTGTAAGGCATTTTTTGTTTCCTTGAATTTCTGAAATCATGTTTTACACTTGGATAAAATGAAACATCTATTAACCCTTTATTGAATGCTAGTAAAGTTTGAATGTATAAATGAACAGAAACAAATTGAACTTTTGTTTGAAATGCAGTCACCTTTATTTAGGCTACCTGGCAGAGCATCTCAGTTACAATACCAGAACTGACAACAAACAGTGAACCTGCTCTACATGAATATATCAATTCATAAAGAGAGGAGCTCTGATTTGATCGCTCCCCAACTTATCCCTCCACCATGAAGCTAAGGCAGCTGTGATTGGATGTCCCTCTTAACTCATCCAACTTTCCACACAACCAAAGTAGCTGTGATTGGATATATTCCTAACTTGTTCCTACTTTCTACATGAAGACATTAGGTCTGATTGCATTAAGTCTCTGTCAAACATTTTAGTCTATTTTTTATTTGTTGATGAAAATGTCAGTTAATTTAGTTTTAGTTTTTGTCCATGTGCACACTGGTCTGTAGACATTTTCACAAGTAGTTTTTGCAATAAATCTCCACTGAAGGCTTTCATCTTGATTCCTAGTCAGCTGATTTGTAGCTGGCACAGAGGGTGGATCACTTCGCCTCTCCTCCACTCCACTGCGTCATTCATAGTGAAGGGGAAATGTCACACAGGCATAAATATCACACCTTGAAGTGTGTGTGTGTGTGTGTTGGCATTGTGTTTGACAGGAAGTAGGCTCTTCCTGGCAGCAGTGTCTCCTGGGAACTGTAGTTATTTCCTGTCCAGCCAGTTTGCCTCAACCTTACTTCCTTTGCAGAAACTGACACAGGGCCGCATTCCATTCGGATTCAGTTTTTGCCTTTTTTTATCCGTTCAAGTGTCCCCGTTATAATCGAGGAGTAAATAAAAAACAGACGAAGAAAGAAAGACGCTTCACTACAGGCACAAAGATTGCTCTTATGAAAGGATATAAACTTTATCATCCTGCCATCTTGCTGATTTATTAATGTCTTGAACATTTGTATCTGTGTTCTTGCATTCAGTTTTATTTATCTCTCATTTATTTCTGTGGTGGCAGCTGAAAGTAAAGAGGAGAGAAAAAATCATGATGCACTAAATGGTGAGAAAATGTTGAAACAAAGTCACCAAACCACTTCATCTTTTATTTTATTTTTTGACTTTATTTTCAGCGATTCAACTCTTTACCTTCATGACAAATTAAAACATCTTTCCTCCTGCTTTGCCCTGATACTCTCCTGTAGTGCACCACTTGGAGTTCAAGGAAAATTTCTCATAATGAAAATAAAGTAGGAATGCAATGCCAAAGGGTTTTTAGCCAAAATCCAGTTTGCTGATATCCCAGAACTCATTATTCATGATAACAATTATTTTTGTCTAAAGCTCAAAGTCTCTTCTTTACTAAAACTGTACTTTAAAGCTTAACTTTGACCTATTTCCTTCATGGTGTCAATCTATTTGTGTGATAGACAGGATATCCCCTATACGCAGTGATGACATGTAGACATGAGCTCTTCAGATTAGGGATGCACGATATTGGATTTTTGCCGATATCTGATATTTCTGAGTTCATTATCCCCTACACTTGGATAAAATTGACCTGTTCCTTTCATGGTGACAGTCTGGTTGTGTTAAAAACAGAAGTGAAGCAGTAAAGACAACATTGTAATCTTCTATAAACAACACTTTTAATTTATAAAAAAGGATATTTAGTAATGACCAGGTGAACCATTGTGGTGCATTTGTATATTCTGCCAATATCTCAGTTACAATATGTAATATATATACCGATATTTAGATTTTGGAGCCATAATCAGCTGATACAAATATGATACAGATGATATTGTGCATCAATACTTCAGACCAAAATCCCTTTTGAATCAAGCAGTGTTTTTCTCTGCTATGAAAATGGACATTTTAACCTCGTGTATGTTTGTGACTTCTGGTGCTACTGCAGACGGCCTGTAGTGCCTTGGTTCCCAACCTGAGTTCTGGGGCCAGAGGGTCTCAGGGCGGGTTACAAAGCTCTGTCAGCTTATAGGCTTTGAATTTTGGGTCACATTTATTATCTGAAACAGTGATCACACATTGTCTTTCATGGTCTGAGAACAAGAATGTGAGTGTAAGCCTTTTGTATTTTAATTTCATCCATGAAAACAGTTAAGTTGTAACTGGTGGTTTTTTTTTTTTTTTTGCAAAGAAATGTATTGTTTTTTTTTTTGTTTTGTTTATTTGTTTTTTTATGAAGATCCTGGAAGGGTCTCGACTTGGTACAATTGACCCTTTGCTAAGCCTCTCCCTAAAACGGCTACTGTCCAGTCCTAAATTAGCAGCGGTATCTATGTACGAGAGGCCTGTCAAGCTTTGGGCAGAAAACAATATGCCTTAGCGATGTGCATGCAGAACTAGCAAGTATGACATTCGATATCCGGTAAGTTTGGAGGGTGGTGTTGAATTTTTTTGCCTTCCCCAAGACGCAAGAAGAAAGATGTGGGGTGTGGATAAAGCACAATAACACCTACATTGTCGGTGAGCTGTTGTCAGCTTCATAATGCTGGATGGCCTTCCAAACTCTCCTCTACTTCAGACAGTTTGTCGTTTTTCTGCTTGTAACGTCTTTGTAACAAAATGAATCTCCTCACTCAGTAGCTCTGTTTCCTCTTGTGTTGTTGTGAGGATGTCTTTGTTGTAATATCCAAACCGTGAAAATAGAAAAGCCCCATTTATTTGATTTCATAGAACTCCTGACTTGGATAAAACTTCTGAAAAGTTCTCTAAATGTTCAGCTGAAGATTTAACCAGATTTTTCTCTAGCCAGCCTCATAGAGAATTCTCTTTAAAAATTCAGGATGAGCTGATGTGTGAGCACGAAAGGAAATATTAAGAATAATTCACTAAGAGCAGTGACAGGTGTGAGGACTCCTGGTGGGAGCTTATTCTGAACCCTGACTTATGTGAATTCCTTAAATGAAACACTTTGTGGCTTTTTTGAAGGGGCAGGGGGTTGTTTTGGGGTACTGGGCTGCCCTTCAGGTGAATGGTTAGGGCTGGGCAATATATCGATTAAACTGATTAATTCGAATTATTTTCTGCAGAAGACTTAAAAACTAAAAATTGAGATTATTTCTTCATTTACTTAAATTGTAAGTTGTTGCAATGTTTGAAAATATAAATACTGAAAATGTACATTTTTATGATGAAGGTCCAGTTTTGAACAAGCACACATTTAGTTTTTTTTTTTTAAATTAGATTAAATATTGATCAGAGAGTTCAATGTTAATATGCTGTGAAGACAGCTCAAAAGCTCAGCTTTTAGTGTTTATGTAGGCAAACATAAACACATTAGGTTAGATTAGATTAGATAGAACTTTATTAATCCCTTTGGAAAAACTCCCTCAGGGAAATTAGGTTTTCAGTAGCAGATAAGTATTACAGATAAAATGATATTAAAAAAGAAAAAGATAGATAGATTTGAACAAAAAACATATATAAATTAAAAAATATAGCTCAAATAAAAACATATGTAAAAAATATTTTCACACAATTAACATTTTATGACATGCACTTAAACTTTAAGAGGGAAATTCTGTTTGGTTTGGGAATAGATTTTGCTAACATAAAGGCAAAACTTGATCCATGTCATTTTGTGTCACTTGTTTTTTTCTCTTTTTTTTCCAAAGGGAAAAAAATCAATTAAAATCGTAAATTGAGTGTTGTTGAAAGAAAACCAGGGATTTTATTTTTAGGCCATATCACCCAGCCCTATGAGTGGTTGAGGAAACTTGACAGCAGAAGAAGAGGAAGCTGAATTTCATGGAAGAAGAAGATGAAGCGGTTTTAGCTGGTGTGGCTAACTCTCAGTGGTTCTGACCTCCTTTCACAGCGTTTCCATGAGTCTGACCCGATTCCTGTTTTAGTCTGAGCGCTTTGTGGGGCGGCCATGTTGTCCCTCTGTGGCTCAGCAGCTCTCAGAGCTCTACCTGGTCTCACCTGGTCACAAACTCTCCTGCTGCAGTGAATTTGTTTTATTGATTTAAATCTGTTTTTGTGTCACAGAGACATTAAACCAGACAATGTCCTGCTGGACGTCAATGGACACATCCGACTGGCTGACTTTGGCTCCTGCCTCCGGATGATGGAGGACGGCACGGTAACCATCACACAAATCAGTTCAAAGCTACCACGGTGAACCTCCGGGTCACCCAGGCTCGGATCAGTTAGTCTGGTTTAATCAGTCCTATAAAGGTCTGAGTTTTAGAGTGACTGACTTGATCCTGATTTAGTCCTTTCGTCTTATTGATCGGTCTTGTCTTTGGTGGTCTCGGTTCAGGTTCAGTCCTCGGTGGCGGTGGGCACTCCAGACTACATCTCCCCAGAGATCCTCCAGGCGATGGAGGACGGGATGGGCCGTTATGGACCAGAGTGTGACTGGTGGTCTCTGGGGGTCTGCATGTACGAGATGCTGTACGGGGAGACGCCGTTCTACGCTGAGTCTCTGGTGGAGACGTATGGAAAGATCATGAACCACGAGGTGAGAACAGAGTCCACACCAGCCTTTGAGCACAAACAATCAACAGACCTTCCTTATCAGAACAAAGAAGCTTCATGTAATGGAGATCCTGATCCAGTCCGGCCTATTTGAGGAAAAATCATTATGGTACAATTTACCTTTTGTCAATAATACAGCTGATAAAAGGGCTATTTATGGGAGTTTGTATGTCATAATATTGGCTCTTCAGATCAGCAGAAACTGTTATATTTGCTGATTGGTCAGACAGTATTGTGCTTCTCTGCACCCCTACAATGTATGCACACATATTAGGGATGCACAATATTATCAGTATGATATTGGTATTGGCCAATATTGAAAATTTTGCCAATATTTACAGTTGATACATCAGCCATACATCTTGGCAATATATCAGCAGTAATACACACATGCACACACAGCTTCTGCTCCCTCATAAAAAGGTTTAAAGGGGTTTCTTGTGTCAGGTGAGGGATTTTGAGGTTTATGTTCCTCTGACCGAGTCGTATAAACCAGATGAGCTGATCCTGTTTGTCTCCAGACTCTCGTCCTATTTCTAAATCTGAGCAGATCCCACAGGAACCACCAGCTGTCCGTCTTTCTGTCCCTTTTGATTGAAGACAGTTTGTACTCAGAGCCTGACAGACTTCCTCCTTCTGTGTTTTTCTTCTTCTGTGGTTGTGTGTAGGAGCGCTTCCAGTTCCCGTCTAATGTGAGCGACGTCTCCGAGGAAGCCAAAGACCTGATCCAGCGCCTCCTCTGCTCTCGAGAACACCGACTCGGTCTGAACGGGATCTCAGACTTCAAGAGTCACCCGTTCTTCAGTGGGATCGACTGGGACAACATCAGGTCCCTTGAGGCCCCGTACATCCCTGACGTGTCCTCGCCTACTGACACATCCAACTTTGACGTGGATGACGACGTCCTCAAGAACCCGGTGAGGACTGGAGGGTGTTTACAAAATCAAGGAGTTGCAGTGTTTTCAACAAGTCATTTTTTTCTCATTCCTGTCCTCATTTCTAAAAGGTCCCTCCCTCTAGTCTTTAAAGGGATTTGCCAACTTTTTTTGTGTTTTCGTGTCTTGCCTCGTTCCCGAGTCCATGACAAAAGATAGACACCATTCTTTTGACTTTGCATGCAGTGACAAGGAAAGGACGGGTAATGCTCGCCCACCGCTAATTAGCTTAGCTCAAAATACCGGATGTCAGTGGGATGTGTTAGCCTGCTTCTGCCTACAGTCATCAGATAAACTTTTCAACAACTGTAATGGTCCTGTGTGCTTGTTGGGACTCGTTTTTTTACCACTTTATGTTACGTTATCTTCTATCGTCGTATTATCTGCTTCTGCTCGTAAACAGAGGCTTTGTTTTGTTGAACTAGAGATGTGACATCCGCGAATGAGTTGAGTCTTTTGAACAGCTCTTATATGTGAACAATGAGAACTGATTCACAGTTGTGACTGAGCCGTTCGTTTTCGAGCCATTCTTAAATGCAAATTGAATAAATTACCGGATGTAGGTCAACAAAACAAAGCCTGTACTTATGAGGAGAAGAAGATAATACGATGATTGTAGAAGATAATGTAACATAAAGTGGTTAAAAAAAATGAATCACAACAAGCACACAGGACTGTTTGGAGTTCCTGAAGAGTTTATCTGATGACTGCAGGCAGAGGCAGGCTAACACTACCCATTGACTCTCAGTGTTCGAGCTAAGCTAACTAGCGGTGGTCTCTTCCTTGTTACTGCACAGTTGAAAGAGTGGTGTCTATATGCTTGTCATGGACATGGGAGTGAGGCAAGACACGAAAAGGAAAATAATTTTTGGAGCATCTCTTTAAGTCAATGAGAAGTGATGGATGTTCACTAAAAGATTGTTTGTAGTCAGAACACAACCCTTCACACGCCAAAGGAGATGATATGAGCACCACCTTAAGACTGACTCGACTTGTTGTGTCTCTGCAGGACATCAGCCCTCCAGTGTCTCACACTGGTTTTACTGGTCAGCACCTCCCCTTCGTCGGCTTCACCTACACCACGGAGAGCTGCTTCTCTGACCACGGCTCCATCAGCAGGACGGGGCTCTCGCAGGGGGAGGGGGGCGGAGGAGGGCAGGAGGTGGAGGTGTTTGAGAAGAGGATCCGACGCCTGGAGCAGGAGAAGCAGGAGCTGAACCGCAAACTTCAGGGTGAACCTCAATACGCCAATATTAAGATCAATAATCAGAGGATGTAGTGTGGTGTCTGTGGGTGTGGTTATCAGGGAGTAATAATGAGGGTGGAGCACTGTTTTCAGAATGAATTAGGGCTGGGAGGTATGGCCTAAAAATAAAATCCAGGAGTTTTTTCACAAAACTTGATTTATGATTTAATCGAAAACAAAAAACAAACTCCCAATGACACAAAAATGACGTGAAATAGAGATATTGGTCATCAACCTTGAATCTTGTTTTTTAGAAGGCTAAATTAACCTGAGAATTGCCCACAACGATATTGTAACTTCAGTTGGTTATGTGACACTGGAATCTGTGGCTGTCATCGTGCTATTCTATGATAAATTTGTCATAATTTCTAATTTTGGAAAATGATTTTTTCGAAAATAGTGGGAACCCTGACATGACAGGGCTTACCATAAGGAAAACTTTACATTTTACATTTTCAGTATTTATATTTTTAAACATTGCAACAACTTACAATTGGAGTAAGTCAAGAAAAAACATCTCTATTTTTAATTTTTAAATCTTCTGCAGAAAATTATTCGAATTAATCGATTGGATCGCTAGATTGCCCAGCCCTAGAATGAATCTATGTATCCATACTTTCCTGTCTTCAGAGTCCACTCAGGCCCTCTCGGCTCCGTCTCGAGGAGGAACTCTGAGCAGAGACAAAGAAATCAAGAAGCTTAACGAGGAGATCGAACGGCTCAAGAAGAAGCTGGCAGGTCAGATGCATAAAATGTCTGCAAGTCAGACAAGTTAAATATTTTATATTTTATTAATAGAACAAATGAGTTGGTCTATGCAAAGATGTTGCTGGAAAGAGGAAGAATTTCTCCCCTCTTTCCAGCAACATCTTTGCATAGACCGGTTTCCTGTTTCTAACATCAACTCTGAGGGCTGAATGTTCACTTGCTGCCTGATGTATCCACACAATAACAGGAGCCATGAAGAAGAGATAACCAGTGTTTTTCACTTCACCTGTCAGGGGTCATGATGTTTGCCCTGATTGGTGTATTTTAGCTGTTGGTCATGTTTACTGAATAAGCCCCGCCCTCTGCTCTTGTAGACTCTGATAGGCTGGAACACCAGCTGGAGGAGGCGGTCTCTCTCAGACAAGACTACGAAAGCTCCGCCTCCAAACTGAAGACGCTGGAAAAACAAGTGAAGACGCTGAAACAGGAGAAAGACGAAGTCCACAAGGTAACTGTACAAACTGAAGTGCAGTCGGAAAATGACAGAAGAAATCAAACTCAGGGATGATTATTATGATTCATTCTGATTTATGAAGAAGTTATAAACACACAAAACTGAAAAATATGTTTAATTACCAAAGAAACTAGATTCCTGCAGAGTTTATTGATCCTTTAAAAATATTGTCAGTGGTTCAGGGAATCACTGGCAGTGTTTTTTGTGCTGTATATAGAGTGTTGATGGAGTCATTCCTCTCCTGCACACCAGTCTAATAAAAAAGAACTTTTCATATGGTTCATTGACACCAACAGAAAGAAAACAAAGTGTCAGCATTAAGTTAATTTCAAGGACCCCGTCACTGAGGACTGACTCTTGTCTCTCATCTCCATGTCCGAGCAGCAGTTGGCAGACTCTCTGGAGCGTCTCCGCGGTCAGACGAAGGAGCTGAAGGAGGCGCACTCTCAGAGGAAGCTGGCCCTGCAGGAGTTCTCCGAGCTGTCGGAGAGGATGGCCGACCTTCGCTCCACCAAACAGCGCCTGTCCCGGCAGCTCCGGGACAAAGAGGACGAGATGGACGCCGTGCTGCAGAAGATGGATTGCATGAGACAAGACATCCGGAAGACTGAGAAGACCCGCAAGGAGGTAGGACAAAGAGAAGGAAAGGAGTGAGGGAGGAGAGAGGAGGCCATAATCTGGTCAACATGATGGTGACGGGCTGTTAGACGAAAATGGAAACGTATGCATTAGTTTTAAAGTATTTGTAGCACTAATGTATAAGAGAGGGTCTCGATTATTAACTTTGATCCAACACCTGTACAGAAATCCAATATTCAATATTTCTGTTTCAAATCACAGCCAAACAAAATCCATGTGAAATAAAAAGCAGTCCTGGAAAAAATAAGAATTGACCATCTACAGTGTAAAAATAGCAAGTAACTCAACATATGACACATTTTCTTTTTGTAATCAAACACATTCTTTGTCGTTAATGAGGAGATTTTACAGCTTTTTGCCTGGACTGAAGTGTTAATATGACAAACAGCAGTGATAGGACAGAAATCAGTCTTATAAATCAGGTCAGAGTTACAATAAATATGTTCACTCCAAGATAGTTGCCACCTTCAGGTGCTCTCCATCAGGCAGAAGGAGAACAAAGATATAGAAGAGTAACATTTGTTACTGCAGCCATATTGAAAGCAAGGCAGGGATGGCTTTGTTTCCTGTTTGGAGCTCTGGCATGGCAAGACTTCACCTTAAAATCTTGTTTGTTTTTCAGCTGGAGGCTCAGCTGGATGATTCAAAGGCCGAGGCGTGCAAGGAGAAGAAGCTGAGGGAGCACAGTGAGGGCTACTCCAAACAGCTGGAGGTGGAGCTGGAGAGCCTCAAGGTAAGAGCACAAACACAGACATTAAAAACAATTCAAAGTGATTTTACACCAAGCAGTCTGGTTTGGTTCATTTTAGTATATAACAGTAAACGCTGATGTTGATGTAGACTTCATGCTATCTTCACCCTGTGTGGTTAGTTACACACACCTGGTATCTGCTTTGGTACTTTTTCCATCTCTTGAGAGTTAAAATATAAATACAAGATACAAGAAAGTTTATTTGTCATTGTGCAACAGTTTACACAATGAAATTAAATTGTGGCTCCAAGAAAAAAGCAAAACAAATACAAAACCATTAAACATAGAGGAGTACAGATGGTGCAGTAATCTCACAGCCTGAAGAAGCTGCTCTGCAGTCTGGTGGTACGGCGGACACTTCTGTACCTTCAGCCCTTTTGGCAGCAGGGTGAACAGGCTGTGGCTGGGGTGGGTGTTGTCCTTCAGGATCCTCTTGGTTTTGCGTAGGCACCTCACGTCTGCGTTATCACCAATGCTCGGTAGATAGGCACAGATGATATTTCGGGAAGTTTTTATCACTCTTTGCAGAGTCCCCCTAACCCTGGGCCGTGCACATCCATGCCAGTTTGTGATGTTTCCTCTCAGGATGCTTTCAATCGCTCCGTGTAGAAAAGTGGTGTCAAACTCAAATACACAGTGGGCCAAAATTAAAAAAAAACTGGTACAAGTCGAGAGCTGGATTGTTTCAATTTTTATTGCAAAACTTATTGAAATGAGCTTATTGCACATATTCACCATGGGACTAACAAAGCTTTTAAATCATTGCCTATAAAAATTACATTAAACATTAAATGAATGAAAAATCAGTTGCATTTATTTCTTATGGCTCTATCTGCAGCATTTCCAGGGTCATTTCTAATGGAAACATTTTCCACAGCCAAAAAATCCGTCAAAGAAGAATCCCACATGTCTTGTGGTAGCAAGAAAAAAATGTAAAAAGGAAACATATTACAGCTCAGTTTGCTGCTCTCTGATGCTCGCTAGTCTAAGTCAAAAACTTGAACCTGGAACTAGCAAAGCTCATAAGTTATTGCCTGTAAACAACAACATTAAACATTAAATACAATATACAGTTGCATTTATTTCTTATGGCCCTATAAGCAGCTTTTCCTGAGTAATTTCAAGTGAAAACATTTTTCCACAGGCCAAGAACAGCCAGAAGTCAATTTCCTTCAAAGAATAATTGAACTTGCAAGAAAAAAGTACAAAAGGGAAACAAGCTGCTCTGTGATGCTCACTAGTCTAAGCCAGATACTTGGCATCTCATCTTGGATGTTAGGGGCAAGGGCTCCCGCTTGCAGACCCCTGTTTGACACGCGAATGCGCTGGCAGTGCATTGTGGGACTTGTAGTAGCAGAGGTGCAACATACCGACAGGCCAGCCTTAATAGTAATTGGATATTGTCCTACTGGCCAAAGATAATTCTTGAGTTAGGCCTTGCACACTACCAAAAATCTACTTTAGTGTTAAAAATTGTTACTGTTATAATATTACCTTTTACATGCCTTGGTACTCGCACTTTTCTGGGTTTTTTTTACCAATACTCATATTCTTATTTTTGAACTGACGTTTATTATTGATACTCGTATTCTCATTTTGTACTGACATTTCTTATTTATACTAAATATAGCACCGTGGGCCTTTGAGTATTGTAATTTCAATCCCCTGTATATTGCAGTACTGACAGTAAACCCACCTACCTACCTACCCTGATTTTGACATATATGGTTTAGAAGTTGGCAAGAACTTGGCCTGGGAATTTTGCCTTTTGAGCTGTTTTTGAGCTTTTTTAGCCAGGGCAGAGACGTGAAGTCCATGACATGTTCTCTGTTATGTTGATTCCCTGGAAATAACAAAATAAGTAATTATATATAATAAATAATTGTGTTCTTATCATTTTGTAAAAATACTCCCAATACACGCATATCAAACTAAACTGTCAAAAGGAGTAACACAAACAAACTCTGGACAAACTCTGCAGCCTCACCGTGTTTTCTGTGGTCAGTCTCAGCAGGGGCGAGGAGTCGGAGCAGGGGGGCCGGAGTCACAGCAGGAGCTGACTCGGCTGAAGGCGGAGCTGGATAAGAAGATCCTGTTCTACGAGGAGGAGCTCCTGAGGAGGGACACCGCCCACTCATCTGAGATCAAAAACTTGCGTAAAGACCTGCACGAGTCCGAGGGCTCCCAGCTCGCCGCCAACAAGGAGCTGCTACAGATCAGAGACCGACTGGACAAAGACAAGAGGGACAGGTACGTCTCTGAGAAGTTGCTGAGGTGTTTGTTAAATAAAATCCTGGATCGGATCTGGATTTTATTTATGTTATCACTTCTTGATTGTGCCATGAACTACATTCAGGATTCAAGGATTTTATTTGTCAATTCTTTGACATACAGAGGAATTGAAATTGCGTTTCTTGCTTCTGTCTGGATGACGAATCAGAGTTTAAAATGATGACAATACGAGGTAGTTAACAGCTTGTAGTAAACATACTCTCAGTGTAGTGATAAAAGGAGGGGCGGTGCACGAATATAAAAAAGTGCAAAATTATCACAGTAGCGCAAAATTATGATGGCAACAGTAGTAATAATAGAGCAGTTAAATATTGCAGAGAGAGTAGCTTTGATTTTGGGGTACAGCAAAAGTTTCAGTAATGCCTGATATACAAAAATACAATATCTTATTTACAGATTTACAAGTGATAAAGTGACAAACAGTGCAGCAGTGAGGTAGATGGAGACGGTCCTTAACAGGGTCTGAACAGAGCAGTGTGTGCAACAGTCAGTGTTTTAGTTATATTCTTATGGTTAAACTATCTTTTAGTTTCAGTCATCTTAATTGTTTTAATTTTAGTCTAGTTTTAGTTGATGAAATTTCACAACATTTTAGTTGATGAAATCTCCTGTAAATGTAGTCGACTAAAATATGAAGAGTAAAGGGTAAGACATTTTTTATGTTTCCTTGAATTTCTGAAGTCATGTTTTACACTTGGATAAAGTGAAACCTCTATTAACCCTTCACTGAATGCTAGTAAAGTCTGAATGTATAAATGAACAGAAACAAATTGAACTTTTGTGTGAAATGCAGTCACCTTTATTCAGGCTACCTGGCAGAGCATCTCAGTTACAATACCAGAACTGACAACAAACAGTGAACCTGCTCTACATGAATATATCAATTCATAAAGAGAGTAGCTCTGATTGGATCGCTCCACAACTTATCCCACCACCATGAAGCTAAGGCAGCTGTGATTGGATGTCCCTCTTAACTCATCCAACCTTTCTACACAACCGAAGTAGCTGTGATTGGATATATTCCTAACTTGTTCCTACTTTCTACATGACCAAATTATGTCTGATTGGATTAAGTCTCTGCCAGACATTTTAGTGTAGTTTTTATTTGTTGATGAAAATGTCAGTTAATTTAGTTTTAGTTTTTGTCCATGTGCACTTGTTTTTTTTAGTTACTGTCTAGTTTTCATCAGGGGAAAAAAGGTTGTGATGACGAAAACAATTAGTCAACAAAATTAACACTGGTAAAAGTCCATATCAGGGGCTGATCACAAAATTTCATAAAAATCCATAAAAACTTTTTCGAGCTCTCTCTCACACAGACAGACAAACAAATGCCAGCAAAACCGTAACCCCCTCGCTGAGGTGATGAATCACTCCTTAAATAAGACTGTTATTTATAAACCTTCATATTTGAGCCAGGAGCTCTCTGAAAGTCTCCCGTCTGTGTGTGTTTGCAGGCAGACAGAGATGGATGAAGCACTTGCTGATCTGAAGCAGAAGCATGAACGAGAGAAGAACCTGCTGACAGAAGAGAACCGCAAACTGACGGCAGAGAACGACAAGGTGACTCATCGCCTGCACCTGTCACACCATCCACTACACCTGAGGGGGCGGGGCCAGACCAACAGTTATATAGATGCATGATGACTTTAAGAAGAAGAAGAAGAAAATCAACTTTATTCATCTTTAAAAAGAAATTCATCACTTTACAGGCTGTTACTGTTGAGAAACATGCTACACACATATATTTAAGTTTAGACCTGCGCAAATGGGTCCTACAGTAAGAGTGATGCTTTCCTGTTCATGAAGAAACACTACTGAGCAGTTTTAGGGTTCATTGCCTTGCTCAAGAGCTCTTTGGGAAGCCAGGTGGAACCTCTCCAGCGACCAAACCAACTTCCAGACATGGTCAATCAGGCTTGAACTAGCCACTCTCTCTTCGCCAACTCAAGTCCCTTCGAACTGAGCTTCTTCCGCCCAATTAAGTCAAGCTGTGTTTTGTTTTCAACCAGCAGTAGCTCAGTCTGTAAGGACTTGGGTTGGGAACCAAAGGGTGGCTGGTTCAAGTCCTTATTAACCATGTTTGGAAGTTGGTTTGGTAGCTGACCTCCTGGGCCCTTGAGCAAGGCACTTAGCCCGATCGTAGGGCCTGTTGGAATGCAATTTTGTCCCTTTAAAAAGCAAATGATCCACAAGGTATTCGAGAGTTTAGGTGCACATAAATTTGATGAAGTACAAGAAAAAATTGGCATGAGGTGCCACACATGTTTCAGTACCTTTTGTTTTTTACTTATAATAAAACCTTCAATCAAATAAGCTAAATCAAATGATGATTCCTATATTAGACTAAACATTTTCAAATCTTGTTTTCAGTAACATTTTACTGTTCATGGTTCTTATTTTAATCTTTTTTGCAATGAAACAAAGGCAAAAATTGTGTTTTTTTTAGTGATATTCATTTCTATCAGTCCATTATAGATATTGGCAGATATTGGCCTACAAAGTTGCTTAAAGGTATAAGTTTGGTAAAATCCACACTTATTCAAATTATGTCTCATCTTGTAATCACTGCATGGGTGCATTTAACAATCAACACTATCATTTTTCTTGTTTTACATTTTGTTCACTGTCGCATTGAAAGCAACAATTCAGTTTTGTAAAGTAATGGATTTATGTGCTTGATGGAAAATATCTGTATCACCAGTTTAAGTACAGAAATATGGGCATATCGGATACTGGTGATAATCTAATATTGTTCATTGTACATGATAGATGTGAACCGTACAGGTACATCCTTATACATGTTATAATTTTACTCTTTAGCTCGTCGATGTTGATCGGCTTTTACCCATCCATTAAAAAATGCTTTTGCTCGTATTTAATGCTTGTTGATATGATTTGTTAGTTGTAGAGCTGCTCAGCTTACAGAGTACTGATGAATCAGATCACATACACCGCATGAAGAGCCACTGCTGTCTGCACATGCTCAGTGAGCGTCTCCTCTTTCTCCTCCTCAGCTGTGCTCCTTTGTGGACAGACTGACGGCTCAGAATCGACAGCTGGAGGACGATCTTCAGGACGTTTCCTCTAAGAAGGAGAGCGTGGCTCACTGGGAGGCTCAGATCGCTGAGATCATCCAGTGGTGAGTCCGCTGTTTCAGCTGCAGACTGTATAAAATACTGGAAATGACAAAGTGTCATCAAGGATTTGGTTTCTGAAGGGGGAGTTTGAGTCCAATCCCTGGTGGTCTCCATATTGGAAATGCTGCCTCAAGCTAACTTTAGATCAACCTAGAAACAGAGACAGAGGAAGAGCAAAGGCAGGTCAATCCTTTAGGTATCTTAACAATTCCCTGGAGTTGGTTTTTGTTTTTTTGGCTCAGAAGCCCGTACCAGTTCACCAAAGAAAACGTAAGCAGATGCTGTGATGGTTACATTTACGTAGCTCATCCCCGTCCTCAAGTGGAGGTAGAGCTGGTGAACCAAACCACTCAGTGGATCTGAAGCTTATCAACTCTGCTCCCTCAACAGACAGCCTCTAGTGGACACTAGAAGAACTGCAGTGACTTAGCTTCATGCTTTACTCCTGACGTGTGGCTTTGTGTGCAGGGTGAGCGATGAGAAGGACGCCCGAGGTTACCTTCAGGCTCTCGCCACCAAGATGACGGAGGAGCTGGAGACACTGAGGAGCTCCAGTCTGGGAACAAGACCTCTGGTACTGCACACAAACACACAAACACACAAACTCAGGGTTCTTGTGTACTTGAGTGTGTTTGTGAATGTAGTACATGTCTGTGGTTGTCATAGTAGTATTATCAGTGTGTGTGAATGTGTGCGTGTGTTCACTGTGTGTTGATGTTTCTTTCAATCTGCCGTCTCAGCCTGAGTCGGGATTGGCCACGCCCCCTAAGAAGCCGTGGCCTCCTATTGGTGGAGACAGGAGGGTGAGTGTGTCAGTCACTGCTTAAAGCCAACCTGGAGCCAAACTCCCTGGTTGTGGGCAGTTTCTAAGAGACTTGCATGGCTATTGGCTCGCATGGCTGTCACTCAGAAGAAAAATCTCAAGAGCTTGAACGAATTTCAAGGACCTGGAGTAACAGAAGTAAACATTTTAATCAGGCTATTAAGACAAAGAAATGTAAAGCTGGAGATATACTCGCAGTCTGTCTCTCGATTCAGATCTTCATGAGCGTTTCTTTTCATTTACACACCTCAATATGACGTGTGTAACTGGAGGACACCACTAAAGAATGCAGAAGATCTCCGGATGTATGTAACAACCTGTTGTGTTAGAAGTAAACCGCAAACATGGTGGTAATTCTGAGAATAAAAGTCACAAAATTAACAGGGTTACCTCGTTTTCCTGGACAACCTGGAAAATGATTGACCAATTTTCCAGTCATGGAAAACATATGGAAAGTCCTTGAAATATATTTATCTTCCTTCCTTCTACCTTGTTAGGGGTGAAAACGTCTTGGAAAAGTCCTGAGAAATGATTTCATTGGAGCTGTCTTGGTGTATGGGTGTTATGAGTAACCGTGTTAACTAATGACTAACTGTGCGATTAGATATCATAGTCAAAGCACCTGGAAAAGCAGAGGTGCTTTATTTTTATTAATTGTTGTATCAGAGTTATTAGTTATATGTGAGAAAATACAGCCAAGGAAACCGAGCTACCACAAACATTTACGAACAAAGTCAACTCCAAGTCACCTATGGACACGGTCACCAGTCGAATTACTACACCACACTTTTTTCCAGACTTCGAACAGAAAATTTATCCTCATCAGCTGGATCATCAGTCATGTTTTGTGTCTGTTCAGTCTCATCATTTAGATGTTGATGATTGTGGTCTCGATTGATCAGTTTGTCTTTTATACTTCTCTGCCTCTACACTGATCCTACTGGCGATGTTTGGGCTGCAGCTCGAGTCTGGGTCTTCGCAATTCTGGACAACATTCACAACCGACACATGGTGGCCAACATGCATAGACGCCTGCGTTGTTAGCAGCTAGTATATCTCCAGCTTATCTCTTCTAGGGGGTCCAGAGTTTCTCCAGAAGTCCTTGACAGGCTCCTGCCATTCCTTAATGGGTCTACAAAAGTCTTCAATATAATTTTTTAGATTTAACGCCAACAAAGTATATTTTCACCCTTTGAAAGTGTTCATTTTAAGTTTGCACTTTGACTATTTTTATCGATTGTACATAATCACGGAAACATCCCTTTCCTTCTTTGATATATTTTTCAACAATTGAATGACATTATGATTACTTTTGGCATGAATACATGATTCATATGTCCTGATAATTATTCCGGGTTTCACTTTAGGTATTCCAGGTGTCTTTAAAATAGTTCAGATATCCTTTTAAGTAATCCACGGATCTTCAAAATTATTCCAGGTGTCCTTAAGAGTATTCCAGATGTTCTAAAAACATTCCAGGTGTTGTGAATCTCTTCGGTCTCTTCGCTGGTCTGGTTTGATTTGATGGGCTCTTTGGAAATGTTCTTCCAGGGTCTTATGGCCCACAGTCACATGATCAGTGACATCATCCCTCAAAGTGACCAATCAGGACTGTGATCATAAGACTGTGTGTTAAAGGGCTGCTCTGATTGGCTGGATGCTCGGCTCAGTGTGAAGGTGCTTTCAGACAGTGTGTTACCCTCACAGGCCAACGACATTAAAGACTTTAATTGAAGTTCATCCACGATGGTTCATGCATGACTCAGCGCTCTCTGAAAGCACCTGATTGGACTGTCTTGTTGCCATGGTTACCTGCTGCCGGCTGTGGCAGAGCTCTGTCTGACCAGCAGACACCTTTAAGATCCACTTACCATTAACACAGACCCTCTCCTCCCCTTCCCATGCCCCGCCCCCTCAGGACCCCCTGTGGAAAGTGCGCCGCAGTCAGAAGTTGGACATGTCGGCCCGTCTGGAGCTGCAGTCGGCTCTGGATGCAGAAATCAGAGCCAAACAGCTTCTGCAGGATGAGCTGAGGAGGATGAAGGCAGCTAACATCGCCCTGGAGAGGTGGGACACGCACACACAGAACTATGAAGAATTAATAATCAATAAATTAATGTCCCATACATTAACAAGATTTGCAAATCAGAATAGTTTGGCCACAAAGTAGGCTTTTCAGTGTATTTAGGGACAAAAGTAGTTGAAGCACTGCATAATTTGTTTCCGTTCTTTACATTTTGTAACAATTGACAGAAAGAAGGAGATAAAATTCAAGCAAGAAAAAGGTGGCTGGGAAAGTTTAGGATTCTCTTTAGCTATACTGAGGTCATGATTGCCATACATTATTATGGATGTACTTACTGTAACTATCTCGCAGCTGAGCTCGCTGTACCCTGATCACAGTATCATCCACTTTGACAGTCCAACCTTAATACAGCACAATATATAAGAGCACTTTCTACCAAACACTGATAAGATACTAGATTAGGTTTAGATATTACTCCCCTTCAGCATGTTCAACTTCTATAGGGAAGTATACACTCACCAGCCTCTGTATTAGGTACACCCTGCTAGTATCAGGTTCGACCTCAGAGATTTTGGTCCATATCTCTATGATGGCATCACACAGTTGCTGTCTGCACATCCATGTTGCAAAGCGCTTCATCCCAATGGTGTTCTGTTGGATTGAGATCTTGTGACTGTGGAAACCACTGGAGTACAGTGAACTCATCGTCATGTTGAAGAAACCAGTTTGAGATGATCTGAGCTTTGTGACATTGAGTGTTAACCTGCAGGAGGTATCCACAGTACATTTAAAGGGATAAGTTTTTGTGTCTTGCCTCACTCTCGAGTCGATGACCAGCAGATTGTCACCATTGTTTTGACCGTGCATGCAGTAACAAGGAACAGACAGGCAGAGCTCGCCCACCCCTAATTAGCTCAAACACTGGTGATGTGACTAAAATGTGTGTCTTTGTTTGTGCAGTAAGCTGAAGGAGTCTGAAGAGAGTCGTAGAGAGATGGGCGAGCAGGTGGAGGGTCTGAAGAAGGAGATGGAGGAGAGTCGCACTCGCTCTGACAGAGGTGAGTTTACATGGACAATAAAACCACACGAAGTCTGTTTGTGTCAGCGTGCCTCAGGCTGACACTCTGTCTCTCTGCAGGTCTGAAGCTCCCAGACTTCCAGGACTCCATCTTTGAGTATTTCAACACATCTCCTCTGGCTCCAGACCTCACTTTCAGAGTAAGTCTGTCTTTCTGTTTGTGTGGTGCAGTAGATCACCATTCTTACCATAAAGACTGGATTGTTTTTTAGAAACATAACTGGATTTTCAGTGCATCCACTTGTCTTCTGATGTTCATCTGTGGCCTGCTCATGGATATAGATAGGTCCAGATGTCCTTCACCTCTGCAAAGTTGTCCAGTTCCTCTTTAGGGTGAAATATTCAGGCCAGAATTTATAATCCCTCTAGTAAGGTCAGGGTCTCCCCTGGGATATCTTCCGATCAGGATTTGCCCAGAAGACCTTCTACCTACAGGAGCTAACATGGATATTCCTGAACCTTCCTTTTAATCACCTCAGCTCGCTCACCTTAAAGGGATACACCAACTTTTTCTTCCTCTTTGCATCTTGCCTCACGCCCAAGTCCATGACAAGCAGATAGACGCCATTCTTTTGACTATGTGTGTGGTAACAAGAAAGAGACGGCCAAAGCTCCACCACCGCTAGTTAGCTTAGCTCAAACACTGGGAGTCAATGGGTAGCGTTAGCCTGCCTCTGCCTACAGTCATCAGATAAACTCTTCAGCAACTGTAAACGGTTCTGTGTGCTTGTTGTAACTCTTTCTTTTACCGCGTTGTTACGTTATCTTCAACTATCATCGTATTGTCTTCTTCTACTCCTCAACAGAGGCTATGTTCTGTTGATCTACTTACAAGCATGTCGGAGGTGGTTTGTGCTACAGATGTGATGTTCGCTAACGAGTCAAGTCTTTTGAACAGCTATTTTAAGTGAATGATGAGAACCGATTCGCGGTTGTGAGTGAGCTGTTTGTTTGCGAGACATTCTTAAATGCAAATTGCCTGCAAATTTCAGAATTGCTGACAAACAAACGGCTCACAAATATGTCTACGTTCAGACTAGATTGTCAACATTTTATGAAAAAATAACAGCATGAAATAGTTCAACTAGAACTATATTAGTTATGAAATATATTTTTATAACATGGAGGCAAAATTGATTCCCGTAATTTTTGTGTCACTTGGAGGTTTTTTCTCTGAGAGGGAAAAAAATTCATTAAAATTGTAAATCGACTTTTGTGGAAAAAAAATGGGATTTTATTTTTAGGCTATTTTGCCCAGCCTTAACTGGTGCTTTAACCAGGTGTGTGTCTGTGAGTGACCTCATCAGCTGGTTTCAGGTGTGAAATATTCTCTGGGTCCACCTTCACTTCCTACAGTGTGTTAATCCTAACATCATGATCAAAAAATCACATAACATTTAAAGCACCAAACAGCTGGTCACATGATGATGATGATGTCACTTAGGTGTATATGTGTTTGTTTCTCTCTGCCACATTGAGGCGTCACTTTGCTCCGCCTCCTCGCTACTCGCTCTCTGGGAAGAAGTAAGTCCATCCCCAAGGATACCCACAACTCCCTGCATACCACCGCCCATACCCACAATATTCTGGGGCAGCTAGCTGTCAGATCTAACCTAGCTGTAGCTGCTAGCTTAGGGCCCATTTACATGACAATGTTGTCACCAGAAACGGAAAGTTTTTTCCTTTGAGTTTTCGAAAGCACTCTGCATTCACACAGAGACGGTGTGATAACAATGCGCGTTCACACGGATCCGCGAGAATAGCTGAAAACGCGGTTGCGTGCATGCCAGGCCAGTAGATGGCAATGTAGTTTGTAGTGAAACAGCGGTGTTACAACATGTGTCTGCACACTAATGCTTACTGGTGAGGACAAACTTCTCACAAATGACAATTGCGAGTGGACGCACGAAGACGCAAGAGTTTTTTGTGTTTTTTGAGTGATAACAAACCGAGCACAGTCAGCAGCACACGTGTTGCTCTGTAGTCGGCCATAGCTGTTGTTGTTGTTGTTGTTCCTAGGTGTAAAGGCAGCCTTTGTCTGAAAGAGTACTGCGCATGCACCGAAAGTCCTGTTTTCCCCGACAGCAGGGATCCCTGTTTACACGAAGACGAAAAAGAAAACGTTTCAAAACTTTTCACTCTGGACCAGGATTTTCAAAAGTTTGCTGATTCAGGCACTCTGGGCGCGGTTCTTGTGTAAACAGAAGGAGCAAACACAACAAAAACTCTCAGTTTTCTGTCATTTTCGTTGTTGTGTAAACGGGCCCTTAGTGTTAATATTAACTTCTTAGTTACACATAGTGACATATAGCTTGATCGCTTCTCACCTTAACACACTCAAACTAAAGGGTGAATGTATGGAAGAAGCCCCGCCCACACAAGAAGCCCCCCTCATCAAAATGGTCATCATTAATTGAAGCTCCGCCCACTCACGGGCTCTGCCTTCATTGGGAGCCCTGTTGTCTTAGTGAATCTGTAGAGCCACTGTAGAACCACTGCAGATCCCGTTAGTGCCACATAGGAGCTTCACTAGTGTTTAGCAGAGCTAGCATTGCTGTAACTAATGCTAACTTCCTGTTGAAGTTGGTCACCTCAGAAATCTTTAGCATGTTCTCAGACGTCATGTGTGTGTCAGAATGTTTCATCACGTACTCTACATATATATTAAAATATCTTAAAACCTGTGTAAGGTTTGTAAAACACACCACTCTCAGATTTAATGTTAAGAGGTCAGTATAATAAATTTATCTTCTCCTGGTTTATTTTTAGAAATCAGGAAAATTTGGCACAACTCCATTAAGAGCCTGCCTCTCAGCTTTTAAACAGCTTTAACTGGTTACTGTATTTTCTTTTTTACATCTTTTAATCAACAACAAAGCCGTCTCTTAAACTAGAGCTTTACACCATCTTAAGCTAATCTCTCTTTAATCTTTTTGTTAAAAACCTGCTTTTATTTGAAAGAAAATGAGGAACTGCTGGTATATTGAAATTTACAACATCAGCTACACACCAGAAAAAATTAACTAGCAACAGATGTCAAAATAAAGTAAATGTTCGACGTGAGGGTCAGATTACTAATAGGTGTCCACGGCAGCAGTTAAACAGCAGTGAAGTACAAAGACAAAATAGCATCATTGTATTTTTAGTCAAATTAAATGTGGTCATTTGTGACCTGAGTCATATTTTGATTAAAATGTTGATGCTGACTCCTTAACAAAAATAAACAGTAATATAGTAAGTCATGTTTGTATGTGGAGTTTGTATTTTATTGATGTAAATTTGTAGTAAATATAAATAAAATAATAATTCAGGAATATACATATATATATATATATATATATAAATATATATATCTATATATAACTGCAGATGGTTGTTTTTTTATTGGTGTTAAGTTGTTATTGATATTAATATTATCATAAGTCATATGCCAAACATCTGTAGACTAAGGTGTTGTTGTAATAAATAAAAATATTATAAAGATAAGACTTTAAGAGTCTTATTGATGTTAAGTCGCGATAAATAGAAATTTTACTTAAAGTCATATTTAAGGATGGTGATTAAAATCTGTGATGGTTATGCATTTTTAAAAAATGGGATATCAGTAACACTTTCACTTTGTTGGTATCAAGCCCTTAAACGTATTTCATAGTTAGTTTTTGCAGGGTAGAGTAGGCACGCATGCTTGAGTATCTCTGAAAACTAAAGGACTTTAGACTACCCTTCAATTTTTAGCTCGAAAAAATGCTTGAAGTGTTTGCTGCTGTTGGAGGCGGCATGCGCACACAGACATCCTCCTCATCTGCCTAAATCTGACCTAAAAAGAGCTCCTAAGCTTGGTAGTAGGTTCATTTGATTAAAATATTTAGCCAATATTGAAATTTACAAGAAAACAGGCAGGATATCAGTTATTTAGTTAATTTAACAAGCAAACAGTTATGGTATGAGTTCAAGGTCTGCATGGAAAAATGACTATCAAAAAACTGTAAGACTAGTTACCATGCATTCAAGTGTTGCATCTGGAAAAAGAAAAGTCTGTTTTCGGTGAGTAACTTAGATAAATAAATTTTCAACTTTATTTAGAAGATTAAAGATATCAGATTAATTCATATCTAGATAAATATAGATCCTATTAAAACCCTTCAAGTTTATGCTAACAAAAGCTTTTCTCAGACTTTACCAGCTCTATTAAAAAATGAATTGTTGTTTATTTTTCCCACCCAGAAATGGAGATGTATCAATAATGGTATCAATAAGGACTTGAATCATTCAGGAGTATCAATAAGGGAATTAAAATCAATAAAACTTAACCATCACCATCCCTAGTCATGTATTTATGTACCTGGATGAGGTGCTGTTTTTTCTAAAGTTTTTATTACTATGAATAATGAAAAGTCATAAATAAATGGTGACTACATCTGGTGCTGTATTAATCAAAGTTGTATGTATATACTGTATCTAGACATCTTTAGGTAAATAAATATATAATTATGATTGGATAGACAGTGCTCAGCATAAATAAGTACACCCCTTCAGATTGGTCAGAAAACCTTTAGTTTCCTTTCAAAATCAACATTTTCTATGGCATACTATACCACAAAATACTCCTCCACATGTGGGCAATTGATTGCAAACAAAATTTTTTAAGTTGCACACAAAAAAAGTATTTTTCTTAATTTAAGATCAGAATGCAAAAATGAGAAAACCCCATCTAAAGGGTGGGAGCAAAGCCAAACTTTAGTTATGATATTACCTTTATTTTGATCTTATGGTAAAAAAAAAAATGTTATGTTAAATTCAGCTTTGCCAAAACTTTGAAAAATGTTCTTTTGTTCATTTAGATATTGGTTAATACATTACTTTTATTAGGGGGTGTACTCATTTATGCTGGGCACTGTATATACAGGTTATGTCCATAATAAGTCGTGTAAATATGCAGACCTTGTATGAGGCTGCAAAGATGTAAATTTGTAATATAAATGTTATAAGTTAGACTATTAGGTGTTGCATTTATGTCAAGTTGTAAAAAATATGATTTTAAATACTAAAAGTTGTGTATATATGTAGACTACATCAGGTGTTGTATTGCTGTTCGGCTGTGTCTCTTGATGATGGTGTGTTTGCCATTGTGTTGTTGTGCGGAGAACCTCATCGTGTATGAACACTCCTCAGTCACTGTATTGTGTTTCCCTGACGTGACCTGAATGCAGCACAAGTTCATCAACACATGAACCTGAAAACCCCAGACTGTTTACACCTGGTTGCACCTGGATTCAGGCTACAGTTACGCCCAAAGTCCACATACTCCATCTGCTCAGTGTTCAGTTTCGACATCCCTGATGCTGTTTTCTTTATTCTCATGTGAGCTGTGATGCTCTGATTTTCCTCTGCTTGACTCTCTGCTCAGCTTCCAGAACTGGAGTCAGTGGGCAAGGGCACACACACCATCACATGAACCAAAACTGCCGCGTGAACTAAATGCTGAGTGGACTTTGTGCAGTTTGGGGCTTCAGAAAGTTTCAAGGGATACGCCAGCTTTTTTTTTGTTTCTTTTCGTGTCTTGCCTCACTCCAGAGTCCATTACAAGCAGATAGACATCATTCTTTCAACTCTATGTGCAGTAGCAAGAGAGAGACAGCCAAACCTCGCCCACGGCTAATTAGCTTAGCTAAACACTGGCAGTCAGTGGGTAGTGTTAGCCTGCCTCTGCCTACAGTCATCAGATAAACTCTTCAGCGACTCTAAACGGTCTTGTGTGCTTGCTGTAATTTTTTTTTACCGTGTTATGTTACGTTATCTTCCACTATCATCGTATTATCCTTGTTTTGTTGACCTAATGGTGGTTTGCACTAGCAATGTGACGAACGAGTCAAGTCTTTTGAACAGTTCTTTTAAGTGATCGATGAGAACCGATTTGCAGTTGTGGGCAGTTCATTTGCGAGCCATTCTGAAATTTGCAGGACATTTTCATTTCAGAATGGCTCACAAATGAATGGCCCAAAACTGCAAATCAGTTCTCATCGATCACTTTAAAGAGCTGTTCAAAAGACTCGACTCGTTCGTGAATGTCACATTGCTAGTGCAATCCATCACGGAAGTAGGTCAACTAAACAAATAAGAAGATAATATGATGATAGTAGAATAAAGCGTAACATAACATGGTACAAAAAACGAATCACAACAAGTACACAGGACTGTTTAGAGTTGCTGAACAGTTTATCTGATGACTGTAGGCAGAGGTAGGCTAACACTTCCCATTGACTCCCAGTGTTTGAGCTAAGCTAATTAGCGGTGGGTGAGCTTTGGCTGTCTTTTTCTTGTTACTGCACACATAGTCAAAAGAACAGTATCTGTGTGGTTGTCATGGACTTGGGAGTGAGGCCATACACACACACAAAAAAAAAAAACGTTGGCATATCCCTTTAAGACTCGATGGAAGTTCACGCCAGTTTGATCTGATCTGTCTGCTCACATAAACAGGAAGTTGAAGCTGATCAGGATCACCAGGTGTAAACACGTTCACAGTGCCCTGATGTCAGAGACAGACTGTGGTGGGTGATGGAGGTGTCACATGATCAGCTCATGTCCCACAGCAGCTTTCAAATGTGTTACTGTTTCCTCACGTTTCTTTTTTTCCGTATGCAGTCAGCAGACATCGACCCCACCCCTCAGAAAGCAGAGACCACGCCCCCTTCGCCATCCACCACCTCTGAACATGAGGTCAGTAATAGTCAGATCTGAAGTCATGTTACTGCAAATTAAACATGTTACAGGACCTGTGTTAACATGTTTGTCCAACAGGAAGTCAAAGCCGCATCAGTGCCCACAAGCCCCTCCCCTCCATACCAGAGCTCCGCCCTCTCTACACCAAAGGTACGCCTCTCCTTAGTAACACTACAGTTTGACTCTTAACCGTCTGTGTTCGTGACAGTCATGCTGAGTGTGGTTTGTTTTCAGCCTAAAGCTCATCAGTTGAGCATCAAGACGTTCTCCAGCCCCACCCAGTGCACCCACTGCACCTCGCTCATGGTGGGACTCATCCGCCAAGGTTACGCCTGCGAAGGTACCATCACGCCAAACCCATGCAACAAACCATTTACACGCCACCCTCTAACACATCTACAGGCCTCAAGCTTAGAAGGTCTTTCTAGAACCTTGATGTTGGAAGGAAAACTTCTGTCAGCATGAAGGTTTGAAAGCTTGACGATTGCTCAGACAAAGCTTTTCTTACAGGTCAAATTCAGGAGATCAAGCAGCAGGCAACTAATGTCAACAGAATGAGTTTTACATTTGGATTATTAAATGTTCTAAAATAACTGACAGAAGGTAGAAATGGCCAACTGACTGGCTGTCAGTTCTTTTTCAAGTCTTAGCCAAGATAGAGAAGACTCTTTGTACATTTGTGAGCTGCTGTCGTCATGATTATGAGATATTTTTGCAGTTTTCTGTGGTAGCTATATCAGCTAGCTGCAGCCAAATGCCCTTGATAGAATAGTCTGTGTAACTGAAGTCAGTGAAGTCAGTGGAGTCTGGGTTGCCTTTAAAGGGATACCCAAACTTTTTTCTTTTCTTTTCTTTTCTTTTCGTGTCTTGCCTCACTCCCAAGTCCATGACAGACAGGTAGACGCCATTCTTTCAACTGTACGCGCAGTAACAAGAGAAAGACAGCCAAACCTCCCCGATGGCTAATTAGCTAGGCTCAAACACTGGGAGTCAATGGGTAGTATTAGTCTGCCTCTGCCTACAGTCATCAGATAAACTCTTAAGCAGCTCTAAATGGTCCTTTGTGATTGTTGTGACTTGTTTTTTTACCACGTTATGTTCCGTTATCTTGTACTAACTTCATAACATCTTCTTCTGCTCCTAAGGTTTGTTTTGTTGACCTACTTCCACATTGGTTTGCACTAGAGCTGTTACGTTCGCGAGCGTTTCGAGTCTTTTAAACAAATCTTAAAAGTGAATGATAATATCCGATTCGCTGTTGTGAGTGAGCCGTTTGTTTGCGAGCCATTATGAAATTGCAAATTGCCTGCAAAGTTCAGAATAGCTCGCAAACGAACAGCTCACTCACAACTGCAATTCGGTTCTCATTGATCACTTAAAAGAGCTGTTTTAAAGATTCGACTCACTTGCCAACGTCACGTCTATTTCAAACCATCGTGGAAGTAGGTCAATAAAACAAAGCCTCTGTTTGCAAGTAGAAGAAGATTAAAAAAAAGCGATTTTCTGATGACTGTAGGCAGAGGCAGGCTAATGCTACCCATTGACTCCCAGTGTTTGAGCTAAGCTAATTAGCGGTGGGGGAGCTTTGCCCGTCTCTTCCTTGTTACTGCACCAACAATCAAAAGAATGGTGTCTATCTGCTCTTTGGACTCAGGAGTGAGGCAAGACTAGCCTTGCAGAGCAGATGGACCTGCCTGATTCTGAAATCATGCATGTCCGTCTTGCCAGCCTCCATTGTCCAACGGCTTCATTCCGGCTGGAATCTGAACGGCCCAATCAGGGGAGAGAGGTGGGAGCTGCGGGAGCAGCGGACTTGACGACAACAGGAAGTGACTGCATGTTTAAAAAACAATGGCGGCCTTGATGCGGTCTCAGTCATCTGTTAGCGGCCAGTAACTGTTGTTAGCCGTCCTCATTGTGGCTCAGCGGCACTGTCTGCCTCTTGCCCCGGGAATTGTGAGTTCGATCCTCGGGAAAGGAAAGGAAGTAGCCGTTAGCCATAGCAGCTAACGGTCGTTAACTGTTGTTAGCCATTAGCCGCTACGTATGCTACGTCATACGTAGTAGCATAGCTTGATCTGGATTGGTCTGTGATGAGTGTGATGAGCCAGACAATCGTCCAATCACAAGCTGCTGTTGTTTTGAAGGTTCTGCCCCTGAAAACATTTTCAAACGGCTCCTTCCCAGATGGATTAGTGAAATATTTCCAATATGAAACTGTCCATCTGGCGTGTCAGGTTAAGGCAAGACATGAAAACAAAAAAAGTTGGAATATCCCTTTGAATGGTATTATCCTTGTCAGGTGGTGTTGGTCACGTCATCTAAGTTAACACGAATCTTTTCGTCTCTTTAGTGTGTTCGTTTATCTGCCACGTTTCCTGCAAAGACCACGCCCCCTCGGTCTGTCCAATCCCGGCAGAGCATGCTAAGAGGCCACAGGGCATCGATGTCCAGAGAGGCATCGGCACCGCTTACAAGGGCTTCGTCAGGGTGAGTGAGGCAGAGCTGATGCTGCTGGTTTTGTGCATCCATGCAGGACGCAGCCCTCCTCCGAGTCTCTCTTTGACTCACCTCAGGATCAAATCAGTATTTTTCTATCTTCATGTAATGTTAAATTTGATGGCACTTTTTAATTTAGTTTCAGTTCTTGTCTTTGGCCTAAAATGTCTTTTAGTTTTAGTCATAATTTAGTAATCTAAATTGTTTTAATTACCTCTTCCAAGGAGGTTATGTTTTTGCCGGCGTTTATCTGTCTGTCTGATTGTTTGTCTGTTTGTGTTTCAAAATAACTTGAAAAGTTCTGAACGGATTTAGATGAAATTTTCAGGAATTATCGGAAATGCGATATGGAAGAATTGATTAAATTTTGGGGGTGATCCGGATCACCGTCTGGATCCAGGAATTTTTTAAAGGATTCTTTAACATTGCCAGATAGACCATTTTCGCCAAAGTGGACCGAAGCTGCTTGGCGGAGGTCTGCGCTCTCTGAGTGCTTTTCTAGTTTTAGTCTGGTTTTAGTTGATGAAATCTACTGTAAATTAAGTCGTCTAAAACATAAAGTGTAGAGGGTAAGGCATTTTTTATGTTTCCTTGAATTTCTAAAGTCATGTTTTACACTTGCGTAAAATGAATCATCTAATAACTCTTTATTGAACGCTAGTAAAGTTTGAATGTATAACTGAACAGAAACAAATGTAACTCTTGTGTAAAATGCAGTCACCTTTATTTAGTCTACCTGGCAGAGCATCTCAGTTACAATACCAGAACTGACAACAAACAGTGAACCTGCTCTACATGAATATATCAATTCATAAAGAGAGGAGCTCTGATTGGATCGCTCCCCAACTTATCCCACCACCATGAAGCTAAGGCAGTTGTGATTGGATGTCCCTTTTAACTCATCCAACCTTTCCACACAACCAAAGTAGCTGTGATTGGATATATTCCTAACTTGTCCCTACTTTCTACATGACCAAATTAGGTCTGATTGGATTAAGTCTCTGTCAAACATTTTTGTCTAGTTTTTATTTGTTGATGAAAATGTCAGTTAATTTAGTTTTTGTCCATGTGCACTTGTTTTTATTAGTTACTGTCAGGTTTTTGTCAGGGAAAAAAAGATTGTTGATGAAAACTTTGACGAAAATAATTAGTCGACAAAATTAACACTGTCTTCATCTCTGTCAGATCCCAAAGCCGAGCGGTGTGAAGAAGGGCTGGCAGCGAGCGTATGCGGTGGTCTCAGATTGTAAACTGTTCCTCTACGATATTCCAGAGGGAAAGTCGACCCAGCCCGGTGTGGTGGCCAGTCTGGTCCTGGATCTCAGGTAACCGTCAGCTGTTTGTCACTTTAAAGGAGAGTGTTTATATCAGTCTGTAGGTATTTAACCCTTTATATTACAGGCTCTGATCAGGCTTTTGAGTGTGTTCGGACTTTGGAGGCTTTTAAAAAGATGACCAAAGGTGGGGTGGTTTAGTGGAGCTTTAAGTATTAAGGGGAGGGTTGGGGTAGTTAGTAGTTATTTACAGGTAGTTAAAGAAGAGTTATGGGGTGATTGGGTAGGGTCATGTGCAGTTCAATTAAGATATGGGGGTTTTGGTTATAAATGTAGGGATTTCAGCACTTGAGTTCTACCCAAATATGATTTTGGGTTGTTAGAAAGGGTTCTAGGTACTAAAATGGAGATTTCAGTACAAATATGGGTTTTGGGTTTATTAAGAAAGGGTTTAATGGTACTTGAAGTGAAGGTTTATGAAGTATAGAGCGATTTTGGTACCAGTGTGAGGTTTTATGTAGGTTGGTGAAACTTTTTGGTTGGGTGTTGGCCCATGAAATCAGATTTGAGTAAGAGGGGTTTTAGGTAGTTCAAATTGATCCAAGGGTTGAAAATTTAAAGTAAAAGTGCCTTTAAAGCTATGTTGGGGTTATGGTTAGCTGGATGGGGCTTTTGGTTGCTAATACCCCTTTCAGACTGGCCAAAAAACCCGTGTAAATCTGCCAACAATCGGCTCCTGTCGGCAGTTTGAAAGGGTCTAATCGGCATTTTGACCCAGGTTGACTTACCCTGCAAGTGACATGGGTTTTTATCGGCTCATCTCCGACCGGCTTCAGTGAGAACATCACACCCGGGTCAAGCTGCTAAGTTACGGATGACGTCGGCGTTACGTGCTCACAGCATAACATCGCGCCCGTCCCCTCCGTCTCTAACTTAGGTGACTCTTTGCCATCTCAGCAACAAATTCCATCCGCCTTTGTATCATCAGCGCTGAGTTTGTACATTTTTAAAGAGGGACAAAAGTACAAAGCACAGAAAACCGTGTCCACGGCGTCCATTCTCCTTTCCATCGTTTACGTAGTCGTGTTTCGTCACGCCGATGACGTCATCAACGTGATGGCATCAGCTTGATGCGCCAGAGGAAAAACAAATAGCCACGCAGCTAGTCTGCTGCTGATTAGACCAGGGTCTGCTGGCAGTGGTAAAGGAGTCACTCGCGGGTTAACCAGCACTGAAAAAACCAGCGTTGACCCGCAGATTTTAGTGTGAAAGCGGTATCAGTGATGGTCATGGGGTTGTAAAATGAGGATCTGGGTCATATGGTAGGGTTTTGGGATGATAAGGTGGAGATCTGGGGTGGTAAAAGTGGGTGATTTGGATAGTACAGAGGGGTTTAGTGCACTTATGTTGGGTTTGGGTTAATGGGGTTAAAGTTGAGATTTTAAATAGCAACACCTGGGTTTTAAGTAGAGTAAGGAAGGGGTTGTGTCAGGGGGTGGATATGGGGGGCTCTGGGTTGGAAAATTGGATTATTGGTAGTGGGGTGTTTTTGTGGCACCGGCTGTCGACTAGTTAGGTCTGCTTGACCTATGTACGGATGCTGTTGTTGTTCATTAGGGTTCAAATCCAGCCTCTGACTCTCACACGTCACTCGGCTCTCTCCCTCAAGCTGTTTCCTGAAAGTGTGTGTGCAGGTGGATATTTTTCGAGATTCGTTTATAGTTTTTAAAAGTGTTCATCCTTCATGTGAGCAGCTGAGTTGATTTTAAGATTTTCAGATTTTTTTGAGTCTTTGCTGATTTGACCTTCATGGGTCACTAACCTGGAAAATGATCGGCTGTTTCAGAGACGAGGAGTTTTCTGTCAGCTCTGTGTTGGCGTCTGATGTGATCCACGCCACCAGGAAGGACATCCCCTGCATTTTCAAGGTAGGAAACCCCGCCCCGCTCCCTCTCTTTCTCTCCTCGAGCGCCAACCTGATGTCTGCGACCATGCTTGACCTCCTGTGATGTCATCAGGTAACGTCGGCACAGCTGGTGTCTCAGCTGTCTTCGGTATCTCTGCTGGTGCTGGCTGAGAGCGAGGGGGAGAAGAAGAAGTGGGTCAGGATCCTGGAGGGCCTGCAGACCATCCTTGCTAAGAACCAGCTCAAGAGCCGCCAGGTGCACGTCCTGCACGAGGCCTACGACGCCTCGCTGCCCATCATCAAGAGCACGCTGTCCGCCGCCGTGCTCGGTCAGTCACACAAGCTCACACATTATATAAAAAGTCACACTACACAAAAATAATTCACGCATCCTAAAAGTACAAACTGTTTGACTTTTTTCTTTCAGATCGGGAAAGGATCGCTCTGGGGACAGAGGACGGGCTGTTTGTGGTTGAAGTCACCAGAGACGGTGAGAGAGGAGCACACATCACTGCCCTGCATCACATAAATGCTGCTGTGTTGGTTTGTCTGTGTCACTCTGCAACACTCCACCACAGCACTGGTTTGTCATAGGCCTGCACGATGTGAGAAAAAGATGCTTTGTGGGATAAAATTGTTCAATATTGTGATAATGATGTGGACTGGGATAACTGCAAAACAGATATGTTTGTGTCCTGACCTTTACAGTTCTCCCTGTTTTATGCCACTCTTGCAGCTGCAATATGATTTTTCTGACTCTTCAAATAAATCTATTAAACTTTTCTCCACTAAAGTGACATAAATACATACATATAAAGGAATCTGATTTGTTAAATAACTTCATCACAATACACCCCACGAAGACCTGTTCACAGATTAACAGCCACTCTGTTTAGTGGATCAAGCACAAGGCTCTTGGTTTGCCTAGTTTTACATGTTGTTGAGTTTTTGAGGATGTTCATGTCAGGGGCGTTGTTTCAGGGATAACCAGCCCCATGGCCTCTATTACAACATCACTTCTACTCTGAAGCATAAGTCAGGCCTCGGACAGATGATTGAACTTCTCTTCTTTTAAAATCATCCTTTTCCCTCCGTCTCTCTGCAGTGATTGTGCGAGCAGCAGACAGTAAGAAGGTTTACCAGATCGATATGATCCCGAAGGAGAAGATCATTGCTCTGCTCTGCGGGAGGAACCGTCATGTTCATCTTCTCTCCTGGGGGGCGCTAGAGGGAGCCGAGTCCTCCTTTGACATCAAGCTGACGGAGACCAAAGGCTGCCAAGCTCTGACCACGGGGGTGCTCCGACCTGGAGGACCCGCCTGCCTTCTGGCTGCCATCAAACGTCAGGTCAGACACCTTGATGTACCTTCTAGTGTTTCCCCGTAGATATCCACTGTGATCAGGCAGTAAGGCTGGCGGGTTGGGGTGGGTCTGCCCTGCTTTATTACAGAGATTAAGTCTTCTTAAAGGTGTGAATGGATGTCTCCTGCTCAAAGAGAGGTTTGTATCTTGATTAGAATATAGGGAAATGGTTGTTAAATATACCGTATTTTCTGGACTATAAGTCGCCCCGGAGTATAAGTCGCATCAGTCAAAAAATGCATCATGAAGAGAAAAAGAACATATATAAGTCACACCGGACTTTTAGTTGCAGTGCTCTGATGGAGAGGTGGTTGCCTTGTATGTAGCGGTAACACCAAGAAGGCCCGCTGGCATTGTTGTTAACCAATACATCCACCGGGGGACTCTAACAAATCTGTCTCACACAGACCTCCACTTCTCCTTCGCTAACGACCAACTGATATTTAATTGCTCTGCAGTCTCCTCCCAGCTGTTTTTTTTTTTTTTTTGCATTTGTTTGTCCCGGTATCCTGCCAAAGTAACATCTTACAGATGTTTGTAATTTCTAACTAACTCGCAGAGTTTCTTTTCAAAAAGTTCAACCATTATTATTTCTTCTTTGTGTCTCACTAGAGCTACGTAATGGGTAGTAACAGCAACACTGCCCACATGGTTTCCCGTGGTACTGCTCCGTTTCGCCCGTATCCGTAAGCTTTATGGAAACGTGCAGAAATACGGACGAAATGAACACAGAGCATGGACAGGAGGCTCAGTCCGTACCCAGATCCGTCTTTAACGTTGAGCCTTAATGGGCCTGTAACAAGTCTCTCCCGGCAGCTCGTTGCTCAAGCACCCGTCTGTGGACTCGTTCCTCCAGCTCTGGCCATCTTTCTTTCCGCCCGTGATTAGCTTTCTTAATCTAAGAGTAACCTCTGCTGTTCGAGTTTCTCACTCACTCCAAACTTTATTTCTGCTCGATTACCGCTGCATATTTTACTACCTGCACTTTGTTAGAATAGCATTTTCATTTTTTGTTTATGTCTAGACTAGTCTAGAGCGCCCTCTCGCGGCTGTATATAGTAATGTTTACTCCTTGGTTCATGTCTGTCAGTATCAATTAAAGTTTTATAAACATGTTAAATTATGTATATTTTTATATATAAGTCGCACCTGACTATAAGTTGCAGGACCAGCCAAACTATGAAAAAAAGTGCGACTTATAGTCCGGAAAATACAGTACTTTGGGACTGTAAATTTACCTACAGAAGTATCATTTCAGCCCCTTCCCCCCATGGCGTGGCTCAGTTGATGATCTAACAGGCCCTGGTTCTCCTTCTGCAGGTCCTATGCTACGAGATCACCCGTGCCAAGCCCCATTATAAGAGGCTGTGGGATGTGCAGACTCCTGGTGTTGTGCAGTGGTTGGGTATGGTGAGGGAGCGGCTGTGTGTTGGCTATCCCTCCGGCTTCGCCCTACTCGCCCTGCAGGGGGAGTCGTCCCCCATCAGCCTGGTGAGTCCGGGCGACCCGTCTCTGGCCTTCCTGTCCCAGCAGCCTCTGGACGCCCTGCACGCCCTGGAGGTGGGAACCAGTGAGCTGCTGCTCTGCTTCAGCCAGCTCGGCATCTACGTGGATGGACAGGGGCGCCGCTCCAGGACGCAGGAGCTGATGTGGCCCGCCACGCCGCTCGCATGCAGTACGTCAATGATGCTTTTAAAATGACACATAGTGATGTAATACTGAGACTGTCCAAAGCAGGGGTGGGCAAATTTTATCACACAGAGGGCCATAAAATATGATCTGCATGGTCAAAGGGTCCAGCTGTTCAAAACTGTCTGAAACATTCAACAAGACAAAAAAATGTCTCCGATTTCACAAAAAAACAAGACATCTACATTTTTGTCTCAAGATATATCAGTGTTTATAGTTTTAAACTTAAAAGCAAACTAAGATTTAATTAAAACACAAAAGTGAAGTAAGTTTAAGCATTTTTAGCAGGGATGCACGACTTTGAGTTTTTGCTGATATCTGATATACTGATTTAACAAAGCTCATTGTCACAGATACTGATATTTTTATTTTTTTTGTCAAGAGCACAAAGCTGACCTTTTTCTTTATGGTGACAGTCTGATGTGAGACAAGAAAATCATTTGAATCTTTAATAAATCATGCTTTTGGTTGATCAAGTGATGATGAGATAAACCACTATGGTACATTTGTACATTCTGCTTATATGTCAGCCAATAAATGATATATATATATACATATAAATATTAAGGATGCACAATATTATCAGTTTGATGTCAATATCAGCCGATATCAGCCTAAAAAATTAAGTATCGTATCAGCTGGTATTGACATTTTTGCAGATATTTACCGCCGATATATCGGCCACACATATTGGTCATGTATCGGCTGGAATATCAGCAAATAACACAGATATACAGTATTGATGCACCTTCTCATCACTGCATTGGCACATCATTTTTGCAAGAGTTAAATGCTATTTTTCCTGTTTTACATCTGTTCCTCAGAAAAATATACTGTAACACTGAAAGAGACAAGTCCATTTTTGTAAAGTACATACCTTGTGCTCTTGACCAGAAATATCGGTATCTGCAATAATCCAATATCGTGCTTCCATAAAAAATGTGTTTGTCAATTTTCCTACTTTAACAAATAGATTTATTTTCATCAAGGAAGAGTTTTATTGAAAATACAGGTGATTATATTTCTCAATAATTGAAAAATTAATTTGAAAAGTATTTAAAGATGATTTTTTATCAATCGAAATAACAGAAGAAAATAAAACAAAAAGAAGAACTGACTAAAAAGCACAAAGAACTATGTGTAAAGCATGCAGTCATCCTTTTTGACATGTTCAGGTGTTTTTATAATCATCCTGATTGTTGGGAAGTTTTTATACATTTTCATATTTACCGCCATCATCAGATGCTTGAATTGTTATGTAAAATACATCTGATCATTCCTGAAAATTGCTTAAATTTTACCTTGGATGATGGGGTGTACACACCCTGAATATCACTGTGGGTGGTGCTGATGTGAGTCATACACACCTCCCTCTCTCTCCCTCTCCAGGCTCGAACTCGTCCCATCTGACCGTCTACAGCGAGTATGGAGTCGACGTCTTCGACATTCACACAGCAGAGTGGGTCCAGACCATCTCACTACGCAAGGTAACCAATCAGCTCATGAAACAGCCTGTCACAGCACATGAAAAAGCCAATCACAGCACATGAAACAGCCAATCACAGCACATGAAAAAGCCAATCACAGCACATGAAACAGCCAATCACAGCACATGAAACAGCCAGGTTTGGGGCTCACAAAAGAAAAATAAACCTGAAAAACACACGGCATCTTAAAGGTCAGTTTTGGAGGCAATTTAATTATTTTTCATTTCAGACCTGCCCTATCTAGGTGAAGTTTGTAACGTGTTTCTTGATGAACCTGATTAAGGCCTTGAGCCAAAATACTTAAAAAAGATGTCCACTGAAATATGAGTGTTACGGGAGCTCTGTCTATTACTTCAGCTACAGCTCAAGAGATGGCTAATTAGAGCTCAGCAAACAGTCAATCACAACCCAGCAAACAGCCAATCACAGCCCAGCAAACAGCCAATCACAGCCCAGCAAACAGACAGTCTGATTGTTTAATGCTCTGTGTGTTTGTCCTCAGATCAGACCTCTGAACATGGAGGGAACGTTGAACCTGCTGAGCTCTGAACTTCCTCGACTGATTTACTTCAGCAACAGCTCGTCAGGTAACAACAAACACATTCACACACACTTTACATCATGACGTTTATATTATAGATATGAAGTTTTTTAATTTCACCTTAAAGGAACACTCCAACATTTTTGTTGTTTTCATGTCTTACCTCACTCTCAAGTCCATGACAAGCAGATAGACTCCATTCTTTTGACTGTGCGTGCAGTAACAAGGGAGAGACAGGCAGAGGTCGTCCACCGCTAGTTAACTTAGCTCAAACACTGGGAGTCAATAGGAAGTGTTAGCCTGCCTCTGCCTACAGTCATCAGATAAACTCTTCAGCATCTCTGAACAGTCCTGTGTGCTTGTTGTGATTCATTTTTGTACCGCGTTATGTTACGTTATCTTCATATAATCTTCGACACGTAAACAGAGACTTTGTTTTATTGAACTACTTCCGCGGTGGTTTGCGCTAGGGATGTGACATTAGCAAACAAATCGAGTCTTTTTAACAGCTCTTTTAAATGAATAACGAGAACCAGTTTGCAGTTCTGAGTGAGCAGTTTGTTTCTTAAATTGGCATTTAAGAATGACTCGCAAACGAACGTGGACTGGTGTCGGCCATTAGGGGTTTTCTGTCCGCAGTCTGTGGGTGGAGCTTACTGAGATTCACCTGCTGTGATGTCACGCACATGCCCTCTTTGTTACTCTACGCTGTCTCACTGCTAACCTGTCCGTCTGTCCGTCCGTCCTCAGAGGGAGACCTCACCATCCCCGACACGTCAGACCACAGCAGGAAGTTGATGGTTCGAACTCGCAGTAAGAGGAAGTTCCTCTTTAAGGTCCCTGAGGAGGAGCGACTTCAGCAGAGGAGGTGACCCTTCAAAATAAAACACTCACTTTTCAAATTAAAAGCATGAATTCTTGAAACATATCAATCAATCAAACTTTGTACAGCACTTTTTATACAAAATTTTGTAGCAAAAAGTGCTTAACATAAGAAATAAGATAAAATAAAATAACATAAAAAGTAGAAAATTGAATACAATGAACAAGACCCCACCTACCCTCGTGATACACATACAGCACACACACTCACTTACACACACACTCACACTCACTTACACACACACAAGAAGACATTAGGAGGAGATTCTATCAGAAAACAGAGTAAGAGGACTGAGGAAACACTTCCTTGAATTAAAATGATGAAAAACAAGAGCTATGACTACAGTGGGAAAAAAAGTCATGATAAGGCTTTAGATAAAAAAAAGAAATACAATAGGGAAAAAATAAGAATATAAGATAGAGCTTTATTTATCCCTTGGGAGGGAGGACTCTTTCAGGAAAATTGAGATTCCAGCAGCATTTAACAGTACACAGGTATAAAAGAACACAGGATATCAAAAAGTAAGAAAGTGAAAACCAATCATCAGACTATATAGAGATATGTATTAACAAATCTAAATAATAACAATAAAAAATATAGCTATCAAATAAGTACTTCATTGAATTAAAATGCAATTTAAAATAACATGGTAAAATAAGATAGCCAGACACCAAATGTGTAATAAAATCTGCTAAAGTAGGATAATAAAAATAAAATCAATTAGCAGAGAATAAAATTCCAAACAATAAATCTGACCTGAACTGAAATGAAGAAATAAAGCAGATTGAGAGGATTAAATAAATAAATAGATAAATAATATGAAATGATAATAAATATAATCAGCTAAAAGCCCGACTGAAAAGGTAGGTCTTGAGTTTGCTTTGAAAATATGAACAGTAGGTGGTGCTCTCAGGTCTTCAGGTAGACTGATCCACAGATGAGGGCCATAATAATAATAACGTAAAGAAGCTTCACTGTATGTCTTAGTTCATAAACACAGATTCAGTGTGGAGCACCTCCCTGCAGTGACCCTGCATGTACAGTAAGTCTGACATGTTTGTCCCGTGTTGTTTTGAACATGTGATGTCTGTGCTGTTCAGGGAGATGCTGAGGGACCCCGAGCTCCGGTCTAAGATGATCTCTGGACCAACCAACTTCAACCACGTGGCTCACATGGGACCAGGAGACGGCATGCAGGTCCTCATGGACCTCCCTTTGGTAACACCTCCCTCTTCTCCTCCCCCATCCTCCTCCTCTTAGCATGTGCTCCCCTTCTTCTCCCCCATCCTCCTTTTTGCATGATCGCCCCCCCTCCCACAGCTCGGTTCATCACACTGACTCCTCCTCTCTTCTCTCCTCCCTTCCTTCCTTGTTTCACCTCCCTCGCCCCCTCCTGGTGTTCAGGTCGGAGACGTCACCTCCTTCATCCCCTCCCCGTCTCCCTCCCCCTCCTCCTCTTCCTCCCGTCACACCCTCATCTCCCCTCCTTCCAACTTTGAGCACGTCTATCACATGACCTCGGCGTCGGCCGGCGCCTTCTTGCAGAAAGACGCCTCCTCCTCTTCCTCCTCCAATCAGAGCCTCCTGCAGCCTTCCTCCTCCTCCTCCTCTCCCTCCACCTCCTCTCTGGGAAGGGTAGGCCAGCTTCTCTCTGTCTCCCCCACCTTCTCCCACACTGACCCCCTCTCCCTCGCACTCCTCCCCTCCTTTTTGCTTTTATTTTATTTAATTTTTATTCAATTTGTTTCTATTCTGCTTCGGTCACCTGAAGATTTACACGTCAGTCTCTGTTAAAAACAATCAGAATAAATAAAGAACAGGTTAAGTGTGAGTTTAAATGAATAGTTTGAAGTGGAGTTGTATGAAGAACACAGCATTTTCCTAAAAACAGTTCTGTATCTGCAGAAACAGCCGGCACAGAAGCTAGGGTCAAAATATTACTGCACATGACCACCATCTTTGTGTCATTTATAGAGTTTTAGGTGAAAAGAAGCCACACCCTTTCTAATTGCTTAGCAACAACAACGTACTTATCCACTGCCAAATTACTCGCTGGTCATTTTATTAGGTACACCTTGCTAACAGTAGGCTGGAACCCCCTTTGCCTTCAGAGCTGCCTTAATTCTTCAGATTTAACAACGTGCTGAAACATTCCTCAGATATTTTGGTCTATATTGACGTGATACCATCAAACAGTTGCTGCAGATTTGTCTGCCGAACATCCATGCTCTATTGGGTTGAGATCTTGTGACTGCAGAAACCAGTTTGAGATTCTTTACTCCAAGTTCTGACCCTACCATCTGAGTGTAACAGCAGAAATCAAGACCTCCCATCATCTTTTCCACCATCCTTTGTCCAGTCTTGGTGAATCCTTTGAATGAATTGCCCTGGGCAATATATCAACTAAATCGATTAATTCAAATAATTTACTGCAGAAGATTTAAAAATTAAAAATTGAGATTATCTTTCTTGACTTAGTCGAATCGTAAGTTGTTGCAATGTTTGAAAATATAAATACTGGAAATGAACAGTTTTCATGATGGTAGGCCCTGTCAGGTTTGGCACAAACACTTTTATAGGCTTGTATTTGTTTTTTAAAAGAGGTTAAATATTGATCAGAGAGTTTTATGTTAATATACTGTGAAAATAGCTCAGCCTTCAGTGTTTATGTAGGCAAACCTGCCTACATTTGAACTACATAATCAATATTTTATGACACAGTTTAACTTTAAGAGGGAAAGTCTGTGTGGTTTGGGAATATATTTTGACAACATGAAGGCAAAACATGATTCATAGATTAGATTAGATAGAACTTTATTAATCCCTTTGAAAGATTCCCTCAGAGAAATTAGGATTCCAGTCGCAGTTCAGTATAACAGATTAAAAGAAATACAAAAAGATAGATATAAACAAAAATATGAATATAATAAAAAATAAAAATATGTTTACAGGCTGGCTACTGCTCCTTCCCCCGAGTGAGGAGTCATGTCATTTTTGTATCTTTGGGAGGGTTTTTTTTTTTTTTTTTTGAGAGTGAAAAAATCAATTAAAATTGTAAATCCAATGTTGTGGGGAAAAATCAGAGATTGTATTTTTATGGCTTATCGCTCAGCCTTACTGGCAGCAGTGGCACCAAGCATGATCTTTTACTGATGACCAGAAACGGTCGTCTGCTTGGTTGTAACGTGTGATTATTTGAGCTCCTGTTGCCTTTCTGTCATCTCAAACACTCTGAATATTCTTCTCTGACCTGTGGCATCATCAAGGCCCGGAGAACTGCTGCTCACTGGATATCTTCTCTTTCTTTCGACCGTTCTCTATAAGCTCTGGAGATGGCTGTGTGTGAAAATCCCTTTAGATCAGTAGAATACTCAGACTGGCACCTACGACCCTGCCCTGACGCTCTGTTATATTGACCACGTCTAGATGCCTAACATCATTGTGTTGCTGCCATGTGATTGGCTGATTTGTCTCCATGAGCAGTTGGTGTACCTAATAAAGTGGCTGGTGAGTGTGTGATGGAGAGAGGAGTTTTCACACCAGCTCCACCCTCTTCTCCAGACGACCTTTGTGTTACTCTGCTGAACTACATTTCCCATGAAGCTTTGCCCAAACTCTGTCAGATTGTAGTTTGTACAAGTCTTAGTTTTTCACCACTGATGATTTAAGTCCTGTAACGTTCATTAAACACTTTTATTTATTACACGGAGCAGGGAGTAACTGCACCACAGGGGGGCACCAAACACCAAGCTGATTTTTTTGTGTATGTCTATGCAGAGCGTGATGCCTTCATCCCAGGAGGACTCCATTAAAGACAAGCCCCGCCCACTGTCCAGTATCTCCCGGCAACATAGGAGCAAGTCGCACATCACCCGGACGGCCTCAGGTACAAACTCTGACATACATGGCAGTTAACTGGTGATTTGGTATTTCCTTAAAAATGAGTGATTATTACTATTATTCTATTTCTGTATTTAAAGGCTGTGGATATTGTTTTACTAAGGTTTATATGAAGGAGTTATTTTTGTTTTTGATTTTACATTTTCATTCACACTGCAGTGTTTCCCAGCACCCTACCAATGTAAAAGAAAGACCGCAAAGACTTTATTCAGCTTGTAAAATTCTGTTATTTACTGCTTTTAATGAGCAAAACATGAGCATCTTTTAGTGCTGAGAGCAAGTTTTACTGATTCATTCACTGAAACCAACAAAAGCAAAAAGGAAAATAACATTTCTGTGGACTGAAACTAAAATAAGAATGAGATCTTTAAAAACACTAAAACAAACTGTTTTCAAATGAACAGAAACAAATGTAACTTTTGTGTGAAATGCAGTCACCTTTATTTAGGCTACCTGGCAGAGCATCTCAGTTACAATACCAGAACTGACAACAAACAGTGAGCCTGCTCTACATGAATATATCAATTCATAAAGAGAGGAGCTCTGATTGGATCGCTCCACAACTTATCCCACCACCCCCAAGCTAAGGCAGCTTTGATTGGATGTCCCTTTTAACTCATCCAACCTTTCCACACAACCAAAGTATCTGTGATTGGATATATTCCTAACTTGTCCCTATTTTCTACATGACCAAATTAGGTCTGGTTGGATTAAGTCTCTGTCAAACATTTTAGTCTAGTTGTTATTTGTTGATGAAAATGTCAGTTAATTTAGTTTTTGCCCATGAGCACTTGTTTTATTTGTTACTGTAGTTTTCGTCAGGAGAAAAAAGGTTGTTGATGAAAACCATGATGAAAGTAATCAGTCAACAAAATTAACACTGGGTGAGAGACCAGCAGCCGCTCTTACAATGTGACATGATCGGCCTCTGGAAGACGTAGAGCAGTAATTTAAGGTTTTTAAGAACAGAACTAGAAAAAGTAAAGGCTATGTTTACTTTACCAAGCAAACAAACACTGCAGTGTGTTTATGTTCTCTGTAAATGTCTGTGTGGCTGGTATCGTGTCGTGAATAACTTGCATTCTTATTGGTTTAGATTTTGGGGGCGGAGCCTCAACTCGCAGCATCTCTGATGTCGACCAGGATCTGGACCGAGAGGTAAAACACTCAGACACTCAAACAGACAAAGATTTGATTGACGTGCAGCTCCTGAAAGTCTTGAGTCATGCAAATGTCTAAATGTCTTTCAAAGTCTTTAATTGTTTTTGTGGCTCTTTGTCTAAAGATGTCTGATAACTTATAAAATCTGCATTATCTAGTTTACTTTACAGGAGTTTTTATTTTCTGTACTTTTTATGCTGTTTAAACGACAATTATCAGCAGTTAAAACAACTATTAGAGTAGAGTCAGGGTTCCCACGCGTCCTGGAAAACCTGGGAAATGATTAACCAATTTTTCAGTCATGGAAAACAGATAGAAATGAGGAAAAAATTATTCTCGAAAATTATTTATCTTCCCTCTACCTCGTTAGTGAACAAAAGTCAAACATGGGAATGTACTTGGTAACTAATGCACACTTAGCCATAAAATATGAGTAGATAAAATAATGCAAGTTAGGGAATAAAATATTAAAACTCAAAACAATGGCGACAAAAAGAAATAAAAAAACATGGCAAAATAAAATTTAGGCTACGTAAACAGTAAAGGTCAGAAAAGGTCCCGGAAAATGATTATTAGAAAAGAGTGGGAACCCTGCAAAAACATCCTCGAAAGAGACTCGAGTAGATCTGCCTGATGTGGATGAAGATGATGACAAATTTAACCTTTGACCCTCCCTCTCTCTCTCCCTCATTGTCTATGTTGCTCGCCCAGCCGGACTCTGACTCGACCAAACACTCGACCCCCTCCAACAGCTCCAACCCGAGCAGCCCCCCCAGTCCGAACTCGCCGCACCGCAGTCAGCTCACCCTTGATGGTCTGGAGATGGACCCCTGAAGCCCCGCCCCTACATTTGGAGGCCCCGCCCCCTCTACACAGCTGAGCAAGACAAAGGAGGGGCTTGAATAACCAATCAGGCTTCAGACTGAGATTTTAGATTTTACTTGATAATTTTATTGTTGCGGGTGCTTCCTGCTGCTTTTACCTTTGTTGGATTTTACCTGCTGGGAAGCCACGCCTCCCCTTGGTTTAAACCCCGCCCCTGCTGATGGCTGCTGTGTGTTAGACTTAAGTCTGATTGGCTCAGAGGGACCAATCGCCTCCTTGTTTTTTAAAATGACTTCCTGTAAAGCTTTAGCAGGGCGTTAGCCGCTGAGCTTGCTGTGGCTAACTTCCTGTCAGACGGGAGGTCTCACTCTGACGTGAAAACACTGTATGAAATATTATTTTAAAGTTTTTCTTCAAGTTGCACATCATCATCATCATCATCATTGTTCTTGTTGTAAGAAAAAAAAAATCTTTGATATGTGTCAGTGATGATATTTCCTGTTGACCTATGACCCCGCCTGGGTGAGGGGGAGGGTGGGGGGTGGGGCACCTGAACACTACTGCTTTGTTTCTTCCAAAATCACCAAGTAAAGAATCTTTGTAATTATGAAAAATATGTTAGCAACAGAAACCAATAAAAGACTCTGGAGAGAACACGGAGTGCGTGTGTGTGTGCTGAGGCGGCCATTTTGCAAACACTGTCTTCGCTAAGGACCCTAAAGCCTGAACGTACGTGTTTGAGTCTGATCTCAAATGACCCTTCGCTAAGCCCCGCCCCCCTTGGTTACTGTTGCTATGCCTGTCAAACTTTCCCTCCTAGAATGAGAAATATGGAGTTTTTAGATAACGGTGAGTGATATTCCTAAGGAAATATTTGCAAATTTCTGGACAAATTCTTAAGAGATATCAGGAAGAAGCAGACAGAAGGGTCTCCAGTATGCTTTTGAGAGATATGTTCACAAAATCAAATGCTGAAGGAGTCCAAATGAAGAGCACATTAAAATAGAGGGGAAAGCAAGCAGATCTCAGTGCAAGCGTCAAGCACCCCATGTGTTGACACTACACGTTAGAAACAGAGAAAAACGATGTTCTTGTACAGTAGAGTTAGTTGAAATATATTGTTTAAATTGGAATAAATGTTAAGTTAGCTATCATTATCGTTGTGTTTGCCCATTTCTAGGGTGTCTGTTGACAAAATGCTAAAAGATATGAGTATGTCAAAACTTGTCTCTGTGTCTAGATTTCTTTTGCCCAAATATTACACAGTGACTTAACCCTTTGATTGGCATTGTAACCGTGCAATGCCGGTTGACTTTTTGCCACCTTACCACTGTATTTAAAACTTTGAAAGCCTGTCTTTGTCTGTTTTCCTTTATTTACCTCTCTTAATAATGTTTGTAACACCAATTTGTATCCAATGGGTAGCGCTGCTGTACATGAACGTAATTGTTTAAAAACTAGAAAATCGGATGTGAATCTAACAGTACAAGCAAACAACAGAGTAAAAAAAAATCTTTCACATATTTCCAGATCCTCTAACAATCATAATTTAGTTGAAGGAAATAATTTTAATGATAAAAAATATCTATGATTCCTCAGAAAACTGGGTCAACTGCTAAATGTCTAACTGTTGCTCTCTGTGATGTTCTCATACGAAAAAACAAAAAAATTTAAATGAAAGACAGTTTTTCATGCCCAGGCTAACCCTTAACAGGAAAGCCAACCGGCTGGTTGACCAACATATCTGCTCCCCGATTGGGTAATTTGAAAAATAAAACTTGAAATGTTGCTAAATGAAGAGGAAGAAAAATAATTTGACCAACAAATAATTTGTTGGAAATGTATTTCTTAGTTTGGAAGTCAAAGGGTTAAGGTTTAACAGAAGTAACCTACAATTGAGTCTTCTTTGTTTGCTAACTTTATCTTACCCAACGCTATGTTCCAGTTGTACTGGGAAGTCGGGATTTCCGAGTTCTGAGTGGGAAATTTTCATCTGGAATTCCCCTTGAGGTCGGAATTTCCTACTGGGAAATTGGGGGATCCACCACCCCCGAGGTTCCGCCAATGTAAACAGTTATTCAGCTCCTGTAATATTCTGTTTCTTAGCACTTCTGACTTGTGTTTGTCGCACTAAATCAGCCGCATACATAGTATTGTTCAATGTTTATATAAAGAAATGCTGCTGGAGTGTTATTTACATTCTTTATGGGGTATATGCAAACTACAACGCAGAGCATGCTAACAATGCTAACAATAGCCTGGTAGATCGGCAAGTATTTTTTCTGACTTTGTAACTGGAACGCTGATAACTTGGATATGGCGTCATTCCCTTTCCCCTCTTCCCAGTTCTGATGTAAATGGAACGCAGCATTACACACAAAGCTATGGTTAGCTCACATTCTTGCGCCTTGGGCTTGGGGAAGGCAAAAAAATCAACAGCACCCTACAAACTTCTCGGATATCAACTGTCTGACTTGTTAGTCCTGTATGCGCACCGCTTGGGCATGTTGTTTTCTGCTGAAGGCTTGACAGGCCTCTTGTGCAGAGTTATATTTGCAAACGTAGGATTGGACAGTTGCCGTTTTAGCAGAGGGTTAAATAGCCCACCGATCTTTGTCTTTGGATTCAGAGACATGCTGAACAACTCAGTGGTGGTGTAGTTGATGTAGTATGCAGCATTCTCAGATTTAGTGGAGCAACAGCCATCTGGTCCTCAATGCTGCTGCACTTTGACCGCTCCAAGTCCTGCAGTGTTTGGTCCACCAGCTCAGGCAGGTGGTCAGACAGGTGACGTTGGGACAACCCTCACAGGTTGTAGTAGTTGGGGTTCTGGGTCATACCATGTCTCTGCAGGTCGGTTGTCCCAAACGTCTTTGAGGACTAACCACAGATCTTATGTGGATGTATCAGATCCTTCTTCATGTAATCAGTGCTCTGTGGGGGCCATCCCATCACTTCAAGGACTCCTCGTTCTTCTTTAAGCCGTAGATTGATCTAAATGACATTAATTGAATGTTGTAGGTAGCATATAGCTAGCCTGCCTCTGCCTACAGTCATCAGATAAACTCTTCAGCAACTCGAAACAGTCCTGTGTGCTTGTTGCGACCCATTTTCTTACCATGTTATGTTACGTTATCTTCTACTACCATTGTATTATCTTGTACTCATAAACAGAGATTTTGTTTAGTTGACCTACTTCCACAGTGGTTTGCAGTAGAGATGTGACGTGTGCGAACGAGTCGGTTCTTTTGAACGGCTCTTTGAAATTATCAATGAAAACCAATTCACAGTTATGAGTCAGTTGTCCGTTTCTTAAATGCAAATTGCCTGCAAAGTTAAGAATGGCGAGTCACAACAAGCACACAGGGACATTGAAAGTTGTAGTTTAGTTTTGTATGTATTTCTTTAGAAAATTACATAAAGTGCTAATCTTCGTCTAAAAATTAATAACGTAACATAACGCATTAAAAATGAGTCGAAACAAGCACATAGGACTGTATAGAGTTGCTGAAGCGTTTATGTGATGACTGTAGGCAGGGGACACTTTCTACTGACTCCCAGGGTTTGAGCTAAGGTAATTAGCTGTGGGCGAGCTCTGCCTGTCTCTTCCTTGTTACTGCACACACAGTTCAGAGAATGGAGTCTACCTGCTTGTCATAGACTTGAGCGTGAGGCAAGACATGAAAACAAAGAATTGTTGGCATTTCCCTTTAACCACTGAAAATTTTTTCTATTATAGAAAACAGGTTTCAGGTTTATTAAATATCTGAGTGTAAACACTGAACTCTCTTGTTTTGGATATTGGGGGGGGGGGGGGGGGGGGGGGGGGGGTTGTGATGGCATCAGGGATGATGGGGTGGGGGGTCTAAGCATGCTCAGTAGATGTTTTTCTCATCTATATTTTAAATGATCAGGTCAGCCACCAGGCGCTCATGAATCATTGATTTTCCCTCAGTGCTGTCTGGCAGGTTGGTGAATGATTAATGAGGGGGCGTGGCCAATCTGCCTGTTTACTGTCAAAGTCAGCCAATCAGGTGATGTATATGAGAGCAAAGAGACAGCACAGCCAATCACAGAGCAGCTAAGAGCCAATCAGGGTGAATCAGGTCAGTGATTGTGGGTCAAAATCAAAACAACTTTTATTTTGAAGAGTCGGGGGTCTTCCTGTGGAGAAAAAAAAGTGTTTGTCTCTTAGGTTGGATACTATCTTATTTTGGGGATTATTTTTTAAATTAGATGTGACGTGTTCTAGTGAAACTGTGCTTTTCATGTTAAAACATTTTTTTAACTATAGAAGTGTTCAGTATATTTTAATGTTTTTATTAGGCCTGGGTGGTATGGCCCAAAAATAAATCCCTGTTTTTTATCCACAACACTCAATTTACGATTTTAAGAGATTTTTCCCCCTCAAAAAAACAAACAATGATACAAAAAGACATAAATCAAGTTTTGCCTTTGTGTTGTCACAATATATTCCCAAATTCCCAGAATTTCCCTAAATTATCAAGATGATTATGTAGCTCAAACATAGGCAGGTTTGTCTACATAAACACTGAAGGCTGGGGTATTTTCACAGTATGTTAACATAAAACTCTCTGATCTGTATTTAATCTAATTAAAAAAAAAAAAAACAAATACAAGCCTATGAAGGTGCTTATGCAAAACCTGACATGGCCTACCATCACAAAACTGTACATTTTCAGTATTTATATTTTTGACATTGCAACAACTTACAATTGAAGTAAGCCAAGAAAAAATATTGATTTTTAATTTTGAAATCTTCTGCAGAAAATAATTTGAATTAATCAATTTAAATGATATATTGCCCAGCCCTGGTTCTTATTGTGGAAAATGTCTCTGTTATGTGATATAGTGCCCTTAACCCTTTATTCCCCAGTTCAGTAATTTGTTAGACTAGACTCTGAATCACCCCGTCTTACTGGTTTATTACCTCCACCAAGGAGGTAATGTTGGAAACACAGGCATGGAATTACACTTTTAACTGATGTAGTGTGCACCACAGCCGATGCTTTTTGTGTTTGTCTGTCCAACTAGGTAACTCAAAAAGTTCTTGATGGATTATGATGGAATTTTCAGGGAATGTTGATCATGATACAAGGAAGAAGTGATTTGGTTTTGGTGCTGATCTGAATATGGACCCAGGATACTTTCAAAGGATTTGTATAAACTGCATGATTGGTCATGCTTCCACATTTTTCTTATAACTCCACCAAGGCATTTCTAAAATCCTCACTTATTTCTTGTGCCATGACCATCTTTTAACTTCAAATGTCACCCAAGTCTGTTGAGAATTTCCATGATTATCTTGCTCACAGACGGTAAGGTGGATAAAATAACAGACAGGCAGACACTAGCACTAACATTAAGTCCGTGGTGGTGGTTTGACTCGTAGCATCTCTGCCTGTGAGAGCACTGACTGAATGATCATGGGAATCATTCTTATGATCTGCAGTCTCCTCAGCAGGTGTCAGTTTTTTGAACACTTTTGCTCTGACATCAGTTTCACATCCTCTCACCTGTCTGCCGTTTTGCTGTGATGGCAACAGGCAGGATGAGGGACAGGAAGCAGCTCGGCAGGAAGTGAAAGGTGTTGGCTGAAAATTCTGCAGAGTGTGTGTTTTTTAATTGATGCTTTTTACCTCCGCCAAGGAGGTTATGTTTTTGCCCCGTATGTTTGTTTTGTTGCAAGATTATGCAAAAACTACTGGATGGATTTTGCTGAAATTTTCAGGAGATGTTGGTAATGGCCCAACTTAGAAAATATTAGATTTTGGTGGTAATCTAGACCATTAGCAAACAATTGTTCTTGCTCAATAACTATATGACTAATAGATAGGGATGCACGATTTTTGCCGATATTGTTTAATTCATTATCTCAGATACCTCTATTTCTGGTCAAGAGCACAAGCTCTGTACTTAACAAAAATGGACTTGTTTCTTTCAGTGTTACAGTATATTTTTGAAAGGAACAGATGTAAAACAAAAAAAAACCAGCATTTAACTCTTGTAAAATTGAAACCCTTGTTTTTAAATGCACTCCTGCAGTGATGAGAAGGTGCATCAGTATTGTACATTTGTGTAATTCGGCCAGTATGTGCGACCGATATATGGCTTTAAATATCTGCAAAAATTTCAATATCAGCCGATATGATACTTAACTTTTTAGACTGATATCAGCCGATATCAATATTGAATTGAATTGAATTGGATACTTTATTTCGAACATGCAAAAGCAAGCATAGGTAGTCACCTTAAACAAACACATGCATTTACAAGAAAACAAACTACTGACGACATCCTGCATGTGCAGCAAGTTCACATGCTCGAAAAGGAGTAGGAAGAAGTCTAAACTTATTTAATCCTACCCCTTTTAGTACCACATCCTTCAGTGATGTTTTTAATTTCTACATATGAACAATATTATAATATCAAACTTGTAATATCGTGCATCCCTCATAATGAAGATATCAACATGATTCTGAGTGCTAGGTGTGGGTTTTCAGGGTCAAGGAATCATATTATGATGGTAACTTTATTATGGAACTATTGCTTATAGATGTAGGTTTGATGTAGAGGTTTGCGATCTCCAAGAGCTTTCTGTTTTTTTATTTTTGAATATCAAGACGACTAAAGTAGAAGAAAAACAGCACCTCTTGGTGTGATCAGGATTTAATGCAACAATTATACAAAAACAGTGACAGCATGGTTTTACACAACAGTTACACAACAGCTCATGTTTATTCAAACTTTGACAATATATGATTATTTACGAGACAGAAAAAGGTCCAAGTCCACGTGCAGGTGTCCCCCTGACTCATCTATCCTCTAAAATCTCAATGATTTAAAAATGTTAAAAAAAAAAATCTTTCACATTTAACTCATTGAAAAAGTGAGTTTGTTATTTTCAGTTTTGTTCTGAAACTTTGTTGGAGCAGCTGTCATGGAGCTCCACGCCGCTCCTCCACCTTCTCCAGGTCAGACTGTGAGAACTGGTGACTCCAAGTCCAGCTGAGTCAGTCTGGTTCCTTCTGGTTCCCGGATTCCATTTGTGTCGTGTCCTTGGTTCAGCTCTGAGGAGTTCCTTGTGGCCTGGATCTTGTTCTGGCTGCTGTCTGATCGCGTTCTTAGGTGTGCCCGGTGGAAGATCCTGGCGAGGCCACGGCGCAGCTCTTTGCGTATGTTATCGCTGGACAGGACATAGAGGATGGGGTTGATGGCACTGTTGATGGTGGACAGGCCCAGTGAGATGGTGTACGGCGTGTACATAGTCCTCTCAAAATGACAGGTGCTGTTCGTGAGCTGGGGGAAGTGGAACATGATGGCCCTGACCAGCAGGATCAGGTGATAAGGGGCGAAGCAGACCAGGAAGAGCACCACGACTGCCACCGCCAGCCAGCGAACCCGCTCCTTCTGCTCCCGCCGCAGCCCCGTGCTGCGCTGCACGTTAACCAGGATGCCACGGTTGGTTATCACGAGGATTATAAGTGGAATCAGGAAGCCGATTACAAAGCGGGCATAGTTAAAACCAGTTATGGTGGCGCTGCTCTGACTTGGCTCGAAGCAACGGCCCTGGCCTTCTGCGGCGTCTCCCTCCCTCATGGTGAAGACAGGCACGTGGCCTATGGCGACTACTAGTACTATGGCAAGGGAGATGAGGAAAGCGGGGCGCTGTTGACGAAAGCCCCTGGACTCCATGCTGTAGACAACGGCGATGTAGCGGTCACAGGAGACACAGCAGAGCAGGAAGATGCTGATGTACATGTTGTTAAAGAAGATGTAGCCTGTTAGCTTGCAGGCCCCAGAGCTCCACACCCACACGTGACCCTTGCTGACGTAGGTCGCCCACATCGGGAGTGTGCCCAGGTAGGTGAGGTCACAGAGCGAGAGGCTCCACAGGTACACTCCCAGAACATTCTTCCTCTGCACCTGCAGCCAGGTGAGGTAGAGCGTCAGCACATTGGCAGGAAGTCCCACAGCCAGCACAGCGCTGTACAGAATCACCAGAGGCAGGCGGCCATCTTCGTACGGCGGCTCACACCAAATCTGGGTGCTGTTGGTCGGGAAAAGAGCAATCTCGGTCGTCAGCGGCCCGTGCATGATGTCTGCAGAGAGAGAGGGACAACAACGACTTTCAACAGTGTTAATTTTAATTATATTCATCCTAGTCTTCATCAACAACCTTTTTTCCTCTGATGAAAACTAGACGGTAACTAATAAAAACAAGTGCACATGGACAAAAACTAAAACTGAATTAACTGACATTTTCATCAACAAATTAAAACTAGACTAAAATGTTTGACAGAGACTTAATCCAATCAGACCTAATTTGGTCATGTAGAAAGTAGGGACAAGTTAGGAATATATCCAATCACAGCTACTTTGGTTGGTGGTGGTGGGATAAGTTGTGGAGTGATCCAATCAGAGCTCCTCTCTTTATGAATTGATATATTCATGTAGAGCAGGTTCACTGTTTGTTGTCAGTTCTGGTATTGTAACTGAGATGCTCTGCCAGGTAGCCTAAATAAAGGTGACTGCATTTCACACAAAAGTTCAATTTGTTTCTGTTCATTTATACATTCAGACTTTACTATCATTCAGTAAAGGGTTATTAGATGTTTAATTTTATCCAAGTGTAAAACATGACCCTTTACACTTCACATTTTAGTCGACTAAATTTACAGTACATTTTGTTTACTAAAAAATTGTGAAATTTCATCAACTAAAACAAGATTAAAATTAAAATAAGATGACTAAATGATGACAAAACTGCCATGGACTTCCCATGTCTGTGCCCTGGTTAATAAAGCTAAAAAACATCTTGAGGAAACTTAAGAAAGCAAAGTTCCTATGCTTCTTCCCTTAGGCTGTGAGATTACTCAATGCACTATCTGCACTCCTCCATGTGTAACGGTTTTGTTCTTGTTTTTTCTACAATCAATTACCCAATCAAGAGTGAACCACAATTTCCTCTCATTTTGCAACATGTTGTGTAATGACCAATAAACTTCCTTGTATACTTGTATTTCTACATCATCCCTATTATCTCTACACTATCAACATTACACATAATCATCAAATATCAACACCTCTACACTAACTCTACATTATCAATGCTCCTCTCTATCATCTTAAAATCATCTGAATACAATCATCATTGCTTCATTAAGATTGTTCATGAGCAATTAAAAGTATCTTTAGAAGCTAATGGCGTTTTTATTGATGTGTCTAAGGCATTTGATACAGTTGATCACACACTTTTAATTGATACACTGCGTGAGAAAAGCCAGGCTTCCACTTGGTTTGCAGATTGTTTTTACTAACAGAACACAGTGTGTCCAATTGGCTGGTTCCTCCTCCTCTTTTCTTAACATCACTAAAGGATTACCTCAAGGTTCAGTCCTGGGACCAATCTTATTCACTATTTATATAAATAACTTGTGTTATCATTTTTATGCTGATGACGCAGTTATTTATTGCTGCTCGTCCTCACTTGCCCAGGCTATAGAACTTTTACAGACTGCTTTTCAGTTCAGGCGCGTCTACAATCTCTGAAATTGGTTTTAAATTCAGAGAAATCTAAAATCATGGTGTTTTCACACAAGCACAGAGCCTGTTAAGACCATAACAATGATCAGTGGCAAACAGATAGAGCTGGTCACCAGTTATAGTTATCTTGGCTTTCTGCTTAACCAGGAGCTCTCGTCCCAGGCTCACATTACTAATCTGGTCTGTAAATGAGGGTGAAACTTGGATTTTATTATCAGAATAAATCCTGTTTCTCCCTCAGAGCTCTGAAATATCTTGTTTCAGCAACTTCTCTGTCACTGATTGATTATGGTGATGTTCTATACACGAGTGCCTCGACCAAATGTCTCTGGACTCTTGACACCGTTGATCATTGTGCACTCTTTGGACTGGTTCCTTCCTACCTATGTTCTGTTCTGCAGAAATCGAGGAGCACCTATGCCTTACGCTCTTGTGCATTTTACCATCTAAATATGTCCAAAGTCCGAACTGAATTGGGGAAACTGTTTTTTTTTTTTTTTATGCTGACCCCACAGCTTGGAGCACTATACAGACAGAACTGAAAATGTCAGAACTGGTTTCAGTCCAATCTGTCCCTGAAACTGTCACACTTTCAATGTGAACTTGTTAAATCCTTTGCCATATTTATTATTTGTTATTTATTGCCTTAAACAATGGGAATTATCTGGTTAAATAAAGGTTAAATAAAAATAAATAAAAATAATCTCTACATTATCCCTTTATTTTAACAACCCCACATCCATATCTCAACTTGACTGTCTTCTACGTCACCTCTTCCTCACGTCCTCATTATTAACATCACCACATAAACATCTCAACTGAAAATCTCTGCACACATTCGCACTTTATTTATTTCATTGATTTGATTCTTAATGGCTGCATGTTTCAGTCATTGATGTTCTATGCTATGCACTTGGTGGATGTTTGGATGTTCATTATAAACCAATCGGTGTTTTGATCATAAAATGTGCCTTATTTGACCCTGAAGATAACAAACTGCTGACTTCCTGTCAGACTTGAGAAATTAAATTTGAGTGTTTCAGAGTTACTGATGCTTTTCCCTCATCAGCATGTTGAAGAGATTATGTCTGCTGTCACATACAGAACAGGAAGTCCCCACCACATCAACTGCCTTCACACCTTAGAAATTTTGTAAGGGAGGATTGTGTTCAGAGTTTTCTCAGAAGATTTTATCACTTTGACTGATTCAACTCATGACCTTGAATGAGGTCAACTTTAACCAGCAGAGTGAAAACACAGAACAATACCTTCCTCTGAATGACTCCACAGATTTATGCTTTCAAACAATAACTTTATCACAAATGAGTTTTTTAATAAACGACTGTCTCCAATGACTCATATGAAACATTTAGATTAAACATCCCCATGATGACAGATGATTCAGATTTCGTCATCCATTTAAAGCTCAAACTGTTCATCAGAGATGAGACGGTTTGTGAAATGAATTTTGTAAAAACTTTGAGGTTTAAACACACAAAGAAAAACAGAACAAACCACCAGGAAATGACCTTACATCACCTCGGCCCAGAACTAGGTTAATTTCTGCAAAAGGAGAACTTGCAGGAACTCTGCAGCTGGATGATGCTTCTAACTAATTTGAAGTGAAGTCTGACAAATATGAGGTAAAATGGAGGGACTAAAATGTCATAAATGTCATGTCAAGGAGGGGTAGGGACTGAAAAATAGAAATGAAGAATAAAATAAAATATCCAGATTTTAACAACCAACAACACTGCATTTACCTTAACTGGATGGTCTTATTCTCAAATAAATTTGAGAACTTTACAGCTCAGGTTTACGGAGCCCGGGAGGGGACATGAACTTTCATGTTTTTTAAAACTCACGTGTGTTTTAGTATCTCGCACGTGCGCTTAAGTATCTTGCACATGCGATTTAGTATCTCGCACGTGCAATTTCTCATTGTCTCGAATGTGCGTTTTATTTGTATTTCACACATGCAAGATCCGAATAAAACACATGCGTTTATATTTCGAGACAGTGTTTTTACAGTAGCTCAAATATGGTCAAATATGCAATCTAAAGGTATAAATATGGGACTTTATTGTTTAATTTCTCCAAACTGGTGCAGTAAAAATGTTTCATATAAAGTATAGTTGTAGTCTTTATGTGTAGAAGTCAAATATACCACTCATAGCCAGGAATTATTGAGCAAAGCATTTTAACAGTAGCTCAAATATATGAAAATATGCAATCTCCAGGTATAATTATGGGAACTTTATACTTGAATTTCTCCACATAGGCGCAGTAAAAATGTTTGATATAATTGTAGGTGTAGTCTTAGATGTGTAAAAGTCAAATATACAGCTCCCGGTCTCCGTACAGGTTTATGTACAGTCAGGGTGTGTCAGACAGAGGGCAGTTGTCCTCAGTCCATTACAGGCAGTGGACACTCATCCCTGTGCCTGTGTGACTGAGAAACGCCCCTGAACAGAACACAGGAAGACTATGCCCCATGCCCCACATTACTTTGTTTTTGTTGTTGTTCTTAATTATTAATTATCTCACAGCCACTAAGAAGCTTTGCTGCTTCTTCAGAGTCTTATCGTTGACAATGAAGCTCAGAGGGGATCGAGCTTTTTCTGTGGCTGCCCCTAAATTCTGGAACGAGCTGGAACATCCTCCTTATTGTCCATTTTTAAAACTCATCTTAAAACTCATTTTTATTCCTTGGCTTTCAACCCTGCATGAGACTCTACTCCTGTTTTACTGTTTTATGGTTTTGTTTTTTGTGGTTTTGCATACTAACAGTGACTGGATGATAACTGAGGGCCGGGGGCGGGGAGACTCCCAACGAAGGGCCAGATAAATGACAGGAAGCTGGTACTGGATCTTGTCCCTTCTTCGGCTGATTTTTCCTGCTACTGCAGCTTCTTTTATCAACTGGTCATATATTAATTTTGTAGGTATATTGAAATGTGTTTTCTCAACTTCAAACATTTTGATTTATTCCCCTCTTGCCCCTGCGCAGAGCCGGCCTCAGAACAAAAGCAAATGAAAGGAAACAGTGAAAGAAATGGAGAAACTCTCAAGCTCTTCAAGACTGGGCCACAACAGTTTCAGGCATTGGTCTTAATGAGATTCGCCAATTTTACAGGATAATAGGTTAGATTAGATTAGATAGAACTTTAATCCTTTTGGAAAAACTCCCTCAGGGAAATTGGGATTCCAGTAGCCATTAAGTATTACAGATAAAAATGTATACAAAAGAGCCATATCTAAACAAAAATATGAATAAATATAAATATATGTCTTATGGCTGGCTACACTGGCTAATATGGGGTCCATGTCTCTATCATCGAGGTAAATTTAATCTGGATTCGATCCAGATTGAGGTCACAAAAAACACTGAAGTTCATAATGGAAAATCCCATTGATGACATTCAATAATCCATATAAAACCAAAATATAAGTAATGTTCCCAAAACGTGTTGTGTTCAGGATAACAACCTCCATGTATGTGCTGAGTTTGGTCCAGATCCTGGCTCTATTCTTTTACAGGTTTGTGCTCTCTGAGTGCTTTTCTAGTTAAATCTATTTTTTTTTATCCTTTTAATCTGTTTTGTTTCTCCACTTCAGTTCAGCATTATTGTTCTGTTTGAGTCTCTGTTCATTGATTTTCTTTTTATTATCCTGTTTTATCAGATTTTATTACACATTTGGTGCTCTGTGATTTCATTACCTCCACCAAGGAGGTTATGTTTTTGCCGGCGTATGTTTTTTTGTTGGCGAGATTATGCAAAAGTTACTGGACGGATTCTGCTGAAATGTTCAGGAGATGTTGGTAATGGCCCAACTTAGAAATGATTCAATTTTGGTGGTGAGTCAGATAACCGCCATTAGCAAACAATTGTTTTTGCTGATTGTCTAACTAATAAAGAGGTCAACATGATTCTGAGTGCTAGGTGTGGGTTTTCAGGGTCATGAATCATATTATGATGGTAACTTTATCATGGAACTATTGCTCATAGATGTAACAGCAATATGTGACCTACCATGGTTGCACAACATTTTTGCCCTTGACATTTTTCTGAATACGATAATACACCAGGTTTTTTAGGAGGCTGTGGGGGGCCTGATGTATGTGCATGTGCTAACAACAAAAGAAACGACGGCAGAATACAGTGTTGTGTTCGTGCTGCAGAAGCTCCTGAGCTTGTTTTGGCTTTAACAGCAAACTCTTCTGTGCACTGTGGGCAACAAGTGACCACAGAGAACAGCAGACGTTTGTGTTTCACGTCTCATGATACACACACTTGCTTCATGTCGTCCTCTCTGGTTTTAGTGTTTGTCTGCAGCAGCGTTACAGCCCCACTTACAGGCCTGGCGTATATATTACAGCGTTTTCAGTGTTTTTGTGCTCTTGAAATGATGAAGAGAACGTTTGGACAGGTCCTCAGTCTCCTGCGAGGCATCCAGACCCCTCAGGTTGACCCTCTGTTTCCAGGGTCAGCTTCTAGTTTCTATGATCCTCACCTGAGGACAAACTACCAGAGACCTGAGACTCTACATCTGTGAACTCTTTTAAAACAGATCTGAAACATTTCATGAACCACAGCCTTCTCACAAGTTCAGTTCCTGTTTTTTTGTCCTATGTTTTCTGTTCTTAAATTAAATACAAAGTGCTTAGTGAATTTATTAGAGCACCGCTCAGTGTGAGGTTTATGCCGGAGCAGCCCTAATTTACAGTATCTTTTTGGACTTCTTTTTATTTCACAAAAGATAATTACATATACAGCAGTCAAATGATAACCATCTATGCTTCCCATTGGGCAGTCAAAAATGTCCACACGAGTATCCACAGAATGTCCACGTAAAACCACTATACATGACACTTTTCACAATTTATAAGTTAGTCAGGGATAGCATGCAGAGGTCCTTCAACATACACTGAGAGAGGAAATGACAAAAGGGCAGATAACAAAGCTTCATAACTTCCCTTTGTCTATATCTGTACCTCTGTTTGTTAGTAATGCTATAGGTGTGCGTAGACAAAGAATGTCATATCTTTTTATTTATTCCCCATCAATTAACAAAGAATAAACACTACCTGTCAAAAGTTTTAGAACACCCCAATTTTTCCAGTTTTTTTCTTGAATAGTATTTAGTTTAATATTGCATGGGACTCTGAAATGAAAGCATAGTACAAATAAGCAATTGGAGTGAAAAAAATAAATCATGAAATCAGTTTATAAGCCCAAATGTATTCTAAACTCTTGACTCATCAAAGTAGCCACCTTTGGCAGATATAACAGCTGAACACACTCGAGGCATTCTTTCTACAATAGAAATCAAATATTCTTCAGAAAGTTCTTCCCACGTCTGTTGCAGAAGTTCCCATAAATGTGTGGCACTTGGAGGTTGCTTTGCTTTTACTCTTCTGTCCAGTTCATCCCAAACCAGCTCCATGGGGTTCAAGTCTGGAGACTGTGCTGCCACTCCATGTTTTCAAGCTTACCATCTTCTTCTTTTTCCTGAGGTAGTTCTGGCAGAGCTTGGACTGATGTTTTGGGTCATTATCTTGCTGTAGGATGAACCCCTGACCAATTAGGCACATACCAGAAGGAACTGCATGGCGCTGCAGAATGCTGTGGTAGCCGTTTTGGTTCAGGGTGCCTCTCACTCTGTACAAGTCACCAACCCTGGATCCAGCAAAGCAGCCCCAGACCATCACACTTCCTCCTCCATGTTTGGCAGTTGATGTCACACACCGTGAGACCATCCTTTCACCTACTTGACAGCCTACAAAGATTCTGCGTGATGAACTGAAGATTTCAAATGATTCATCAGTCCATAATACCTTCTTCCAGTCTTCAGTAGTCCAACGGCAGTGTTTCATGGCCCAAGCAAGCCTCTTTGTCTTATTCTGATGTCTTAGCATGGCTGTCTTGCTGCAACTGGTTCTGTCAGACCTGCAGCTCGAAGTCTTCTCTTCACAGTTGAAACTGAGACTTGTTAACTACGACCACTATTAAGCTGTGCTTGAAGCTGTTGTCCTGTGAACCACGAGTCACACAAACTGTTACTCTCAGAAACTTGTCGTCTGATTTAGTTGTGGCTTTAGATCTGTAGACCTCTTCCTGTCAGAATGCCTTTTGATGGTGAAGAAAACTGTACTCACTGACACCTTGACTTTCTTTGCAATTTGTCTGTAAGAAAGACCTACATTTTTAAGTGTTATGATGGTCTGTCTCTCTTCCATTGTTAATTGTCTTTTTCTTGCCATTTTTGAAGCAACATACACTTTCTGGGTACAAGGGTATGGTACCACAGGGTATGCTTTAATGCAGACAGAGGGGGCTGTAAGCAATCAAGAAAAGTTGGAACACCTGTAGGAATTAGTAGAGCCAGCTTTTAAGACTTGATCAACCTTAATTGCTGCAGAACAGCTTTAAATTGTTAACCCATTTCATGTTCCCTGAAAGAGGCATTTTTGTATAATTCTGAAATGTACATAATTTTTCAATTTTGAGTAACCTAACCTTTTCTTTTAAGCTATGCCAGTACAGCACTTACCTTTGTGACATTTCAAGCTATTCATTGGACTTGCACGACTTGAGTTGCAATAAATAACTGGAAAATTGGGGTGTTCTAAAACTTTTGACCTATAGTGTATATTTTGGGGGCCATTTAACCAGAAAACTCTCCAAATTCAGTTAACTTTGCAGTTATAAATTCCATTTAGTAGACCTCTTTAACTCTTGTTCTCTGTGTTAGTGTTGGTGGCTTCGGCTTTAGCCAGGAGACCGTTACCATCTTTTTGGCAATAAAAAGAAGAACTTTTAATAACATAATCTTATTTCTGTCCACTACACCTTGTGGTAATATCCCTGATAGGACCTAAACCAGTTCAAAAGGTAATTTGATATTCAGACATTTACCTATTTCTTTTCTTATGTTTTGCCAGTAAGATATTAGTTTGGGACAGTCCCAGAAGATGTGAGTATGATCCCCTACCTGACCGCAGCCCCTCTAACGCTGGTTAGAGGTGGTACCAAATGTGTCCTTCTTGACATGAACAGATCCAATCTTCATCTGAAATTATAATATTCATTTTGAGTTCCCATTACTGTTTAATATCTAGGCTGCTGTTAAGTGATTCTTCTTGTGATATTTTATAGATGTGAGATATAATCTTCTTTTTAATAGCTCCTTTAATTGTTAATATAAAAAAAAGTTCTCTATATTGGATGATAAGGTACACACTTAATCCCATTCTTTATGTTTCTGTCTGAATTAACAGTATTGATAATTATAAAAATCATGTTTCATGCGTCTGTTAATACACCAGAATGTAGAAGCTCTTAAACACAAGCAGACGTCAAAGCTGTGCAGAGACTGATGGACCAAAAGAAGGACTTTGGAGTCTGGAGCTGATGGACTGGACAAGTCCAAGTCCAGGTATTAACAGGGATCCCACTCTTTTCTGGAAATCATTTTCCAGGACTTTTCCAGGATGTTTTCACCCTCACCCCCTCCCAACTTAAAATTTATTTCTAAATTTCGAGCATAATCATCGTCTGCTAGCTATCTATTTAGTCTAGCTTTTATGTAGTGAATTACTTTTATAAATTTATTGTTTATACTTATTTTTTTTTATCTTTATTCACTCTGCTTTTTTATAAATATATTTTGTTGATTTACTCTTTAAGTAGCCTAAATTTTATTTTGCCATTTTTTATTATTTCTTTTTGTCGATATTGTTTTGAGTTTTTATATTTTATTCCTTAACTTGCATTATTTATCTACTCATATTTTATGGTATTAGTTACCAAGTACATTTTTACTTCATTTCCTATGTTTGATTTTTGTTCACTAACAAGGTAGAAGAAAGGTAAATAATTTTCCAGGACAATTCAAGCTTTTCCAGGACATTTGACTTTTTTCTTCATTTTCCATGACTGGAAAATTGGTCAATTGTTTTTCAGGTTTTCCAGATTTCCAGGATGTGTGGGAACCCTGATTAACCTTACAGAAAAAGAGTCAACAATTGATCGCATGAAAGTTTAAACTAAAGCAAATCTGTGAGCAAGGCCGGCTCTACGCAGGGGCAAGACGTTCTTCCCCCTCAAATCAAGGTTTTAGAAGTTGAGAAAGCAGATTTCAATATACCTACAAAATGAATATATTGGGAGTATCTTCACAGGTTGCAGCACCGCCCCCGGCCCTCAGTTATCATCCAGTCACTGTAACTGTTAAAATGCAAATGAGCCCAGACATAGGCTGACTGTGGTGTGAGGTCTCAGCACGGAGTGATTTGACTCTGAAGAAGCAGCGATGCTCTGACAAGTTCGTCTTAGCGACTGTGAGATAGGGGGCCGTTTCTCAGTCACACAAGCACAGAGGTGAGTGTCCACTGCCTGTAACAGACTGAGGACAAATACCTGTGTCCGACAGAGCCCACCTGTACGTAAAGATGAGCTGTAAAGTTGCTAACAACAAAATAAATTAAAAAAAAAGGAAAGAAAAACATTATAAAATGTTCTGCCCTATATATGTTGTGTTTGATAAATTTGTTTGAGAAGTGATTTTGTTTATTTATAAGACTAACTTTAGTTTTGTAAATATTGACTATAGCGTGTGAAGTCTTATGTTAAGTTCAGATTTATTAGAGAATAAGGAAATCCAGTTAAGGTGAATGTTATGTAGTTGGTTGTTAAAATCTGGATATTTCATTCTTGTTTTTCAGCTTTGACTATTCTTTTATTTATCTTTCTAGTTGCTTGTATTTTTCAGGTTCTTCTGACATATAAACGGGCTGTTATTGTGCTTGGTTTATGAAGCTGTTTGTAATATTTTTTTTATTTAAATTGTGTTGTTGGTTTGTTCCTTTTGTGCTTAATTATTGTGCTTGTTTTCTGTTCATTCCTGTCTGTTTGTCAAAGCACTTTGTAAACCTATGTTTTCAAATATGCTATACAAATAAAGTTATAATAACAATGATAATAATGATAATAATAATAAATTGTATTATTAAAAATAATAATCTTGGACATTAGAGTTGTTTTTCTGATTTTAAATTATAAATATAATAACGGTGGTCACTTCCTCTTAATCATGAATGAATGTAGATAAATCAACATATTTTGATATAAAATACTGAAAAAACTTCAAATCTTATAATGTTAGTAAACATTTATTTAGGTGCTTATTGTTTACTAAGTTTATTGAAAGCCTTTTTTTTAATTAAACAAATACAATTAATTAAAATGATAGAGAATATATTTTAAAACTCTGGTCAGTGAAACAATTTATTTTATTAGATCAATCCGCGTCTATAATGTAAAAAAAGTGGTTTTAACAATAATTACAGAAACATTCATGGGTTTAATTAAATATCACCTTTATTTTCACGGCAGGCACGCGGAGAGACTTTAGTTTTGAGGAGTTTAGTTTTTATAACATGTTTTAGGACCCGGAATCCACCGTTTGTTGTAAAATCAGAATAATTCTGCCGACTTGCTGTTTTTTTTTTTTTTTTTACTAAGAAGTGAAATGAAATTATACAGGTATAACAAGGTAAAGACTCACCGTGGTCTCGTGCATCCTCTCTCTGCCTCCTCGTGCTCTGACTGAAGCGTCATCTGAGGTCTTCAGGAAAGAAGGCAGCGTCACAGTCAAGTGACGTCACTCATGTTGACAGTTGATAAACATGAGAGGTCACGTGACCACTGCCGCTGCATGGTTTATTCACGCGCCATCTTTAATTCATCTTATAATCATTATTAATTAACACAAAATCATAATTAATTCATCAGGCTCCTCCTCTTCTGGAAAACTCAAAAACAAGAACCAGGATGAGAAAAACACACCGATCAGTATTCAACAACCACCCGAGTGGAGAAACTCAATGACTGGATTAATAAAATATAAACGATCAATTAAATTAAATCATAAATACACAAATGACACAGAGAAGAGAGTTTTGACCTGCTCTGTTGTGAAAGTCTTGGATAAATTTTGTTATGGTTTGTTATGTACTATACAAGTACAGTTTGATTGATATTTTAAAAGTTTAAGGTAAAATATGAGCATTAATTATAGATATCGCAACTCTAAAAAACAAAAGTTTTCATTCTGATGAAGAGTTGTTAATATTAAACCTGTGAAATGATCCTTTTTTTCATTAAAAATGGATTCATAGTACGATTAATTAATCCATCAATGGGGAAAAACTCTTTATCATTAACTGATTATAATTATAAAAAATAATTAATACCAATCATCATTATTATTGCCATCATGTGTTACATTTATATGTCAATACATTAATATTTATTGAATTTATAAATACAATTTATTTCTCAATTAAAAGGTGAGATGTGTTGTTAATGAAGTGATTGAATTAAAATAACGTAAATCATGTATGTAAAAGTGGAAGCTCTTTCACTGAAATTATATTTTAATGCTAAAATATAACTATGATTGTTTTAAATGAATTCATGTTTTACACTCCCTCCCCCAATATAGTAAAAGACAATATTTCTTCATTAAAATGTCAGGTTACAGTTATTTTGTTACGTTTCCTAACAACAACAACAAATGTTTTTGTGGTGTTCAGCTTGTTAATTTCTAACTTCTAAAATGAACCCAGTGAGCGCCTCAGATTTGGGAATAAAAGAGAAGCTCAGATGGAAATTCCTCATTCCTGTTCAAAATGTTTGTCCAATGACAACAATTGAATTTTAAACAAGTTTTTTTCTTTTTTAAAGATTTCTGAGATATTTGTTTTCTTGTTTTTATGACGTGGTCAATATACAGTATATATTTACACACACACACACACACACACACACACACATCTATCTATTTATACATCTATATATGTAATTCTGTTTTAATAACACAGTAATATTAAAAACACACCAAATAAAAGTGTATGGCTTAGATCAACTCCTTTGTGACATGTCTTAAGATAACATGTAAATAATTTGGTGCTGTACAGATTAAGACTTAATGATGACTGCTGCGACACCTCCTTTGACTTTTAACTCTTCTCTCCTCCACTTCCTCTCTTCACTTCCTCTCCTTCTCCACTTCCTCTCCTTCCTGAAAAAAGCACTTGCACTCTGTTCACATTATAAATTATTTTCTTATTTAATATTATTGTACATTCATATTTACAAAAACATTTTCAGGAATGCTGACCCGATGACCCCTCCACAGAACAAAATAAACCCCGGACCCTCAGAGTGTTGGCGAGCGTGGCTCCACGCTGAAAGCTGACTGGACGTCCTTGTTGTAATTGTAAACTTCCTGTTTTTCTTCGAAGTAAAAGTTTTGTTGACACGTTCAGTTCTTCCATCTCATTTGCTGAAAGAGAAGAAGAGTCAGTCAGTGACCTGAGGATGGTTCATGGATACACAGTAAATCTGCAGCTGATCCACTGATGGACAATAAATCAGAATATAATATAAATTAAAGTTCAGCCGCCACGATCACATCAGTGTCCTCATTATCCAAACCCCAATCCCAATGAAGTTGGGACGCTGTTTAAAACAAAACTAAAAACAGAATACAATGATTTTTGAACCTGTTAGACTTTTATTCAACTGAAAACACCATGAAGATGAGATTTTTAATGCTCAAACTGATAAAGCTCAATGTTTTTTTTGTAAATATTCATTTATTTGGAATTTGATGCCAGCAACATGCTCAATAAAGCTGGGACAGGGGCATGTCTACCACTGTTACATCACCTTTCCTTTAACAACACTCAATGAACTGAGGACACTCAGCTGATTGTTGAAGTTTTGTAGGTGAAATTCTTTCCTGTTCTTGCTTGCAGGCCAGTCTAGTGCCTCCTCTCTTTTACTTTAAAGCTGATGTAGCACAAGCAGAATGTGTCTCCATTGTCTCAGTGAAATAAGCAGAAAGTGTCTGAAACAGACGCTGCTTGGATGGCGGCATGTTGCTCCAAAACCTCCCAAAAAATCCAAAAGCCGACCGAGGTATCCAAGGTCACAGGCATTCAGTGTTGGTTTTCAGCTTGTCATTTCTCCAGATTCTCTGGATCTTTTGATGATATTATGAACTGTAGACGATGAAATCCCTAAATTCATTGCAACTGTACGTTGAGAAATGTTCTCAAACTGTTGGACTATTTGCTCACACAGTTTTATAACAAAGTGGTGAACCTTGCCCGTCCTCGCTTGATGACTGAGCCTTTCAGGGATGCTCCTTTAACGCCCGATCATGACACTCACCTGTTTCTGGTTAACCTGTTCACCTGTTGAATGATCCAAACAGGTGTTCTTAGAGCATCTAAGTAACTTTCCCAGTCTTTATTTTCCCCTGTCCCAGCTTTTTGGCGCAATTTGCAGTAATCAAAATCAAAATAAGTGAACATTTGCAAAAAATATATATATATTTATTAGTCTGAACTTTTAATATCTTGTCTTTGTTGTGTATTCACTTTAATGTAGGTCAAAAAGGATTTGCAAATCATTGTATTCTTTCAATATTTATGTTTTACACAATGTCCCAACTTCACAGGAAATGGGGTTTTAAATAAACACCATAATCCTAAATAAAGACAAGTTTATTTATAAAGGACCTTTAAGAAGACAGAAGTGCTGTACACAGGATACATAAAAGAAGTAAATAAATAAACAGATTAAAAACAATAAAATAAAAAGAGTGATAATAAGAAAGTGAAGAATTTAAAAATGAAACTGTTTTTTCATTAATACATTTATCCTTAATCATAAATACATGTCTGATGTTTGTGCCCAAACGAACAGTCCAAAATGTGGTTCACATTTCACGACTGATAAATATTTATCATTCAACACAACACAGCTACACCTCTCCAAGATGGCCGCTGCTTTGACCTTTCCAAGGGAGCATTTCCATGAATGGTGATGATGTCATAGCCTCACCTGGTTTTTTAGCAGCTCGTCGATCTTCCTCTCCTCAGCCGACCCTCTCTCCACCTTTCCTCGGTATCCTATCAACATCTGCCGGTCCTTCAGGTCTCGGTACGTCTGATAGGCCCAGAGACATGTGACATCACAGACATTAGATCAGAGCCGAGGAGAGAGAGAGTTACGTCAACTCCGTAGACGCCAATGGGCCAATTATTTGACAGCAATGGAGGATCATGGGAGCCCTCAATAGGTCCAAACAATATGACTGAGGCCGTAGGATTCCTATGGCGAAGGTTTGTTTCTCGCATTTATCAAAGGTCAATTTACAGGTAGGAAGCTACTGTTGACATTTTAATGATGACCATTTAACAAGCACATTTAAATCAAATTAACAATGTAACTTAAAGCACGATAGCTCAACAACTTTAAACAAAATATTAGTTTCAATGTGGTCACTGGTCTGCTTCCTGTTTAATTTTACACCCTTAAAGAAAACTCTTCTGCATTAGGCCTGTGTGGTAAATCTGGAAACAACAGGATTGAGTAAAATGTTCTTAATAAATCATGTAAATCATTGTTTTATTGCTTAATTTTCACTGAATATAAGAAAGTATGGATAAGTAGTCAAGTGGTAAAAAAATAACACAATGCCATGGGTTGGTTTTCCTCTTGTCCCCCCTAATTTTATCAGTCACCAGCTGCCACTTATATATATATATATATATATATATATATATATATATATATATATATATATATATATATATATATATATATATATATATATATATATAAATATATACATACACACACACACACACACACATATGTATATATATATATATATATATATATATATATATATATATATATACATATATTTTTATAGGCAGGAAGACAGAAGACGGGAAGGAGCAGTAGCCAGCCAGTAGCCATACTTTTATTTATTTATATTTTTTATTCTAATTTTATATTTATTTACATTTTTGTTTATATCTATCTTTTTAAAAATAAAATAAATAATTTGACAGCACTTTTTAATTTAATTTAATTTTAGTCTTTTGCCTAAAACATATTTTAGTTTTAGTCATAATTTAGTCATCTAAATTGTTTTGATTTTAGTCTGGTTTTAGTCGATGAAATTTCACGTTTTAGTCGATGAAATCTACTGTAAATTTAGTCGACTAAACATGAAGTGTAAAGTGTAAGGCATTTTTTATGTTTCCTTCAATTTCTGAAGTCATGTTTTACATTTTGATCCACCACCATGAAGCTGAGGCAGCTGTGACTCGATGTCCCTCTGAACTCATCCAACCTTTCCACACAACCGAAGTAGCTGTGATTGGATTTAATCCTGAGTTGTCTCTACTTTCTACATGACCAAATTAGGTCTGATTGGATTAAGTCTCTGTCAAACATTTTTGTCTAGTTTTTATTTGTTGATGAAATGTCAGTTAATTTAGTTTTTATCCATGCGCCCTTGTTTTTTTAGTTTAAAACTTAGTTTTTGTCAGGGGAAAAAAGGTCGTTGACAAAAACTATGACGAAAACAATAAGTCGACAAAATTAAGACTAATCCATATCAGAATGTAAAGAATAGAAAATATTGGTAACTAGTTAACAGAAATCATGGCTAAGTAGTTCATTTAAATGACCCGCCAATCTTTGTTTGGAGCTATTTGGCTGCTACATGAACCACACAACTCTCTCGCGTTCTGACTCCTCAATGACGCAACTCTCACGTTCTAAGGCTCTGGGCGTCCAGGCCTGTTTGTGTTACTGATCATCCAATCAGAAAGCTGTATTCAAAGGTAAGCAAAGGTATGTTTCTCACGTTGATGACGATGTCGTGACATTTATGTTTCTGAGCCAGACTGATCCTCAGCTCGGCGTCATCCACCAGCGCCACATACTCCTGCAGCACCTGTCAATCAAATATATACTTTATATAACACTACGTTTATTCAGCTTTAAATCAAGAACAAAAATCATCTTTGTGTCAGAATACTTCTCGACATATTTTCATCTCTACCGCCTCTGGTCAACCTTGACAACACTGCTGTATTTCCTCATTAGGCCCCGCCTCCTCACCTGTGTGGGGGCGGAGTTCTTCTGCAGGATGTCCACGACTCTTTGGAAGCTGAGCGGAGATTTTTTCCTGGTGAAGCCGAGCCAGTTCCTGCTGGTGAACAGAGCGTCCACATCAAACCACGCCTTTAGCTTTGCCCGCGCGGACAGCGCCGTCACAAAGTACTGCTTCTCTGCGATCTGAGGTCAAAGGTCAGCAGAGGTCAGGTGGTGCTTTAAAGCTTCACACAGGGGCAACGCACAGGGATAAGACTCACCTTAAAGGTCTGACGGATGTTCAATGGACTGCTGTATGTTCCCTGAGATAAGAAGAATCAGGCTAAATAATCAGATTACATTTATTATGATTATTAACTGATTTAACTTAATAAAATGATTTAATCTGTCTAACTTTATCTTAAATATTAACTGAAAAACATAATTTATATTTAATCATCACAGTTTATAGCCTTTATTATCCTTTTAAACACAAAAAAATACCAATAAAACAAACATCGGCAGAGATACACAATAACAGCAAAAAACATATACTTCTTTACAAAAAATAAAAAAATAAAACACTTTTTCCAAATATCCTCTTTTATTATTTTCTCACATCTCAATTAAGATGGTCTCTTCATTTGTGAGGAAAAACTGAACAAACTTAGGGCTCAAATGCTTTCACTGATGTTCAACTAAACTGGGTGTAGTTTCTGGATGTGGATGAAATATCCTCAGGCTCTGTGTAGTTCCTGGGTGCAGTTACAGTAACCTCAGACTCACTTCAGTTGCTGGATGTAGTTAACCTAACCTCTGGCTTTGTGTAGTTCCTGGGTGTAGCTGAACTGACCTCACTAACCTCAGACTCAGTGCAGTTGCAGGATGTAGTTAACCTAACCTCTGGCTTTGTGTAGTTCCTGGGTATAGCTGAACTAACCTCACTCAGTGCAGTTGCAGGATGTAGTTAACCTAACCTCTGGCTTTGTGTAGTTCCTGGGTGTAGCTGAACTAACCTCAGGCTCTGTGTAGTTGCTGGATGTAGTGAAACTGACATTTCGCACTGTGTGGTTCCTGTATGCAGCTAAACTGACCTCCGGCTCTGTGTAGTGGAATTTAGTTTTACTAATCTCAGGCTCTGTTGATGCTGAGTGCAGCTAAACTGACCTCTGGCTCTGTGTAGTTAACTTAATCTTAGGCTCTGTGTAGTTGCTAGGTGCAGTTAAACTGACCTCTGGCTCTGAGTAATTCTGAGTGTAGTTAACCTAACCTCAGGCTCTGTGTAGTTGCTGGGTGCAGTTAAACTAACCCCAGGCTCTGTGTAGTTGTTGGGTGCAGTTAAACTAACCTCAGGCTCTGTGTAGTTTTTGGGAGTAGTTAAACTAACCTGAGGCTCTGTGTAGTTGCTGGTTGCAGTTAAACTAACCTCAGGCTCTGTGTGGTTTTTGGGTGCAGTTAAACTAACCTGAGGCTCTGTGTAGTTTTTGGGAGTAGTTAAACTAACCTGAGGCTCTGTGTAGTTGCTGGTTGCAGTTAAACTAACCTCAGGCTCTGTGTGGTTTTTGGGTATAGTTAAACTAACCTCAGGCTCTGTGTAGTTGTTGGGTGTAGTTAAACTAACCTCAGGCTCTGTGTAGTTGTTGGGTGTAGTTAAACCAACCTCAGGCTCTGTGTAGTTGCTGGTTGCAGTTAAACTAACCTGACGCTCTGTGTAGTTGCTGGTTGCAGTTAAACTAACCTCAGGCTCTGTGTAGTTTTTGGGTGTAGTTAAACTAACCTCAGGCTCTGTGTAGTGGTAGAAACAGCAGTAGTAAAGTGTTGTAACCAGCGGCATGTTGAGGATTGAAGCCTTTCTGGGAAACTTCTGGAAGATTTCGACCTTGCCTCCGCGCTCAGCCTGCCGGTCAGCGACCTGAAAAGCACACAGAGGAGACACAGATAGCTAGCATAAAAATCTTTGTTTCAAAAAGAGAACACATCACACAGTTCCTTAAGCATTTTTTGACTCTACCAAAGAAAATGTTGAGATGAATGTTTTGCAAAGAAGAATTCAGGAGAAAACCATAAAGAATTTTAGAAAGAAAAGATAAAGTCAAATATTTAAAATATAGCAGTAAAAAAACATTTATTAAGAGTCACACTAAGTTCCCCAAACTGTTGAGTCTTCAGCTTTCTTTAAGGTAAATTGTGGCTCTGCAGATCGATTTGAGTTTGGTATTTCATCCACCACTTGGGGGCAACAGCGTAGGAGAGTCTAGCTCGTGATTTTGAGCCATGCTGAGATGGGAGCACCAGGCGTCTTTCACTGGGGAGGGCGAGTGTAGACCTGGAAGAGGGGTTCGAGTGGACAGACGCAGATCTTGTTACTGTTACTGAGAAGAGCAGGGGACCAAGCACTGAGCCCTGAGGTACCCCGTCAATAAGTGCATTAGACAGGCCTCCTTGCCATGATACAGCAAAGGATCCTCCAGTGAGGTATGACTTGATTCTGTCTTTAGGTCTTATTTTTTGTATTACATTTACGGTGAATCATCGTTTCAGTGTTACGGCCCTCATCTGTGGAACAGTCTACCTGAATACATGAATGAGCGCCACCTACTGTTCATGTTAAAAGCACACTCAAGACCTACCTCTTCAGCCTGGCCTTTAGCTGATTATATTTATTATTATTTTATCTTATCTTTTTATTCATTTGAATCCTCTTAATCTGTTTTATTTCTTTCCATTTTAGTTTAGATTTATTGTTTGGACTTTTATTCTCCATTAACAGATTTTCTTTTCATTATCCTACTTTAGCAGATTTTATTATGCATTTGGTGTTTGGCCATTTCATTTTACCATATTATTATTTTAAATGTTATTTTATTTATTTATTTTTCCCTATAGTATTTTTTTTAATCTAATTTCTTATCATGATTTTTTATTGTCATTTAAGTCTGAAGCCTTGGGTAGGGTCTTGTGTTTTCATTGTATACAATCTTCTGCTCTTAATTCAATTTTTTATAATGTTATTTTGTTTTCATTTTTTATTTCTTTTTTGTGTAAACCATTTTGTGCTACAAGATTTTGTATGAAAAGTGCTATACAAATGCAATTTGACCGATTTATTGATTGACTTCTAACTTCATTTAGAATACATTTACACAAACTAAAATAGTTTTTTTCACAACTCAACCATTTATTCTTTGTTAAATAACATATGGTTCATGAGTGATGTTTGAACATTATGAGATTTTATGGAGTATTTGAGGCAGTAAAGATTTTGATGTATTTTCTGTTCTCTTACTTTAGTAAACAGAGTAGTTGGGTCAGTATTTTAATGAACACAGAATGGCTTCATAAGTGGAGGGAGAGTGTTTAGAGAGCGTCTGTGCTCCAAGCAGCTCATGTTTTAAACTTATTATCAGTGACAGACAAAAACACTCTTTACATCAGACTGTTTTAACACTCTGTTTACACACAGAGTCTGTATCAGACACAAAAAAAGCGCTGAGTCAGTGATCCGTTTGGGTTAAACTTTCAGTCATTAACACTTTAAAGAGCTAATGTGGTCGGAAAAAACAGCTCAGCGGTCTTCGCTGGTGTTGTTGAGTGTGAACTATTTTCTCACAGAGATGAGAGGGAGGAGTGGACGTCCTCTTCATCCTCCATTAGCTTACTGCTGCCCCACAAAAGCTCACAGGAAACAGGCTGAGCAGTGAAGTCTCACGTAGTTAGTTTTACGGTGTGAGAGAGGATAAGTGTTCATGTTCGTACCTCGATGATGATCTGCCTCTCCAGCAGCGTGTAGTGATCTTGAACGTGTGCTAAGTCATCTGCAGAAAACGGGAGACTGAACAAACACACACATAGGTACAGAGACATCATTAGGTCAGGGCATCACGTCCATCACGTCCAATCATCCAAACTAGAATTCAATGCATGCTTCACTTCCCCTCCTCCTCCTCTCATTAAAATACCAAACTTGCATAAAATACTTGAAACTAAATTCTCAAAAAATGAAAGCCAAAAAAAACAGAATATGGGAAAAATTACGGGGAAAAACACTGATTTTATAGGGCCCCAGGAAAGTGTTGGCTGTGGACACAGGCCCTTAAAATGTTTTAATTTAAAAAGTCAAATCACAATCTGGATCACTCTTCTCTTCACACCTGAAGGACTCGCTCACCTCAGACAGCTCTTCAGGAAGTCCCGCCTTTTATTTTCATCAGAGATGTTCAGGTGTTCCTTATACTGCAGCAGCTGTTTGCACAGAAATAGACAGAAAAGATACAAAATAATCAATCGATTAATCAATCAGTCAGTCAATCAATCTACCTATCAAACTTTGTTTGTACAGCACTTTTCATACAAAATCTTGTAGAACAAAGTGACTAACATGAGAAATAAAATAAAATTAAAAAACAATGACGAAGACATTAAGTGGAAATTCTGACAGAAAATTAGAGGACTGAGGAAACATTTTCTTGAAAAAAAATGAGAAAAGACAGGAGCTGAGACTAAAATGACAATAAAAAAAATCATAAAAATTACATAAAATACTATAGGGAAAAATAAATAAATAAATAAAATAAAATTTAAATTATAATATGGTAAAATGAGATAGCCAAACATAAACCGAAATGATATAACAATCAAGCAAAAACTCAGGATAAGAAATGAGATAAAAATACTATTGGGATAAATAAATAAATAAATAAAGTAAAATTTTAATTATAATATGGTAAAATAAGATAGCCAAACACAAACCAAAATGATATAATAATCAAGAAATAAATCATGATAAGAAATGAGATAAAAATACTATTGGGAAAAACAAATTAATAAATAATTAGATAAAATAAAATTGAAAAATAATAACATGGTCAAATGAGAAAGCCAAACATCAAATGTGTAATGAAATCTGCTAAAGCAGGACAATGAAAAAAGAAAATCAATTAACAGAGACTAAAATTCCAAAAAACAATCCTTTACTGAACTGAAATGGAGAAATAAAAGAGATTAAGAGGATTAAACCTGCCTTCGGACAGCAGATGAAATTTAGCTATAGTGCTAACTCTGGCATATTTACAGTGATGTGTAAATTGTTGATTGATGTGCACTGTCCTAATCAAATAATACATAAATAGATAAAAATAAATAATAATAAATATAAAAAGGTAGGTCTTGAGTTTGATTTTAAAACTACGAACAGTAGGTGCAGCTCTCAGGTCTTCAGGTAGACTGTTTCACAGACCAGGACCGTAATAATGAAAAGAAGCTTCACCGTATGTTTCAGTTCTTATTTTGGGGACCATTAAAAGACCTGAAGACCTGAGGGCTCTACTGGGCTCATAAGGTAAAAGAAGTTCAGATAAATAAGAAGGAGCAAGACCATTAAGGGATTTAAAAACTAATGAAAGATCCTTAAAATCAATTCTAGCAGATACAGGAAGCCAATGCAGAGACTTTAACACCGGTGTGACGTGGGCTCTCTTTCTGGTCCTATCAACATGCGTGCAGCTGAAGTTTTAGAGCAGCTGAAGCTGTGAAATGTTCTTTTTAGGAAGACCAGAAAGAGGAGCTTTACAATAGTTAATCCAGCAGGTAATAAAAGCATGAATAAGAGTCTCTGGATTGGCCTGAGAGAGAAACTGATGCACTCTGGAGATGTTCAAAATGATTTTTTTCATCTCTGATATGAAGGTGAAAGCTGAGGTTAAATATTACACAAAGATTTTTGACCTGCTGACAGGGATTAAAAGACAGTTCTTTGAGTTTTCAATCCAGTTTCTCTCTCTGTGGACCTGTACCGATGACTAAAACTTGAGTTTTGTCCTGGTTGAGCTGTAGAAAGTTGTCTGCCATCCAGGACTAGAGGTCTAAAATACAGTTTAAAGGGCATCGATGGGCCCTGTGTCATCAGGATGCAGCCTGATGCTTCTGATGATTACTGAGTGTACTGTACTGTGCAGAAGTGTAACTACGTACTGCAGCATCCTCTGTCCTGCCGAGAGACCTGAAACAACAAAAACATCTGTGAGCCCGTGTGGTGATAATCAAACAGCAAAAAAAAAAAGCCAAAGCCAAACCTTATGTGTGGTGGGTCAAAAATAGAAAAGACCACTCAAAGTGTGTCAAAGTGATTTTCCCATGCGTACAATGAGCCCCGATGTCTGCAAAGAGACACGGGAAGCCTGATTTTGTTTGAAGAGACGTGTATTTAAATGAGGAGGTCAGACTTACTGCTGCACAAATGGTATCAACTATTGTGACAGTTCATACAAGGTATTTTAAAAGATGCTCATGGGAAAAATATTTAAGTACAGTTTACAGTAAAACAAAACCTCAAAGGAGAAAGACGTGGTTTATCTGTGTGCTTTAGCATTAACTAGTAAAGCACTCAGAGAGCACAGACCTACGCCAAGCAGCTCAGTTATGGCAGTGGCTTTTCCACAACTCCTGTACAAGATACAATTCTGGATCACCATGCGCTCTGATTGGACGGCCGAGTCTCCGCTCACGTCTCTGCATGTCAAGGGAAGCTGGGAAATGGAGTCACATAGGCTTGAAAAACGTTGACATCAGTTTGCAAATAAACTACAGTTCCCATAAGAAGTACAGGGGGTGAAACCCTCACAGCAACTGAGAAGAAATGAAATGGGATTTCCTGTTTTAAACTTCAGTGTTTTTTTGTGATGTCAGTCTGGATCAGATCCGGATGAAATCGACGTTGATAACAGAGATATGTTATATGTATTATCCTGTATATTTTGAAGCAAATCCACCGAGTGATGGCAGGGATATGATTTTTTTTAAATATGGCCCAATGTTAACTTGTGGGATTTTTAGAAAATTTGGGGATTTTTTTGCATCCAGACAAATACGCAGATCACCACCAAAATTTAATGGCTTCTTCCTTGGACCAAACCACAACGCTGGTAAAAAATTTTATGTAAATTAGTCTTTGCAGAATCTTGCTAACAGACAAACAAACATACGCCGATGAATTTTATTTTTATTTGGGGATTTATATGTAGTCGAACCCTCACAAGGTTTTATCCCCTAGCTCCCCCTATCTTGGCACTGCTGTTCATTACCTCCACCAAAGAGGTTATGTTTTTGGCCCTGTTTGTTTGTCTTTGTTTGTTAGCAAGATTCTGCAAAAAATACTGGACGGATTTTGCTGACATTTTTTTATGAGATATTGGGAATGGCCCAACTTAGAAATGATTAGATTTTGGAGGTGATCCGTATATTTGTCTGGATGCAAAAAATTCCCAAAGTTTCAAAAAAATCCCACAAGTTAAAATGGGGACGTATTTTAAAAAATCACATCTTTGAATGGATTCACTTCAAAATTTACAGGATAATATATTTAATATGTCTCTTTCATCAAGGTAAATTTCATCTGGATCTGATCCAGACTGATGTCACAAAAAATCCCATTCATTTCTCCTCGGCTGCTGTGAGGGTTTCGCTTCCTTTATGTCATTATGGGATTTCTAGTTTATTTGCAAACTGACGCCAACGTTTTTCAAGCCTATTTGACTCCGTTTCCCAGCTTCCCTTGAAATGCCGGAGACATGAGAGGAGACTCAATCGTCCAATCTGAGAGCGTGGTGATCCAGAATTGTATCTTTTACAGGGGTTGTGGAAAAGCCACTGCCATAACTGAGGCGGAGGTCTGTGCTCTCTGAGTGCTTTTCTAGTTTTTATTTGAGGTGAGATCTGTTCAGCTGCAGTCTTCCTGGTCAGGTGACCTGCTGCAGTCTGATTGTCTCAGGTGTGCAGAGGGGGAGGGCTGAGGAAGAAAGAGAAGAGAAGGGGAAATGTTTGGGAAGATTTGGCTGGTGATCCTGAATGGAAATCTGCAATTTCGCTTGTCCTCTGTTTCCAAGAGAGGAGACCAAATCCTCCTTTAGGGCTGGGGGAAAACCTTCATGCAGGAACTTTGTTGCAGGTGGAAAGACGGGCTGTGAGTATCAGAGCTGAGAGGATTGGACTCAGAGGAAGTGTTCCCAGGACCAGTGAGTCTACAGCATTTGGATTATTTTTGTATTTTTATCTTTCTGCAATGCATTGCCTTTGATTCATTTTAGCCAAATGATTCCATTTTTGAGGTTTGAAGGACTATGTTTGGGCTTTTGTGTTTGATCAGGACCACTTTCTTTGGATTTTTACCCTCTCATTTAATCTGAGCTCAGACATTAAACAGGGAACCAAACTATGTGGAGGACATTTAACAGGATTCCATGGGCCAAACCTCCTGAATTTGTGTTGGGATTATTGCTTGACCAAATTAGGTCTGATTGGATTAAGTCTCCGTCCAACATTGTAGTCTAGTTTTTATCTGTTGATGAAAATGTCAGTTAATTTAGTTCTAGTTTTTGTCCATGAGCACTTGTTTTTATTAGTGACTGTCTAGTTTTCATCAGGGGAAAAAAGGTTGAAAACTATGATGAAAATAATTAGTCAACAAATTAACACTGGTCTTAATCAGCCAAACATTTGATCAGGTTCATATTTACTTGTAGAGCTCGTTCAGCAGTCTCTGGTCTTTGGTTTCTGTCAGATAGTGGATCAGATGCCTCAGAGCCACCTGCCTGGACTCCAACTCACGAAACAGCACCTCTGAAACACAAAGAGATGTTATTCAAGGACTATCAGGGACTTCTCCAGGTCTATTCCAGGACTATTCCAGGCCTCACCTTTGCTCAACGTCCTTTTCAGATAAATCAGGACCTTTAAAGACAAACAGTGTTTCTATGTTAGTGTGTTATTAATAAAGTTTAGAACTTTTGATCAGATTATCAACAAAGTTACAGCAGTGATGACGTTTCCATCATGAGCGCTGACGGCTGAGTCCAGGAGGTAGAGCTTATCCTGCAGGGAGCGAAACTTCTCCAACGACACGAACTGAAAATACACAAAAATCCAATCAGTCTAAAAAATGATCATCAATATGTAAACAGAGCATCAGGGTATAATTAGGATTATCAGTTAAAAATCACATTATCAGCAAATAAACTCACAGGGCACTTAATTAGGTACACCCATTTAATAGCAGGTAAAGTTGTTCACACTTTTACATACTCTAACAGAATTTATGATTCTTGGCCATTTTTCAGAGAACATTAACGATAACACAAAAACTTTTCTTTCACTCATGGTTAGTGGTTGGGTGAAGCCACTTATCAAAAGTTTGTATACCCTGGAGATTTGGCCTGAAAAATGGTAAAAAGGGTCAGGACCACTTGCTGAAGTTCAAGATGAGCATCAGAACAGAGAAGAAAGCTTTCTTAGAAGGTGGCATGGTTGTCGGTGCCAGAGGAGCTGGTATGTCAAGGCGAGAGAAGCTTAAAAACCATGCATTACAACCGAGTTATGCAGACGACCTGAACGCAGGACAAGTCTAGTTTGGAAGCAGATGGGAACCAGCAGTGTTAATTTTATTGACTAATTATTTTCGTCATAGTTTTCCTCAACGACCTTTTTTCCCTGATGAAAACTAGACAGTAACTAAAAAAAACAAATGCATGTGGACAAAATTAAAACTAAATTAACTGACATTTTTGTCAACAAATAAAAACTAGACTAAAATGTTTGACAGAGACTTAATCCAATCAGACTTAATTTAGCCATGTAGAAAGTAGGGACAAGTTAGGAATATATCCAATCACAGCTACTTTGGTTGTGTGGAAAGGTTGGATGAGTTCAGAAGGACATCCAATCACAACTGCCTTAGCTTGGTGGTGGCATAAGTTGGGAAGCGATCCAATCAGAGCTCCTCTCTTTATGAATTTTCACATGTTAGTAGACGAAATCTACTGTAAATTTGGTCGACTAAAATATGAATCGTAAGGCATTTTCATGTTTCCTTGAGTTTCTGAAGTCATGTTTTACACTTGGATCCAACCATCATGAAGATAAGGCAGTTGTGATTGGATTCCCTCTTAACTCATCCAACCTTTCCACACAACCAAAGTAGCTGTGATTGGATATATTCCTAACTTGTCTCTACTTTCTACATGACCAAATTAGATCTGATTGGACTAAGTCCCTGTCTGTTCTAGTTTTTATCTGTTGAGGAAAATGTCAGTTAATTTAGTTTTAGTTTTTGTCAGTGTACACTTGTTTTTTTTAGTTATAGTCTAGTTTTCGTCAGGGGAAAAGAGGTTTTTGATGAAAATTATGACAACAATAATTAGTCGGCAAAATTAACAATGAACTGAGATGCTCTGTCAGGAAGCCTAAATTAAGATGATTGCATTTCACACAAAAGTTCAATTTGTTTCTGTTAATTTATACATCAAAAACTTAACTAGCATTCAATAAAGGGTTATTAGATGTTTCATTTTATCCAAGTGTAAAACATGATTTCAGACATTCAAGGAAACATAAAAAAATGCCTTACATTTTACACTTCATAGCTTAGTCGACTAAATTTACAGTAGATTTCATCAACTAAAATGTTGTGACATTTCATCAACTAAAACTAGATGAAAATTAAAACAATTTAGATGACTAAATTATGACTAAAACTAAAAGATATTTTAGGCAAAAGACTATAACTAAAACTACATAAAAAAGTGCTGTCAAAAGTAAAACTGGGAACCAGCAGTTCGAGACCACACTGGGTGCTCTTTTGTCAGCTTAGAGCAGGAAACTGAGGTTACGTTTGGTACGGGCCGTCCGACACGGACAACATAATTTTGTAAAATGGTGTGTGATGTGAGTAGTTTTTGCTGCAACATTTAGATATAGGGTCAGAATTTGGTGCAAACATCATGAAAACGTGGGGCAGTGTTTCTCAACCTGGGGTCCTTAAAAATAAAAAAATATTCTAAAAAAAGATCCTATGACATTTACAAATTAGGATTATTTTACTCAAATGTGACTGAGACCTTAATCTCCACAAACTACAGCCGGTAACAGGACTTTTTCTCTACAATTACATCTGTGTTATTTATTTATTTAAGTTTGTATCATACAAACTTAACACGATCTGCATCCTTTTCAAAATATGAGCCTCCTACAGTTTCAGTGGGCACACACCATTCACTCTTAAAAATAATTTTATTGTGAATCATCTGCAGGAAGGTATAAGAAAACTCATTAACTTGAAAGGTTGAGGTTAGCACTTAAAATTAAGCCAGTGTTACGTACAAACAAAGAAGAAGAAGAAGAAGAAGTGGAAGATGATTATGGACCAACATCTCTGAGGAATGTTCCAGCACCTTGTTGTATTCAGGCAGCTCTGAAGGATCCAACCTGGTACTAGCAAGGTGTACCTAATAAAGTGGCCAGTGAGTGGGGTGTCCACTGTATTTCTACTAAGATAGCACACATGGTTACCTTTCCTTGCTGTAGTCTTTGGACCGTCTCCTCAGGCGACCAATCGCCGCCAAAGTCCTGACGACAAACACGATGACATCATCATTAACGTCAATCTGATCATTAATTTATCAGATAATGTCCATCATTTTATTTTCAGTTTATTATCAGATCATGAGTTTCCAGTCAGATTTAGGGGATAATGGCACCTTGTAATCTGATTTTGGCTTTCGCAGTTCTGGAGCGTAGAGTCTGACGGATGAGTCGCTAAATGCTGAAACATAAAGACAAAAAAAAACATGAACACAAAAGATAAAAAATAAGACTAAACAATTCAGATTCAATTTCACCATAAGGCAGAGAGTTCTGCGTTTTTATGAGGGATGCCCCCATTAGCTTTTGTCAAGAAAAAAACTGGCCCTTGTACAAATGTAGTTGATGCTCCCTGCCATAGATGATTAACCAACATGCATAACAGATATGTGAGAACATAGAAACATGTTACATGAATGACATTGACATAGGATAGAAATATAACATCACAAATCAGAGTTATTGAATCCAGACTCACAGTCGGTCAGAGAGTGGAAGGTTCCTCCTTTAGGTTTGGCTGAAAAAAAAACACAAATACAAAATGTTAGCACAACAACACAACACACAACTACAAAAAATAAAAGCAACACACACACACACACACATCTACCCTGGTGACACGTGAACACACCTTTATTCCAGTTACACCATACCACCTTTGACCCTTCTTAGCTTTGACATGTCTGATATTTTTAATAGTCTTTTCTACAAATCCTCTGACCTTTGACTTATCTCACCTGTGCTCCTTCTATCTCTGACCTGCCCACTTTTGACCTCTCACCTTAAACCTTAACCTACAACCCATCTGATCTTCGGCCCATTTCACTTTACGCCATCTGACCTTTGACCTGTCTCACCTTGAACCTAGCCCACCTTTGACCCATCTGAACTTTTCAATCATCTCATTTATGACCCATCCAACCTTTGACCTCTCTTTCCTTAAACCCCAACCAATAACCTATCTGGTTTAGGTCCATCTCATCACTTCTTGACAAGTCCTACTATTGATCTGTCCCACCTTTGGACTGTCTTACCTTTGAGAAACTGACCTTTACCCCATCTGACCTTTGACCCGATTCTCATCTTTAACAAGTCCGACCTTTGACCTGCTTCATCTTTGACTTGTCTAACCTTCAACATATCCCATCATGATCTGTCTTACCAAAATATGTCCCACCTTTGACCTGTCTCACATAAAACCTTGACCTTTGACCCATCTCACATATGATTCCTCTTACCTTGAACATGTCCTCCCTTTGACCTCTCTCATCTGACCTTAGACCTGTCCAACATTCGACACCTCTCACCTTTAACCCATTCCACCTTCTGACTTTAACTGTTCTCACCTTTGAACCGTCTCACCTTAAACCCATCTTATCTTAGACCTTTCTCACCTTTAACCCCCCCCAGTTATCTCACCTTCAACCAGTCTTGCCTTTGACCTGTTTAACCTTTGACCCATACTATCTTTGACTCGTCTCACCTTAAATCCATCTTGAACTTTGACTGGTCCCACCTTCGACCCATGTGACCTTTGACCCATGTCTCACCTTTGAAGAGCGAGCTCAGAGAGTATCCAGAGTTGCTTTTGCTGATGGAGGGTGTGTCTGTGTTGATTTTTGGAAAGGCCGGCTCTCTGTCTGTCCTCTGATTGGACGCTGCCGTCTCTCCGACAGACCAGGCGATACCTGTGGACAAACAGGTCTTAATGTTACCTGATTAAAGCCCATCACAGTCAAACATATCCAACAACAACCAATCACAGCCCAGAATAACCAATCACAGTCCAGGGTTCCTCCAGGTGTGTTGTGTGAGGTGCTTCATGCACAGGTGTGTATAAAAAGTGTTTTTGGGGTCTTACTGCCGACAGGCTCTCCGCTCCAGCTGACCTTCTCTACATCATCATCATCGTCGTCTTCATCCCCCAGACGGATACTGTTTACAGCTTGCTTCGACTCTTTTAACTACAAACACAAAGCATCATATTTTAAATAACACAAGCTGCTTTATTTTAACTCAGTCAGAATATAAGATAAGATATACTTTATGGGGAAATTCAATTCTTTAAACTATGCTGAGGCATGCTACAAAAACATGCGCTGAAATACACATGTACATGCACAAACAGGTCCTACAATCATGCATTAATTGAGAGATGTCAGACTGATGGCTTGCTGCTCCTGAAGAAGCACTACCGGGCAGTTTGGGAGTTAAATGCCTTGCTCAAGGGCACTTCAGCAGTGCACAGGAGGTCAGCTGGCACCTCTTCAGCTACCAAACATGGTTCAGCCAGGACTTGAACCGGCCACCTTCTAGTCCCAAACCCAAGTCCTTCTGGACTGAGCTACTGCTGCCCCAGAATATAAAAACGGTCACTGAGGCTGAATCCAGACTTTCAGTAAGAAACTGTTTTAACGATGACTTCCTCTGACTGATCCCAGTATTTAAGATGCTCTGTGTGAGTGTTTGCTGTAACAGCGTGTCCCTGCCTCTCCGCTCAGGCCTCCCTTTAAACAGAGATCTCTGACCTCAGTGAGACTGACCCAGCTAATTAAAGGTTAAATAAATAAACGTTTAAGTCTCACCCTGCTGAACTCGTCATCCTCATCGTCGAAGATGAAAGGTTTAAACTTAGAGGTGTTCCAGTATTCATCCTCATCTGCTTTACTCTTCATCATCTACACACAAAAACACATACACAGAAATATTAATACACGTCAGAGATGCACCAGTTGGATTAAAAGGGATAATGTGGATGCTGTGAACAACAATTTAGCTTACTGCAGATATGAATATTTTTTAATCTTATTTTGTTGTTACGCTTCCACAATGCCAAACTTTATCTTGATTGAGAATAAAAGAACAGATCAACCTGAAACCCTCTTCTGTAAATCAGAGGTTATTTGTCTCAGATGTTGCCTTAATTTGAAACAGAAACAGAAAAAGACCCAAATACAAACATCTATTATTTATACACAATTACAATAGATGAGTAATTCCGCATTTTTAGTACTTGTATTTGTTTATTTAAAGGCTCTGGGTAAACTAGTTAGCTGTTACAAAAAAGTAAACATCATAAAAATAAACCTACAATGCAATAAAGTGAGTAACTTCACACTTTTAATACTAACAATTGAAAGTGTTACATAAATTATAGTCAATGAACACCCTTTAAATGTTTTTTTTTCTGGCTTACCAAATGTCATCTTATAATATCGGTAAAAATATGTAATAAATATTTATTTCTTGTTTCTTATTTGTTAAATAACCTGAAAATATATTAGTAAAGCTGAACTTTGAATTTATTTCTCTTTAATGCATTATCAAAAACAAGACGTTATTATTTATGCATTATTTAAATGGAAAATTGGTAAACCAGTGCATTTATGTAAATATGCAATCACTGACCACTTTTTCAGGTACATCTGTTCAGATGCATTTACAATTCAATTTATTCATTTGGGAACAACAATTTGGGATGGGAACAAATAAGATTCTATTGACACCAATCCCCTATTCTGCTTATTGTTGAATTTCTTTAACTATTCCCTAATCGATTACAGTTTATTTTTTGTGTCAGCAAATGTTTTCATACACAGGTTTATTAGTGTCAACCATGTCAAACACACGGTACCCCTGATATCTGAGAGATAAATGCCTCTGCAAGGTGCAGATGTTTCTGCTTAGTGGAAGTTGCACAGCAAGTGTTTTTTCTGTCAAAATCTAAGCTACAGTTTTGATCATTTCTAACAAGGGAAATGATAAGCAGAAAGACTGATGATATGGATTCTTTGAGGGAGCTGTCATTGATTCCCAACTAGGACTGGTTTTCTATTCCATCCCTATTTATTCATATTATATTTATGTCATTGATCAACTGGTAACTGGCTGACATAGGGATGGGCATCAAAAACAATTCTAGTTGAGAATTGATAACAACACACAACACATGGGAACTGATTGCATTAGTCTTTTTGCTTAGCGATTCCTTCCACTTTGTTCTGCATACTAAAAATCATTGACATTCCACCTTCTTCAGAGGCAGTCAGCAGAAATGACAACAAAAAAGTCAAATATGCGATGCAAAAATGGTCAAAATTGAGTCTTAATTTTCAACAAAATTGCACAAGCAGTGTGATTAAAAAAAAGTAATATTTCACATGATCAATGAGATCTAAATGGACTATCTTTAAGCTCAAACATTATTGTTTTGGAGGTTTTGAAAGAGTGCATCTCAGGTTTATCCAAACCTGCTTATTCCATTGATTACCAAACCCTAGAGTGCCCTAAAGTAAATTTTAAAGTAACTGAATTTACTGTTTTGTACAGGAATTAAAGCATACAACGTACTGATGGAATAAAACCAAACTTATTCTTAACATGCCAAGGCTCGGCCACACCATGTGAGAACCATTGAGCCACATTGTTAAGTCAGAGTAGTGCAGTTTATTAAAGATTAACATGATATTTGCCTCGAGTCATACCTGTGCAAACTCAGATTACAACAATAAAAGGGACAGTCCCAGTACACAAGTTTTTGCTCTAGCTAAAAATAATGCCACAAGTAAGTTTCAAATCCAAACATGAGTTGTCACACATCAACATTTATCAGATATAGACAAAAATCCAATACAGTGCATCCATTTCAGAGTGAATAATGGTGTTTTTCTGTCATCTGTTACTCTGACAGCAGGAAGCTAGTTAGCATGTCAACATTAGCTGCTTAAACATCCGCCTTTTTAACCGGATATGAGTCATTCTCTCTCGAAAGGAGGCAGAAAATTGCGTCTTTGAACGGATTAATATCCAGCTGATCGATCGGATTTTTTCATCGATAGCAAACTGATAAACGATCAGAAAAAAATCAGCTGTTTTTACCTTTAGCTGCTGCAGCCCTTCCCCTTCTTCTCCTCCACCTGACCGGCTTCCGGCCGCGCAAAGTCTGCTGGGAAATGTAGTGCTATAAACCGGTTAGCCCTAAAAAACAGAAAACATATTAAAAATAAACCATGAACGCAATAATTGAGCAATTTCGTGTTTTTGATTTTCGCATTTGTCTATACAAATGCTCTGTGGTAACCAGTAAGCCGTAAATAAAATCATAATAAGAATAAACCTTGAACGCAATTACAGTAGGTGAGTATTTTCGCTTTTTAATACTCATATGTTAATTAAGGTTTTGGCTTAACCAGTTAGCAGTTGAAAAATAAACATCATAAAAAAACCACAAACACAATTAGGTGAGTAATTTCTTGTTTTTAATTGTAACTCGTGAAAATATTACATAAATTACAGTCCGTGAACACTTTTTAAATGCTTTTTTTGTTCATATCCAAAAATCTCTGTATAATATGGGTCAATAATGTTTTAAATGATATTTTTTTCTTGTTTCTTTTTTGGAAATTAACTGGTACTTTAAATGTATTTCTCTTAAATACATTATCAAAAATAACACATTCAAATAACAGGAGTTAAAAAAAATGAAAACGATAAGTATGACAGAAAAACGTCAATAAAAATATATATTTCATTAAATCATGTACCAAGGTTTTCAGGTTGTGTTGAATCATTTTTTATAGATTGTTTTTTGTTTCTTAAAACAAAAATAAATATGTATTTATTTTTTTCCTTCCTTGCTGTATCATCGTTCAATAAAGCTTCTCTTTTAAGTCATTTCAGTATTTTTAATAAATGAAAATGAAATACTCAAAAATACTATCCAGACCCTTTCAAAATAAAAGGCCTTTTTCCCTTTTTAAACGTGATCCAGAATATTCCAGAAACTTAAAACAAGCGTATATAAGTGTGAGCGAGTCGGACTGAAGTTAATTCACGTTTTAATCAGAATAATTTGGATTCAAGGGTTACCATAATTTATCAAAGACATATCAAACAGACTTGATATATTGGATAATTTCTGTTTTATCCCCGTGTTTTACTCTGAAAGTCAGCACAGGAAGTAGTTAAATGAGTGAGCTGCAGGTTCAGATTTCAGAAGAGGAGTCGAAGAGCGTCAGGAGGGTTTACAGCAAACTTTAAGACTGAAAACTTTAACAAGAACAACGGAACAACTACAATAAACTACGGTTACACTGCAGGGAGTTGGCCTGCTCCAGCATTAACAAAAGTATTTTTTTTTAAACAGCTGTTAGTCTTAGTTTTATCAGTTGTTTCAGTGTTATTATTAGTATTACAGGACTATTAGTGGTGTGATGGCTAAATGGGGAGAAGGAGACCCTCGATGGATCGTGGAGCAGAGAGCAGACGGAACAAATGTCAACAACTGGCACTGGTATGATATTATTATTAAAAATTAAATAATTATATTATTATAACAGAAAGAAATAACAGTAGTAGTAATAATAATGCTAATTATTACTATTATCAAGGAATGCTTGTGCGTGGATTTTTTGCCGATACTTTATGATTTGACGTTTTCAGGGGAGACCAGGGTTGGTTGTTATAGTCGTCACATTGTTAAAGATTGTGTAGACTGTGACTGTGAGTCTGCATGCGTGATATATGACCCTCCAGCTGGTTCAGCACAGCTCGGATATTTTTAACACTCAGCTGCTGATGTGTCTCTCCTGTGTGTGTTTGTGTTGGCGTGCATGCGTGTGACATCATCAGGACGGAGCGTGACGTCAGCGGCTGGTCGTCGGAGCGTCTCCGTCAGCTGCTGTTGGCGGTGCGGGTGGAGGGGGCGGAGGGCGTGTGTCAGCTGACCGATGTCTCCAAACTGGACGGAGAGGCGTCCATCAACAACCGCAAAGGGAAACTCATCTTCTTCTACGAGTGGCAGCTCCGCGCCAACTGGCTGGGTCAGTGATGATGTTATTGTTTTGTTTATTCTCCTCTTTCTATCCCTGACCCTCTAAACATCTACTTCCTGTGTTCAGGGACGTCGAGTGGCGGTCTGAAGTACCGAGGGACCGTGGACATGAACAACCTGTCAGATGAGAATGACCTTGACGACCTGGATGTGAGTCATCAGGCTTGTTAATGGTGCTGATTTATACATGATATCTACACCCTTTGACGTTCCACCTCCAGTATGAACATCGTGGAGGTTTAAAGGGATACACCAACATTTTTTTGTTTTTGTGTCTTGCTTCACTCTCAAGTCCATGACAAGCAGATAGACACCATTCTTTGGACTGTGCATTCAGTAACAAGGAAGAGACGGGACGAGCTAATTAGCTTAGCTCAAACACTGGGAGTCAATGGGTAGTGTTAGCCTGCCTCTGCCTACAGTCATCAGATAAACTCTCCAGCAACTTTAAATGGTCCTGTGTGCTTATTGTGACTCATTTTTTTACTGATTATGTTATGTTATCTATTTTTAGACTTAGATTAGCTCTTCATATAATTTAAAAGAAATACACACAAAACTAAACCACAGGGTGCATGTGCAAACCACCGCGGACATGCTTGTAAGTAGGTCATGTATTTCTTTCAAATATTACATAAAGTGCTAATCTTAGTCTCTCTAAATTCTGTTTTGAGTTGCTGAAGAGTTTATCTGATGACCGTAGGCAAACAGGCTAATGCTACCCATTGACTCCCAGTGTTTGGGCTAAGCCAATTAGCGGTGGGTGAGCTCTGCTCGTCTCTTCCTTGTTTCTGCATGCACAGTCCAAAAAATGGTGTCTATCTGCTTGTTATGGACTTGAGGCAAGACAGGAAAACAATAAAAAATGTTGGTGTATCCCTTTAATGGACTGACAAAGTGATCCTCCCTCTGTCCATGCTTCAGAGGGAGTAACAGACAGTACAGAGGAGAGACTGAACGGGCAGAGACAGCAAAAGAGAGCAGCTCTGTGTGAGACTGTGTGCATGTGGAGCTCTTGCTGTCTCGTGCTCGCTACCGCTTCTGCAACATCGTAACACTCTGAAGGTTAACAGAGGAGGGCGCCAATGTCTCGCTGAACAGGATCAGTATTAACAACTGAAGGTTGAATGAATGTTGTTAATTCTGGTATTGCAACTGAGATGCTCTGCCAGGTAGCCTAAATAAAGGTGAGTGCATTTCATACAAAATTTCAATTTGTTTCTGTTCATTTATACATTCACACATTACTAACATTCAATAAAGAGTTATTAGATGTTTCATTTCATACAAGTGTAAAACATGACTTCAGAAATTGAAGGAAGCATAAAAAATGCCTTACCCTTTACACTTCATATTTTAGTCGACTAAATTTACAGTAGATTTCATCGACTAAAATGTTGTGAAATTTCATCTACTAAAACTAGACTAAAATAAAAACAATTTAGATGACTAAATTATGACTAAAACTAAAAGATGTTTTAGGCAAAAGACTCAAACTAAAATAAAAGTGCTGTCAAAATGAACACTGCTTTGCATCAGTGCTGGGGTAACTGATCACTGCATGTCCCTGATAGGATTCTTTATTGATCTGATCAATAACTGATTGAATTAATGGCGTATTATAAACTGAATGGTGAATTAGCTAATCATTGATGTATCACTGATCATCTGATTAATGATCAGTTTCTGTCTTTGCTGACAATAATTTATGGATGAACTAATTAATTCTTAAACTCAACCTCATTGTTTATAGATTATTAATACTGATTCAAGTGATTGGTGGATATAAGTAAGTGATTACATATCATTGGTGATTAAATCGATTGATGATGATACGCTGTTTTTGTTAGCAATCATTAATGGCTTAATTGATGGATGATGCATTGATGTCATTGTTGATCATGTCCTCAGATCTCCGTGTCTCTGTGTAAGGACCAGCCCGACACGCCGCTCCTCGGCCTCATGAGGAAGAAGGGTGTCGAAGAGGTCCGGAGGGCTCTGGGCGAGTACATCCACCAGCTAAAATCAGGTCTGTCTCCTAGAATGCATCAGGACAAACCAATCAGTGAGCCCTGTTGTAACCAGAGTGATCTTTGACCTCTCAGAGTTCAGTCAGGGGATGATCCTGCCGACTGCCAATGGGCCAAAACCGCCACAACCACAGACGGCGAGCAAAGCGAGCACAAAGCAGACCCTGATACAGAGCAGTAAAACGCAGGTAGACTGTTCATCAAATGTAACATTAAGATGCCCTTCTTTGACCTCTGTCCTTTGACTTCTGACCTTTCATGTGTGTTCCAGATAAGTTCCACCCTGAAGTGCTCCTCCAGCTCTGCCGCCTGTCCCACAGGGGTTCGGATCTCAACCTGCAACTTCAACCTTCAGGAGACCTTCCAAACGTCCCCAGATGAGCTTTACAGGACGTTCGTCAGCCAGGAGGTAAAATACAGGACAAAGTAAGGATGGAAAAAAACATCGTCACAGAGCTACTGGGTTCTCAGAACAAGCTGTTGGTTGGTTTTCCAGCTATCTGACTGATAGAACCCAGGCTGTTAAATTAGATGGTGTTACCTCTAAGGTACTAAAAATTGAGAAGGGGGTGCCTAAAGGGTCTGTACTGGGCCCACTGTTGTTTACATTATATATAAATTGGATTGGACAAAATGTTCCCAATTCCTCGCTTCATTTTTATGCTGATGATACGGTGATCTACTGCTGTGCACCTTCACCTGCACAAGCTTTTGCAAATCTCCAGCATGCAGTTGATTTAGTCCAAGATCAGCTTAGTCAGCTGCAGCTTGTTCTAATTGCAGACAAAACTAAACTTATGTTCTTTACATCCTCCGGAGCGGCTAGAGGAACCTTGCCTGGGAAAATTGTTAGTAAGGATAGTCAAGAAATAGAATTGGTTTCCACCTTTAAATATCTGGGGTTTTTGCTTGACAAAAACTTGTCTTTTAAAGATCATATTCATGTTGCCAAAAAGCAAGTCCTGTTTCTCTTTTATGATCAAAAGGAGACTTATTGAGTTGACATTTTTACCTGTTCTGGATTATGTTGATGTATTGTACATGAATGCTTCGGCTCAGAGTCTACAGATGTTGGACAGTGTTTATCATGGAGCTCTGAGATTTATCACAAACTGTGGATTTCTTACTCACCATTATACCTTATACTCTAAGGTCAACTGGACTTCATTAAGCACACGCCGCCTCGGACATTGGTATGTGTTTATCTATAAAGCCGTTTTAGGCAATGTTCCGGACTTCTTCTCCTCTTTGCTTGTCGTAAAGGATGGATTACATCACTTTCGTTCATTTTATTTTGTTCAGTTTGTTGTTCCCAAAGTCCGAAATGAGCTGGGAAAGAAGGCCTTTAGGTTTTCTGCTCCTTCTGCGTGGAATAATCTGCAGACTGTATTTAAATCCAGAACCTCGCGTCTCTGAGCGTTTTTAAATCTTAAGTGAAAATTCTTGAAACCAAACTGTCAGTATGCCACTGCTTTAGCTGATGTTTTATCATTACTGTACCTGTTGCCTGTGTTGTGTGTTTGCATTGCTGCCATTCTTGGCCAGGCCCCCCTTGAAAAAGCGATCTTTGATCTCAATGGGACGAGCCTGATTAAAAAAAGGTTAAATAAAAAATAAATCCCAAATCAGGACTGATGAGAACACAAAGAGGATAAAAATGAGAAAAAAACAAAGGTTAAACAGGACAACCAAGACAAAAACAAAGTAGGACAAAAGATATTAGACATGAAGATGAAACAAAACACAAAACTAATACCAGCTCAGGTTGTTACACAATAGGGTCTCCTTGCTAGTACCAGGTTGGACCCCCTTCTGCCCTCAGAACCAGTGTTAAGTTTGACAGCACTTTTTGCATTATTTTTAGTTATAATCTTTTGACTAGAATATCTTTTACCCTTTAACACCTGTTGTATCATATTTGATACATACTTTTATGATACCCTTATCTAATCAATATGATCAACAAATTACTAAAAAAAACATCTGAATACAATCAGATAAATGATAAAAATGTCCTAAAATGGATTATCAGTTGCCAAAAACACCTAATGTATCAATTGAGATGCAAAAATATATGTTAAATTTTATGGAAATTTTAGTTTTTTAGGATTTCTGTAATTTCTGATTTCTGATTTCTTTCTTCAGAAAGTGAAATAAACATTTCAACTCCAAAAAAATAGAGTTTTCTGGCTATAATTTGTGTTTTCAGGCATTAAAGTATTAATTTTAGTCATAATTTAGCCTTCTAAATTGTTTTAATTTTAGTCTAGTTTTAGTTGATGAAATTTTAACATTTTAGTCAACAAAATCTACTGTCAATTTACAACATATGAAGTAAGAGCTAAAAACATAAAAAATAAGGAACCTTTTCTAAACTAACTTCCTCTTTCCTCTACAGTTCGTTCAGGTTTTTTCACGGTCGGCGGCGGTGGTTGACGGGCGGCGTGGTGGGCACTTCCAGATGCTGGATGGAAACGTCAGTGGAGAGTTCACAGAGCTGGTGAGGTCACAGCTGATCATCCAATCACCAGTGAGCTGACTTATCACCATGGTAACTAGGTTTCTCCTGACTCCACAGATTCCAGACCAGAGGATCGGGATGAGATGGCGCTTCAGGACGTGGCCCAGCGGTGCGTGATGCATTTCAGAGCTATGATGTGTTCAAAGACAGTCTGAATTCTGAGAGACGTTTGTTGTGTCTCCTTCAGAGCACTACGCCACCATCAGGCTGGACCTGGAAGACCGAGGGGATGAGACCGAGCTGAGTATGGAGTGTCGGGGCGTCCCATCAGGCGAGGAGGACGCCACCAGAGAGGGCTGGAACCGCTTCTACTTCAACGCCATCAAACAGACATTTGGATACTAAACCCTCTAGACTCAACTGACAGACTCAGAGACTCAGGGAGGCTCAGGAGCTCTATACCCTGAAACTGGACTACAAGGCTAACTGTGGAACTGTACACCCTGGTACTGGACTGACAAGCTGACAGACAGCAGAGTTGTAAACCCTGAAAATGAACTTACAGGCCCTAAAACTGTAAACTATGAAATGGCACAGGCAGACCAATGAGCTGTAAACCCTGAAACTGGACTGGCAGGCTTAAATAATGGAGTTTAAAAACATGAAAAATCAACTGATAGGCTGTAAATAAGTAAACTCTGGACCTGGGCAGACAGGCGGTGGAAGTGGAAAACCCTGAAACTGGTTTTGCAGGCTGAGAATCCATAAAGCTGTTAAGCCAGTTGCTGGACTGACAGGTAGACTGACCATAGAGCTGTAAACCTTAAAACTGGACTGAAGGGCATAGAAGCCATGAAGTTGTATACCCTTAAATGACAAGCTGAGGGACTAGGAAGCTGAAAATCTTAAAACTAGACTGACAGGCAGAGCGACAGTGAGACTATAAACCCTGAAACTGGACAGACAGGCTGACAGACCATTAACTTGTAAACCCTGAAGCTGGACTGGCAGGCTTACAGTTCATGAAGGTGTAAACCCTGATAGTGCACTGACAGGCTCACAGACCATGAAGCTGTTAACCCTGACACTGGACTGACAGGTGGTGGACCCTTTACACCTTGACTCTGAACTGACTACCTAACTTTGAAGCTGTAAACCCTAACACCTGACTGACAGGCTGACAGCCCATGAAGCTGTAAACCCTAACACTTGACTGACAGGCTGAGAGCCCTTGAAGTTGTAAACCCATGAAACTGGAACTGGATGACAGCCTATGGAGCTGTAAGCCCTGAAATTGGACTGACAGGCTGACAGCCCATGAAGCTGTAAACCTCGATTCTGCCTGGCTGACCCCCTGCATATTTTGAATTACCTGTTCTGGAATTTGATGGTTAAGTTGACTACAAAAAATACATACATCCATACAATCTTTTAACATCTACATGTTGACCCTCGATTATAACTCACTTCCACAGAAACCTGAAACAGTTATTCCTGTTTTGATCAAACTTTAATTATACAGTCCTAATTTATAACAAATGTTAAGACACTCTACAAGAGCTTGTCCTGGCCCTACTATTTATTTATTTAATGTACTTATTAAAATATTTTTTAAAATGAACAGTTACAAGGCTAGCAGCACCCTTTGACAGCTTTTCTTCCTCATTTTGTGCAAAGTTTGTGTTTAATGGAATTAATATTGAATATTAAGATTATTAAAGATTCAGCCTTGGCATGTATTCAACCACAGTGTGCTGGTGACATTTAAATGACACCTAAACTCAAGACAATAATGAACAAACGAGGTCTCTGGTGGATTTTTACAAAAGAGACAGCTTTAACAGACCGCTCTTTTGTGTTACCATTGGGGGATGTTTACTTTCTTATTTTGTTGTCCTTCAATAGACATAAAAGTAAAAATTAAACCAAACGAGTTGGAGCTGTGGATCCTGCAGTTTGACTTACAGGCTGAAATTGACTGAAAGACTGAACTGTGCTGTGATTCTTTTAATCAAAGAGACATCACAGGTGGACTGATGAAGAAACTGTTTAATTGTGTCTTCATTTTTCATTTTGTTTTTCAGTCTATTGTCATTACTCGTTTTACATCTTAAAAATTAAAAAACAATAAAAGTAAATAAAAACATATACATTCATGTACAGTAATTAAAAACAAACACATGAACATAAAACACTAACTGTTTTGTAACATTTTCAAAACTTTCTTGTCTAAATCATTTCTGTTTTGATGTTCTCACTGAAATTTTACAAGAATGTGAGCTTTCATATTTACAGCATACACAAGAGAAACATGTAAAAGTACATAAACGTTTAAAATCTACAGCTTTACAATATAAACAACGTGATGCTCACTGTGATCTGATCCAAAAAAACATCAGCATCGATTTAAGAATTTCAAAAGGTTAAAATGGGATAAGAACGGTGTAAAATTAGGCTTCATGTTAATCAAAATGAAACGTAATAACAACGTGAAGCTTGTCGTCATAGTTCTGTTTCTGATCGATCACTGATATTCGTCATTGATCATCCTCAGTGGAGCTGCCTCAGGACGGATTGAAAGTTTATCTGCTGGTAAATCAGGATTAGAAGACTTCCTCCTCCTCACAGCCGTAATCTGTAACAGTCAACCAATCAGTTAATTAATCAATTAGCCAGCCAGCCAATATAGTCTAGTGTTACTCTTGTCCACACATAATCAAAATCATTTTCAAAACAGGTATTCAAAAACATCTTATACACATGAAAACACTGGAGAGCTGTTAGAGCTCTGTATAAGCATGAAACACTGTCTGTGACATGCTCACTCGGACTCATCACCAGTGCCAGACGATTCCTGCAGCTCCATGTGGTTTGTTGGCCAAACTCTCGAGTCATTTGAGTAACCTCATGCTTTTGAATTTTCACTCCGCTGTCTTAGGCCCCGTTTACATGACAATGTTGTCACCAAAAACGGAAAGGTTTTTTCCTTTGCGTTTTCAAAAGCCTTCCGCGTTCACACGAATCCATGAAAATGACTGAAAACGCTGTAGCGTGTATGCCAGGCCAGTAGATGGCGATGTTGGTGTGTAGTGAAACAGCAGTGTTACAACACGCGTAATACTTTCCAGTGAAAACAAACTTTTCACAAACAACAATGGCGAGTGGATGCACAAAGACGCAGGAGTTGTTTGTCTGGACAACAATCTGTCTGAATATTTTTGTCTGGATAACAAACTGAGCACAGTTAACAGCACACATGTTGCTCGGTAGACAACCACCCATGTGACGATGTCTGTCTCGTGTAAACGGGAGGCGAAAGCGCAGTGAAAACTCTCCATTTTCTGCCGTACTCGTATTTGTGTAAACGGGGCCTTAAGTGGGGTACACACGTAAAGATTATCAGGCTGTTTTGGTCCCAACCAAAGATGGCAATTATTTTATGTTTTATAAGATTATCCTGTGGTCTGAGCTGTGCTAAGAATGAATTTCTCCCGATAATTGGCCAGGCCTTCCACGCCTCATGCCAATCACCTGTAATCACTGCCTCACTCATGGAAAATCCTCTCATCTCGGACCTCACCCTCAGCAAAGATTCACCCCCTAACCCCGGACCCTGGATTCCCCCCTCCTTCCCCTTGGCTTTCTCCTTAATAAAATCTCTCGTTACACCTTGTACTCTGCCTCTGGCCTCTGCTTCTGGGTCCACAAGAAAACAACCGGGAAACATTCCCTCACAGCTGGATGATCATGTCAAACCGTGACAATAAAGTTTGGAAAAAGAAGCATGTCTGACCTCCTACTAGCTGCAGAGCAGACACACACTCCTCTTCCTCCTCCACCTCCTCTTCCACCTCTTCCTCCACCTCCTCCCCCGCAGTGATGGGAGCCTTGGGGACCGGTGCTGGTTCAGGTTCAGGGTTAGAGGTCACTGTAGCTGCAGGCTCTGCTGATGTGTCTGTTGTTATGGTAACCTGGTGCTCTTCCTGAAGAAAACAACAAAGTGTTAAGAACGTTAACCTGGGGGGAGGGGGCGGGGCTTACGTACTAACCCTTTTTTTTCAACTTTATTTAAATATTTAATTTACAAATTAAGTCAAACATTAATACGCAACACAACACATGAGAGCTGTTTCATATATTAAAACAAAAAGTAAATAAATATTCAAAAAGAAAAAATAAGTGTACATTTCCAAAAATCTCATGCAAACCTTTGCATTCAATAAAAAATAAACAATAAAAAGCAAAATAAATAAATATAGTATACTAATAAAGCATTGTTATGTCAGCTCATAAATGTCTAACAATTTCTGTAATCATAAATTTCATTAAATGCCAGGGTGTACATCAAATATCATTTCATACTTATCTAAAAATTGTGTGTTCTTATATACTAATGCTGCGTTCCAGGCAACCCGTAACTCGGAAATTTCCCAGTTGAAATCTCCGAGTTCCGACCTGAAAGCGTTCCAGGCAAATTACGACTTCGATTTGAGCGCAAGGAATTCTGGTATGTAAACAAACCAACATGGCAGACATTATTAGATTAATGCTTAATCATTTCAATCACCAAAGGAGCCTGCAACTTGCTCATTTGAGTGAAACGGAGCATAAGGTAACAGAAGCTTATACTTTATATTTTACAGTATTTGTCGTTATTTAGAGGCTGCTATATTATTCAGGCGGTGATTTGAAGTCACAAGTCGTAACTCGGAGTACAGCGATCTGGTACAAGTTCATGGGTGGGAAGTTACGAGTTCGACTGCTGTTTCAGTGCACTTTCACGAGTTACAGGTGGGAAAAACACGAGTTACGGGTTGCCTGGAACGCAGCATTACCCACCTGTGTAATGAACAGCATCTATGACATCACTATGCTAACCACTAACTGCTACCTGCTCATTTCTAATCCTGTATCAGAGCTCAGTATCATCCAGTGGCTCACCTTAAGGGCTGTTTTCCTCTTCCTTGATGTGGGGGAAAGAAGGCCTCGGGCCCTGAAACAACAACAACAACATTATAACAAAACAATAAAGAAGAGCTCGATTATAGTGGTGAGTCAATCAGTAATGATCAATAACTGACTTCCTGTTGTTCAGGTGGGGATGAATTATGTCCCACAGTGTCACTTTCATGTAATCATTTTTATTTAATTATATAAATTCCAATGACTGTACCTCTTTCCTAAAATACCAGTTGTAGCAGTGAGGTCTTTGTTAGCATCGCTGGTCTTCCTGCGGCGGCGGCGGTTGAGGCGTTTGCGTGTGTCGGGGGCTTCGCTCGGCGGTCTGCTGGGACTGCTACCCCCACTTCCTGCCCCCCTGCTGTTCAGGTCTCGGAGGACATCGTAGTTGATCTTATTGGAGATCTTCTTCTTCTCTAACATCCTCTCGATGGCCTCGCCTGCCGTTGATGCTTCTGCCTCCTTCTTCTTCTTCGACTTTTTAGGCTGCGATGAAAACTTCGTTAAAATTCAGCCCATTTTTCTCACTTGATTTCTTGTTCAAGCATTACTGATTATCACCATTTCAATGAATAGCGGAGTCAACATGAGCACCGTGCACTTAATTCTATCCATCCTTATATATCCCCACACTTATATATCCAGCTTTACCAGTTTGAGACACGGTGGGCTGGAGCCTATTCCAGCTTGATTGTCCAAAATGTGGGACACGGCAAACAAACACTTATGGGCTTTATATCTGTGAATTTACTCAGTTAAAGGTTTTTAGCTTTTTTTAAAAGAAATTTTGTGGTTTGGAAAGTTTCTCAACGTTTGGCATTATGTTTGATTTGTATGATTGCAAAGTTTAAAGCTGCAGTATGTAATTTATTTTTAGTGTCACTGCCCAAAAAAACTTGATTACCTGTTAGCGTGTTTTTTAGCCTACCGTTTTAGTCTAGCTTTCAGCTGATTATAGCTATTATTACTTATTATTATCTATTTAATTATTTTTAATCCTCTTAATCTGTTTTATTTCTATATTTCAGTTAAGATTTATTATTTGGAATTTTATTCTCTGTTAACTGCTTTTCTTTTTACCATTCCACTTTTAGCTGCTTTTGTTACAAATCTGGTTTTAGGTTATCTCATTTTACCATATTATTTATTTAAATTGTATTATATTAATTCATTTATTTGTTTACCTTCCTTTCCCTATAGTATTTTTTTATCTAATTTCTTATGAATTGATTATAATTATAATTAATCATACTAATTAACTTATTAACTAGTTAATATAATAATTAACTAATTAACTTTTAATTATAATTTAAGTATTATCTCCTGTGTTTCCTCGTTTTTAATTAAAGATAGCATTTCCTCAGTCTTAATTCTGTTTTCTGTTTAGAATTTCCTTTTTTATGTCTTTGTGCGCTTGATTAATTCAGTGTGTGTGTTGTATGTGAATTGTGAGGGTGGGTGGAGTCTTTTGTTTTCATTTGTACGCAATTTTCTACTTTTTATGCCATTTACTGTTATTTTATTTCTTATGTGAAGCACTTTGGGCTTTTGTTTTTGCATGAAAAGTGCTATACAAATAAAGTTTGATTGATAACTGATTCTTTCTGAAGCCACACGAGAGATCATTAGGGATCTATGTCTGTCCTTGTTTTGTATTAAGCCTTCAGAAAATCTACCAAGGGACACCCACCTTTCAGCCAATCAGGGCCCAGTTTATGGACAGTGCTCTTATTGGATCCTCTATGAAGGTTTATGTGCTTGCTCATTTAAATGAGCTTTAGTTGCTTAAATTGTGCAGGTAATGTTCATTTTATGAAGGGACACGTGGCTTTGTTATTGTTTGTTAGTGGCTGCAAACAGCATTTTTGGTTCTCCCTTCCAGATATATGTTTTTGTGGACTTTTTTATGCAATCTTTTTTTTTCAAATGTATATTAAATGTGACTATAAGCAGGGCTGGGTGATATATGTAATTTTAGAAAAATATTGACAAATTTTCAAACATGATACAAGTTGCACAGCTCGTCTTCCCGGGGTTAACAATACTCATACTTGTAACTAGGGCTGGGAAATGTGGACCAACACTCCTATCTCAATATTTTTAAGCTCAACAGTGAAATTAAACATATATATCCCAATATTTTTTAAGTTTAAGTTGGATTAGTTTCTTTATCTCAGACATTTGTTTTTTCACATACCTTGACATGTTTCGGCGGAAACTTCTGCCTTCCTCAGTTGGTAATAATTTTATGATATTGTAAAATTGCTAACAGCACAAGTGCTATATAAAGCAATTAGAAAGTTGTTACCTGGTAATTTACAAAAGATTTTCAATTCCAGAAAGGGGGGCTATAATTTAAGAGGTGAACATAATTTTATTTGTCCGATGGTCCATTAAACTCTTAAAAGTATTTGCATTTCTGTTTGTGGTGTCAAACTCTGGAACAGCCTGGATGTCACTTTAATACTTAAATAATAGGCAAATATTTAAATTACATTATATATAAGTATTATTAGATTCATACTAGTAATTAAATGGTAACTTGGTTTTATACCTAAATAATCTGTTACCATATAATTAATTTTAAGTATATATATTAACATTGATCAATATTAACATATGCAATTAATTATTGTAAATAATATAAAATTTTAGTTTAGAACAGATATTTTGTGGAGAAGATTATTGTTTGTATATACTTAATTAGGAGATATATGATTATGAAAACAAGAGTGTGCATTTAAAAAAGTATTAATGCAAACATTACAGATGATATTTAACTAGTGTATGTACTTTATATAATGTGTATGATGTGTAGATCTGTATAAATATATGTTCGATATATACATGAACATTTTTCTGAGGTGCTTGCGAATTATTAAATAATAATAATAATAATAATAAATATTATTATTGTTATTATGTTTTTGTTTCTGTCATGGATCTGATTTGTAAGGAAGGGGCAGGACTATAAGCTCTTAGCTTCATTCTGTCCCTTCTCAAACAGGGTGTGACATATGTGTGTATGTATTCACATGTACAAGTTTAGTTGTTGGACATATACAGATGTCAGATGTACATATGTATTATGTTGCCTTGACTAGTTGTTGATTTTTTTTTTCTTTTTTAAGTTTGAGATGGATGGAAAAAAAAAAATTATCACTTGGTGGTGGGTGTGACGCGTTATATCAGCCGGTGTTACAGATATGACGCATCACACCTACCACCAAGGGACACTTCTGAGGAAGGTGAAGTTTCCACCAAAACATGTCAAGGTATGTGAAAAAATACATGTCTGAGATAAAAGAAAAAAAGAAAACTATTTCTAGGAAACTGAAGACATAATGAACAACATTCAACTATTTAAGCTGGATTGTTTTGATGCATGGGGCTTAAAAAACCCTGATCTCTGGATAGGACTGGGAGATCATTGAGTTTTGGAATTTTTTTTAATACATTTTTAAAGAAGATTTAAGTTTAGATATTATTGTCTGTAAAAAATAGCTGTTGATCAGCATAAATCCACCATTCTGAGTTATTCTCTTGACTGTGTGGTTGGCCCTCCCCGCCTTTCTTCCTCTTCACCAAAGCAAAATTTAAAGACCCAACATTCCCCTCTATCCCTGCTCTTTCACAGCAGCACCAACACAGAGGGAAAGAAAAGACAAAAGTAAAGCCACAGAAGAGGAGGAAGTAGAATGATTAAAGTAGAATGATTAGATTAAAACAGTTTGAGCAGGTGTGTACCTGTGTGTGCAGACTTAGCAGGTCAGTCGCTGCACAACAGGCAGAGAGACCCCGTACTTCAGCCCCACTTACCTTCTCTTTGTAGGTGCCCTGTTCCTTCTCCTTCCTTATCCGCTCCTCCTTTTCTGAAACACACACACAAGCACAAAGGGTTTTGAAACACACTGGATGCATTTGATAAGCATGATGGCTGTGAAGCACACGTATTTTCATTTTGGTGAGCACGTTGTCACGTCAGAGGTGTTAGACTGCCACACGTCTCTTACACAACTCACACACAATCACACCAAAATATTTTGAGACTAAGGCCCTGTCCACACGGAGACGAAAAGGTTCTCGGTAAAGAAGGCATTGTTTCAAGAAATGCCAGGCCTGTAAGTGGTGCTGTATCGCTGCTGCAGACACACACCAAAACCAGAGAAGAAGACAGACGGAGACTCTTGTTGCTTATGGTGGTCAAAGAGGAGCAGAAGATTCTGCTGTAAAAGTCATGACAGGCTCAGTAGCTCCTACAGCATGAACATGACACTGAATTCTGCCATTGTTTCTGTTGTTGTCTGGGTTCACACGTGTGGTTTGAGTGAGAGTTAATTTTGTTGACTGATTTGTTTCGTCATAGCTTTCATGAACAACTTTTTTCCCCTGACAAAAACTAGACAGTAACTAATAACAAAAAGTACACATGGACAAAAAGTAAAACTAAATTGACTGACATTTTCATGAATAAATAAAACTAGACTAAAAACTACACTAAAATGTCTAACTTAACCCAATCAGACCTAATTTGGTCATGTAGAAAGTAGGAACAAGTTAGGAATATGTCCAACCACAACTACTTTGGTTGTGTGGAAAGGTTGGATGAGTTAAGAGGGACATCCAATCACAAATGCCTGAGCTTGGTGGTGGTGGGATAAGTTGGGGAGTGATCCAATCAGAGCTCCTCTCTTTATGAATTGATATATTCATGTAGAGCAGGTTCACTGTTTGTTGTCAGTTCTGGTATTGTAACTGAGATGCTCTGCTGGGTAGCCTAAATAAAAGTGACTGCATTTCACACAAAAGTTCAATTTGTTTCTGTTCATTTATACATTCAAACTTTACTAGTATCCAATAAAGGGTTATTAGATGTTTCATTTTATCCACGTGTAAAACATGACTTCAGAAATTCAAGGGAACACAAAAAATGCCTTACCCTTTACACTTCATATTTTAGTCGACTACATTTTCAGTAGATTTCATCGACTAAAATGTTGTGAAATTTCATCATCTAAAACCTGACTGAAATTAAAACAACTTAGATGACTAAATTATGACTAAAACTGAAAGATATTTTTGGCAAAAGACTAAAACTGAATTAAAAAGTGCTGTCAAAACTAACACTGAGTGAGAGATGGGGCTATGGCCTTTTCTGAAACTATCCGTATTCGTTGTCCACATGGAAACGCAAGGCCAGCATTTCCTGATTTTTCCACTCTGGGACCCGTTTTAAAAAATGTGCATTTTTGGGAAACCCAAAATGCTGTATCTGTGTGGACAAAACGCCTACACGATCAAAACTTTTTTTATCTCCATGTGGACAACCCCTGAAGCCCTTTCCACACATACAACTCTGACATTTTCAAGAAAACATCTGGGTAACCTATCCAGGTAATTCCCTGACCTTCTTGTTCACACTTGGCCACTCATAGCAGGTTTCCCCTCTGTATGCATGTCAGTCAGTGGAGGAGCGTGGGAGGGGAAAATACTTTGGGGTCAGCAGGTAATGATCAGGGTAATTCCCAGGTGAAAACCCCTGATGTTAACATTCACACATGCAGCTCAACCGAGTAATTTTAGGATAATTTCAATCAGTCAATCAAACTTAATTTATATAGCACTTTCATACTAATACTGTAGGTGAGGTTAAACAGGTGAGAGAAATTCCAGGGGACAAAAACAGCAATGATGAGGGTTGGTGTGACGATGATGGTGATGAGGGTAACATAATGAGAGCTGCCATGGTGATAAAAAAGCGTCTCCCTCACCTTTCTGCTCCTTCAGGTAATCTGCGTTTTGAATCATCCACAGCTCTGTCTTCACCTTGACCTCCCTCTCGTTCAGGATGTACTACAAAAAAGTCCAAAAAGCACATCCTGTCACCCTTTCACAGTAAAAGCATCTTTCCTGCTAATTAGAACTTTTATTGATGTCACAGCAGCAGAAGGGGCTGAAAATGATGCTGAGGGAGCCAATCAGTCACTGTTTGGTTCAGATTTAACATCGTTAGCTTCAGTTTTAAGAGCCTTCTATAGCTTTGGGCTGTTTCTGTGCTACAAAAAGCTATCCGTTTCCTTTATCTTAAATTAGCTTTAATGGATTTTCTTTGGCTTTGATTAGTGTCATTAAGCTACAGATAGCCTAATTGTTCATCAGTTAGCTTCCTCCCTAGCTACAGTTAGCTTTGATGAGCTTTAATTAGCTTTGTAAAGGTGCTCCAGTTTGCTTTAGTTAGCTTTCTTTAGCTTTGATTAGCTTATTTGTGCTACAGATACCATTAACTAAAGTTTGCTTCCATTAGCTTTGATAAGTCTCATTAAGATACTGACCCTATAACTTGGCACTATCCCTTTATCTGCATCTTGTTTTAATCAGTTTTTCGAGCTTTGATGAGTTTCTTGAAGCTACAGATAGCCTAACTAGGCATTAGTTACCTAGCTTCCTTTAATTACCTTTCTTTAACTGTGATTAGCCTTGTAAGTCTCAAGATACTTAAAGTAGGCATCATAAAGATACCCTTTGCTTCAGTTAGCTTTAGTTAGCTTGTTTATGTCTTGGTTAGCCTCCTTAAATGACAGATTGCTTCACTCAGCACCAAACAGCTTTCTCTGGTTTCAGTTAGCCTTTATGAGGTTTCTTTAACTTTTATTAGCCGCTTAAAGCAACAGATTGCTTAATTCACATCAGTTAGCTTCCTCCTTTGCTATGGTTTGTTTTGATTAGCTTAATTGCTTACATACACTTACGATACTTAAACTTTGCATTATTGATCCACCCTTTGCTTCAGTTAGCTTTCCTAAGCTTCGATTGGCCACTTTAAACTTTAGATTGCTTCACTCAGCATCATTCAGCTTCCATTAGCTTCATTTAGCTTTCTTCAGATTTGATTACCTTAGCTTTATTTAGCCTATTTCATCTACAGCTTGCTTTAATAGCTTTCTTTAGCGTTGATTAGTTTCTTTAAACTACAGCCTCCCTTGCTACAGTCAGCTTTAAATGTTTTGTTTTTACTTTTAATTTACCTTGCTATGCCAAAGGTACTTAAACTAAGCATCATTTAGCTTCCCTTTGCTTTAATTTGCTTTCTTAAGCTTTGATCAGCCTCTTGAAACTTAAAATGACTTCCCTCAGTATCATTAGGCTTTCTTTGACTTAAGTTAGCTTTAAATAATGTTCTGAAGCTTTGATTAAGTATTCCCAACTACAGTTAGCTGACTTAGCATCAGTTATCCATATTAGTCTCTTTTGCTTTGAAACAATATCAGCAGCAGTTAAATATCACATTTTCTATATTTGGAAGTTTTTCTCTGTCGATTAAATTAACTGACCTTTTCAATCTCCTGATCGTCAATACCCTCAAGGTCCAGCTCACCACCCTCTAATTCCTCATCTGCAAAAACAAAACAAGCCTGTTAACTGCCGGTCTGAGGTCATGGTAGTGATATGATGACGTCGATTCATACCGTCTTGTTTCTCTGGCGACTCGGACTCAAAGGACGGTTGGAGCCCGAGGCTGGCAGCTGTAGGCAGCTTTCCCAAGATGGCAGCAAGAGGGGCGGTCTGACGGTGAAGTTCTACTCCCTCCTTGTCTGACTCCGCCTCCTGCTGGCTTTCATTGATCTTGTTGCCCCGCCCCTCTTCTTCCTGGATCACCTGACACAGGAAGTCCTGTGTCAGATGTTGAGCAGCAGCTTGGAGATCGTCCTCCTCGACCTCTGGGTCCTCAGGCTCCGAAACAGTGGACAAAACCTCAGAGTCGTCGGGATCTGAAATTTTGAAAAGAGATGCAGTCAAATGTTCTATTGTTCAAACTCAGCTGATCCAGGACCAGTACTCACCAATTTCTTTTGCGTAGGCAGCATAGATCCCTCGCAGTTTGGGTCGACTTTTCTCAAGCTCAGTCTCAATCTCATCTTTGTAACAGCTTATTTCTCCTGATAGGACAGAAAGACAGTGTCAATCCTTGATCTTGAAATACAAACTATCATATTCAGTGCTCAAACCACCCATATGATACATTCAGATGCACCCATGTCCAAGCTTAAGTGTCTGAATGATGCCCATTTAGAACCCTCTGAAGTGTCCTTAATTAAAAGCATGTTTGAGAACTAACCTTCAACGTCGTCCAGCTTCCTTGCCAGTTCATGTTCTAGCTGCAACATAATAGGACAGCAATGATGTTTTGTTTACTGAAATATGTAAAGTAGCTACCCAGGAAAAAAAAGGGTTCTCTGCCAAATTTAAGTAATCAGAAACACAGTAATCTACCATCATTTCACAGATCATGTACCTGCTGCATCTTGGCTTTGTGCTGAGCTGCAGTGAACGACGGTGGATCACATTCCTGTTCCAGGTCAACCCTCATGAACTCATCAATGGTCAGCTGACTGGTAGGTGTGTCTTCAAACTCTGTTAACCTGTAGAGAGAGTAAGTACCTTCTGATCTACAAGGGTCGACTGAGGTGTAATATGTTCTTCTCAGGTCTACGCAATCTAACTTTGGTGGTCAGGCCAGTTCTTAACACTTTTTACAAACTGGGGCAATACAAATAAAGACTGATAAAGACTTGATAACAAACATCTAAAATATGATTTGATCTTGGCTACTGTGCTGTTGTCCATTGGTGTTCATTGTTTGGTGATCCACTGTTTTGTGTTTTGACCATTTGTTGTTTAATGAGAAATCTAACATGATCTGGTAGTTATACCCCAGGATCTTATTGGAATACTATCTGACCTTTTCCTCAGTGTAGTTTGACACACTTTGACCACGCTTATCACATCCTTCACTGTGCGACGAAACTTGTGCATCCGAGCAGCTACCAGTAGAGCTGAGGAAGAGAGAGAGGACAGACATTAAATATTTGGCTGGTCATGTTTGCAGTTACAATGATAACAGCAGTCATGCTTTACCTGCTCCGCAGAGGCCAGAGGGTCGGCGTCCAGTGTGCATCCAGTCCCTCTTCATCCTCTGTACGAGGCGCAGCGCTGTCATGGAAACCTCGTGAGTCTTTGCGCCAAACTCCAACATGTGGGCAAACCGAGGGATGTACAAACACGGGTCTGGGAGGGAGGGGGAGAATTACAAATTGGCGCACTATACATTATTTTATGATCACTGTTGAACAACAAATGCAACTGCATGTCAAAAATGGGAACATCAACCTTATTTACATTGACTGATTAAATAATCAAATGTACTTGCATTCTAAAGCATGTGGTGCTAAAAAAGGACACATTGAACGAATAAATTCAAGCAAAAGTGAGGAATATATTTGTTTATGAAGGCTATTTTAACAGACGGATGTATTTTCACTAAATAAATTCATTTGTACTTTATTTTGTGACTAAAAAAACAACCTCTAAACAACTGAAAACAACAAGTTACTTAGTTTTTTTGTTAAGAAAAAAAGTGGCAAAGGGTGAGTTACCTAGTTAGTTAGTTAGTTAGTTAGTTAGTTAGAAGGTTAGTATGCAGTTTTGCTCAACATGAAGGACCCTCCAGGGGGTTACAAGAGACTAAAAGGGGGTAGCGAGATGCTTTCCAGAAAACACTACAATTTTGAAACTGATTTAAATTGGCATATTTTGCCATACTTATCTCACTTGAGATAAGGGTAAACCATCAGTTTGGACATCCATCCATCCATCCATCTATCTATTTGTTATCTACACTGCTTAGCCCTGTCAGGGTTGTGGGGGTCTGGAGCCTACCTAGCTGACATTGGGTGAGAGGCAGGGTACAACCTGAACTGGTCACCAGTCAATTGCAGGGCCACATAGAGAGACAGACAATATCCACACTCACACTCATACCTATGGGCAATTTGGAGTCACTATCAGCCTGATGAGTATGTTTTTGGTCTGTGGGAGGAAGCCAGAGTGCCCATAGAGAACCGATGCATGCAAGGGGAGAACATGCACAGTCAACACAGAAAGGCCCTGACTGTTTCGGGGATCAAACCAGCAACCTTCTTGCTTTGAGGCACGTGCAGTAACCTGCAGTGCAGTTTCAAGACCAATAATGCAGGGGTCTGTTGTTCTTTTAAGCTGAATACAGCGGGGTCTCAAGTCCTTGTTATCACTAGTTTTGGGGAACCACTGGCTTAGGAAAGGAATAAAAACTTGCAAGGGACTCAACATTTTTACTAGAGGTCACTGTAGTGCAGAATTCAAATGAAGAAGCTGTGGTGGAAATAATATTCATTGTCTTCTTGTTAAGAAGTATATGAAGCAAAGTGAGAAGCAGATAGTGGTCATAATATCTGCTTACAATCCTAATATCTCCAAAATGTGCTTTTTCAATTTGACCTGTGTGTGTAAATAACACGCCTTTGCGTTTGTAATAGATGTCTGTGTTTGATACATCGGGGTTTCTTCTGAGATTATTTTACATCATGACCGTATTTATTAGGCTGGCGCTCTGTCGCCATCTTGCGGATCCGCACGGTAAAGCCGGATGTAGCAGCATCAGCAGCAGTAGGACTTAAAATGGCGCCCGGAGACACAAACAGAGGCTGGTGTCGGATTGTACTAACCGTTAACGGCAGAGAAACGGCCGCAGGGAGTGTGACAGGTAAGCACACACGCGAGCACACGAACATTTTATCCGTGTATCACTACGGGGAAGCCCCGGTTCGCTTCGTTTGACCGCGTGCGTAACCGTAACCACCAAGGCTAACAAGACGATAACCAGCAACAGACCAGCCGTTAACCAAAAACCAGCAGCAAACCGACCGTTAACCATAAATCAGACACAAACCACAATTCGACCATAAATTAATCAGTGTAACGGAAGTGCAGACGTGTGTGTTTGAGCGTCCGAGTGATGACTGAACATCATTGATTATTGATAAGCTCTGATCAGTGTGATTAGACTGTAACCGTCAGGTCGATGACTTGTTCCACCAGGCGTGGGTCACATTAGTGTCAAGGACTGCACCATTAGTATTTAAAGCATCCTCACTACTGTAATGTGGAATAAACATGTTAAATACATAATCTGCAAAATACTAATAATTCACAATTTTCTGGGAAGTATTTATTCAGTGTTTGAGTTATGTAATAGTGATTCTATGTAGTCTATGTTTACTTTAATGTTTTACCTCTGCTGATGTTTTCAGCTTTATACTCTGATGAAATGCATCAAATGGCAACAGTTAGGTTTAATATTGTGCATGCTCCCTGGACAAATTAAATACATTTAATTAAATTAATAGCCTTTTTTCAGTGATTTTCAAACTTATTTGCACAAGGCCCACCCAAGTTCATGCTTAAACCTAAAGGCACATGATTCTCAGATCTAGGGCTGAGAGATTTATCGTTTTTGGATCGAAATCGCAATTTCAGACGACGCAATCGTGTGAACGCCAAAGCTGCATTTTTTTTGCAGCGCTCCTGCCAGACCCAGGATCTGTTGTGTCAACTGTTTTACACTATTTTACAAATCTGCAGCAATTTGCATTTACAGGAATGCTAGTAAGCAGGTCAACAACACAAAGCCTCTGTTTAGGAGTAGTTGGAGTATCCCTTAAAAAATCAAAACAGATTATTTATCATTAATGTTAGAAGATGAATAATGTGTGCTTTTGATCATGTATTTCCTTACTGCTGTATATACTGTAAACATAGTGAATAATGCACTGAAGCTTGATTTGCAATATCTGCCAGAAAAATCACAACTAGACCTTTTCCCAAAATTGTTCAGTCCTACTCAGATCTATTACACTTTAAAGCTGTGTCACAGTACCTTAGCAGTAGGGATGGGATTTGTTATTATTTCAGTAATACCAATGCCGTAAATGGTTCTGTTCATCCATCCGATTTTTTTTAACGTGCCCTCATCAGTTCTTGTGGATTAAATTTATCCTAAACAGGCTTTCACTGTCAACAAGGTAAAACACATGACACTCCTGATATCCAATGCCATACTGCACAGATAATTGCAAGTGGGTTGTGTTTCCACTCACTGAATGTTGTGCAGTAAGCATCTTTTTGTTGTCATTTCTGCTGACTGCCTTGGTCGAGAGAATGACCCTTATTTGCAAAGCAGGAAGGAATGGATCAGGGAATTGATCAGCGAAAAGACTAATTATATTGATTCCTTAAGGGAATTGTTATCGATTCTGAACTGGAATTGGATTTCAATTCCCATCCCTATGTAGCAGTTTGCTCGTGCCTTTTTTTTAATCTGTCCAAGCCTAATCAAAGTCGATAAACAACTGTATTGCTATTGAAATATTTTTTTTGCCATGTATAATTCATTTAAATTTTACTCAAATTTCATGAAATTAACAACAAACATTTAACCCTGACCGGTAGGAATGCACAGTGTTTTTAGAATATCTGAGTATTTTCCTAAAAAGCTGTTTATTGACACATATGAAAATTTTAGCCAATACGTAAAGCAGATATTTTAGGCACACAAATTAGCCATAAATATCCCATATGTTGGCTGTTATATTGTCAGAATGTACAAACGTTCCAGAATGGTTTACCTCATCATCATACATGTTTGCCCCACCCCTCACATTACAAAATAAAAATAAGCAGGAAAATATATGAGCTATTTGAGCTCATAAATACGTCTTTTGAGTCTTATGGATCCTGTATGGTGTCACTTATTCATATCACTGGTGCACAAACATTTATCAGGTCTTGCATGGAGCACATCAGTTACAATCATATTGATATTTTGCATCACATTAAATTAAACCGTTATCCCTTTCAACTGTCAGTTTGGAAAAAACTCAAACTCTGAAACACGTGGAAAACTTTCTCCTCTTCTGCAGGACATCTCCCCTCCTCTAATAAACATGGTAATGAAAGCACATCCAAACTGTGTTTGAACTTGAAAAATGAAGAGTGAATTAGGGATGCACAGTATTATTGGTGCCATATTAGTATTGGCAGGTAATAGCTTAAAGAGTTGAACATCTGAACTTGCAGGTATCAAATTTCTGCAGATATTTAAAAAGATTTTTTTTGCAGTTCAAATTGACCATATATATTAGCGGACAACAATAATGTTCCGTAATGTTTCAACTTACTATCACTAAACGTCTGCATTTAAAAAATCTGTTTTGTTTTCTAGAAGGAAATGTCTGAAAACAACAGTGTTCAGTGGAGACTGTGTACATGTTATGAAAATATATTGATATCATATCTGGGATAATAAGTTCAGAAATATCAACATACGATATAATATCTTGCATCCATAAAGCGAAAGTTTTGAGTTAAATATGCAATTACGTGTTTGATTGAACAAGATCAAACTGTTTTTAATGGTTGTTCACATGGCTCTCTGACAGGAAGTCATCATGCTGTAAGGTGGTGACCTCTCTGTGGCGTGGCGATGGCGGCTGAACTGTTCCCCACCAGCCTCCCTCACGGTGATCAGGTGGACGTAAAAAAGACTCTGATCCAGCCCAGCCAATCAAAGCCTCCAGGGGGTTACTATGATGACAGCAATAGAGACGAAACTCAACCCAACGACGACGCAGACGGAGAGGAGAGAGAGAGCACACAGGAAGCCCAGCCCACTCTCAGAGAGAGGTCAGTGTCTGAACAGCTTTTATTGGCCCACAGGTCGGAGGTTAATGGTAGTGATGAAGTCTGATCCAGTTGTTTCAGGTTTAAAGCCATGGTTTTTTTAATAATGTTGGTGATTGTATTAGCGTTTTTGCTCCTAATGTTGAGACAATCTCATTTTGTTTCTTTAGGAATGCTCTGATGTTCAACAACGAGCACATGGCTGATGTTCACTTCATTGTGGGACCCCCAGGAGAAACTCAAAGAGTTCCTGCTCATAAGGTACAAAACCTGCATTCTTCTGGTCCACACCTCTGATTGGTCGAAGCCATAAAGTCTCGAAATGGTTTTGTTCTGTCCTCTGAGTTGTTCGCCCCTCTCATTTTCTGTGTGTGTTGCAGTACGTCCTGGCGGTGGGCAGCTCAGTCTTCGGTGCCATGTTTTATGGGGACTTGGCTGAGGGTAGATCTGAGATCACAATTCCTGACGTGGAGCCGGCTGCTTTCCTCATCCTGTTAAAGTGAGTCTTTGTGCAGCACCATGTACACAGCTCTGTTAAAAGAGCACCCACTAGGACTTTTTTTTAGTGTTGAATGCCCTAAAGTTACTGTGTTTTATATATCTCCTCTCCCGTTAAATGGTGTTTGATTACCACACATTTTCAATTACTCACGATGATGCTGCTCATTGGAAACATCAGGATCTATCATCATGGACATGGTCTATGACAAGCTGTAACATGGACACTGAGTTGATTTTTGGTCATCTGAAAAACTTTGCACATCTTCATTTAAAATTGTAAAGCGAAACCTGTTCAAAGTTAAAATTCTTTTTTTCTTTTCTTGTAAATACTTGCCAGAATTGTTTTCTTTTATTTCCCATAAAAAAGGGTGAAACAGTTTACTCAAAATTACTTTTCCTGACCCATTTACTGACAAAAAAGACCAGGCAGGCTGTTGTGATTATTGTATTAACAGGGTTAAATGAATTCACTGTTTTTAAGTACTTTTTGAACATTTTGAGCACATTGCAGCAATACCGTGATAATAATGATAACCGTGATAAGAGATTTTCATACTGTTATATCCCTACACACATGCTCGTACTGTGTGTATCTGTGCTCCTCAGAGAAGGTGTCAATACTCAACGGAGCTTAAAGTGATCAAATATATTTGTTTTCTCAATCACTTAAAATATAATGTTTATATATTCCTGCATTTGGATATGAAGATATTCATCTTTTGCCTTTCTTCTTAATCAGAATGTGATGGGTTTAGTTGTTGTCACGTGTACGTCTGGATATGCAAGATGCCGGTTCACAAACATTTTTGCAAGTCTGAGGAAGAGTGGGTCGGCTCTAAACATCACTTGATGTTAAATTGCTTTTTGTTGTACTGAGCTCTGGTTTTTGTCCCTGCCTCTCACCTCGTCGTCTTATTTCCAGGTACATGTACAGCGATGAGATCCAGCTGGAGGCGGACACGGTGCTCGCAACACTCTACGCTGCTAAGAAGTACATTGTTCCTGCTCTCGCAAAGGCGTGCGTGTCCTTTCTGGAAACAAGTCTGGAGGCAAGAAACGCCTGCGTGCTGCTGTCCCAGAGCTGTCTGTTCGAAGAGCCTGAGCTGACGCAGCGCTGCTGGGAGGTGATTGACGCCCAGGCTAACCTGGCACTGCGGTCTGAGGGTTTCTGTGAGATCGACCTGCCCACGCTGGAGATCATCCTGCAGAGAGACTCCCTCAACATTCGCGAAGTGTTTGTCTTCCAGGCCGTGCTGAGCTGGGCGGCGGCTGAGTGTCGGCGTCAGGGTCTAGCTGTGACGGCAAGAAACCAGCGGCTTGTTCTGGGTAAGGCTTTGTACCTGGTGCGGATCCCCTCCATGACGCTGCAGGAGTTTGCTGATGGACCTGCTCAGTCGGATGTCCTGACGCTGAAAGAGACTCGTGATATCTTCCTGTGGTTTACTGCCTCCAACAAACCCAGACTGGAATTCCCTCTGGGGAAGCGGACTGGCCTGGTGCCACAGAGGTGTCATCGCTTCCAGTCCTCTGCATACCGCAGTAACCAGTGGCGCTACAGGGGCCGCTGCGACAGCATCCAGTTTGCCGTTGACCGGCGGATTTTCATAGCTGGACTGGGGCTGTATGGGTCGAGTGGTGGGAAGGCAGAGTACAGCGTGAAGATCGAACTGAAGAGGCAAGGATCTGTACTGGCCCAGAACCTCACCAAGTTCCTGTCAGACGGGTCCAGCAGCACCTTCCCCGTGTGGTTTGAACACCCAGTCCAGGTGGAACAGGACACCTTCTACACGGTGAGCGCGGTGCTGGATGGGAACGAGCTGAGTTACTTTGGTCAGGAAGGGATGACCGAGGTGCAATGTGGGAAAGTAACCTTCCAGTTCCAGTGCTCCTCGGACAGTACCAACGGGACTGGTGTGCAGGGGGGGCAGATCCCTGAACTCATCTTCTACTGCTGAACCAGATCCAGAAATCTGACCAATCAGAGGTCAGGCTGCAGACTGAGCAGCTTTGACTGCTGCACCTAAAGCTGATTGGTTGTTCTAGAGGAGCTTGAAGCTGATTGGTTTACCTGTATTTAAACATTTAGGTTGCTGCTTCTTGAGTATGAATTTTATCTCAAAATATTTGTGTATGTTATTTCCTACAGCTTCCACAAGGTGTCACTACAGAGCAGGACTCACCTTTTATGTAAAATAATAAAGTAAATGCAGAATCTGCTGTTCCTCTAGTGTCCACTGGGGGCTGTCTCCTGCAGTGAGTCAATGCTTATAGAGTCCTATGTTAAAATGTGAAACTTCAGTTCAGAAATAAACATGTTTACAGCCTGGTTATAAAGAAAAGGGGGTTTGATTCCTTCAGTTTTTTTGTCTTTGTGACAAGGGGTGTATGGAAATACTGTGGCATCAATATATCATGTTATTTTGTGGCCCAATACTGTAGTCATATTTTTAGCGCAATATCAGGGTTCCCACACGTCCTGGAAAACCTGGAAAATGATTGACCAATTTTCTGGTCATGGAAAACATATGGAAAATGAGGAAAATAGTAAATTGTCCTGGAAAATTATTTATCTTCCTTCTACCTTGTTAGTGAACAAAAATCAAACATAGGAAATGAAGTAAACATGTACTTGGTAACTAATGCACACTTAGCCATAAAATATGAGTAGATAACATAATGCAGGTTAAGGAATAAAATGTAAAAACTCAAAACAATGGTGACAAAAAAAAAGGCAAAATAAAACTTAGTCTGCTTAAACAGTAAATCAAACAAAATATGTGTATAAAAAGGCAGAGTAAATAAAGATAAAAAAATAAGTATAAATAAATTTATAATAGTAAGACACTACATACAAGCCAGACTAAAAAAATAGCTAGCAGACAATGTTCATGCCAGAGAGTTAGAAATAAATAAATTTTTAGGGGAGGTATAACTGTCCTGGAAAAGTCCTGAAAAATGATTTCTAGGAAAAGAGTGGGAACCCTGATTACAAAGAAAACAAGTTCTTCATTACCAAGAACCTTTTCAACCCTAGATGTGTCTTATTAATTGCTTTTGCCTTGAAAGGTTTTCTTTCCAGAAAAAATCTCATCCCTGTTGGTGAGCTTTGAGTTGTGTGATCCTTTTATCAGAAGAAAATTGGACCAAACTTTTCAAAGACTTAACAAGAAAAGACACAGGCCCTTTTAAAGAAAAACAGTATCACCTGGTGTGGAAAAGGTTCTTGGAACTGAACGACTTATTTGATTATATTTGTAAAAGAAAAAAGAAATAAAGAAAAAAAAAAAGAAAAAACTAAGCAGTTAAAGCAACGACAATGTGGCGTTTAATGTGCAACAGTAAAGTGCATCTAAAAAGCAATGGCAGTGTACTGATCACAACGTAAAATTAATGTGCTTTATGAGAGCACATTTTTTATTATTTTATTTATTTGTCTTCATATTTCTCCTTTTCCAGATTTTTTTTATTAATATTGCTTTATATAGCTACATTGTTTATTTTTTTATTTATAAGCACATTTCTTACAATTTTTTAAAACTTTGTCTTTATATTTCTACTTTTATTCGCCTTTTTCTTTTATGGATTTATTTTTTGATTAATATTGCTTTATATAGCAACATTATTTTTTTATTTTATTTATAAGCACATTTCTTCAAAAAATGTTAAATTATTTTAATAATTTGTCTTTATATTTCAACTTCTTTTATATCTCCTAAGGCTTGTGAGGATGTAGAATTAGAGGTCTGAAGGGTTAAATAACGTTTATTGAAATAAAGATAATGTTCATTACCGATGGCTGGAGCGTTGATGCAGAGTTCACGAGCCAACAGCAGGAAGGTTTTACCCAGGATGTAGACGTTCACCTGGACACAGGAAGCAGCGTTACAGACTGAAGATGGTCTGCAGACAGACTTCAGTGAGAAGCTGATGGTGTGTATGTGGTGTTACCTGCAGCAGGTCACTCAGGTCCAGTAACATGTCTGTAAATGTTTAAGTGAAGGAGCTAACTGATGTCACACCTCATATTAAACACATGGAAGATACAATGACAGTTGTTGGAGCAATTCAATGTAGTTATTTATAGTTGTTGTCTTTAAATATGGTGAGATAATTGTGTTTATTATTGTCAGTGTTATTTAGAATATTTGGGCATATATATGCTTCATCATGTAGCTTGGCTTTGACTTTGAACTGTGCCATTGTTAACATTACCCAAAGTGTATTAACAACACCTGTGAAAAGATTGAGGCCGTATCGATTATGTAGAATTCGTATCGATACATGTATCCCCAAGGAGTGCATTATGATATTTTGCCGTATCGATATTTTGAGCACAGTCCTAACATAAACGAGCAAAACCAAGGGCTAAGAGGTACAATTGGGACTGACCCTTAGGCTTTTATTTTGAAGAGTTTGGTTGTTTTGTACTGGGTGATATGAATATAGAGGGACAGGAAAGACAGGATAGGTGGGCACCGGGGAAGGTGAATTGTTTTTTTTTTTGTTTTTTTTTTTACCGGGAAGACGGGAAGCCAAGAGTGCACGAGGATGTCAGTTTGTTTGCAACCTTAACAAACCAAAGGAAACTGTATCTTGTATCTTATCTCTCCGTGCCACAGTGGCCGTCTTCATTCATTTGAGATTTATTGTGGTTTTGGAGTTGACAAAGCTGAATTGCCACTGTAACAGTGTTTCAATGGAGGTGTCGCAGGATGTTAGGATACGTGGCGTCCCTTCAGTACGGCACACGAGGTAGAGACATGCAGCGATGACGTTCTCCATCTTGCGTCCTCTGGTCAGATGTTTACTGACGACCATCTTGAAGAAGTTGAAGGCGGTGTCCAAACAGTGCTGGTTCAACTGCAGCTGACTGCCCAGGTGTTGGATCTGGCGCTTACCTGAAACATGAGCAATGATTCATATAAAGATGAATAGTTGTAGTTTAATTTGCGATGTAAATAAATAAAATAAAAGGGAAAATAATCATACAATAGTAGCCAAATGTAACAATACAATACAAAACTCACAAAATATGAAAAAAAAAGAAAATGAAAACTATGATTTACATATCCGAAAAGGAGTGGGAGGAAGTAATACTTGATTAATCCTATCCCTTATCCATAAACTATTTGGCTTTCTTATCAATATAAATCCATAAAATAATTAACTTCCATACATAAATACAGACATATATACAGACATACACATTTCCCAACTCATACATGAACTGAAAATAACTCCCCCAAATAAAAAAGTATGTTTTAATGTGGGATATATATGATGCCTGAACTGATCAATGCGCATACTGTACATGTATAATCATTTACTGTCTTTCCTTAATAAGGTTCATAATAATGTATTAAGTCAAATAATGATGATGATGATGATGAAGACACTGACCTGTCTGCAGCGTATGTGCTCTCGACTCTTTTCCAACACCAGTGTGAAAACCAGAACCAAGAAGAGGAGCTTTACCTGGACCTGCACGTTCACACATACAAAATAAAAGAAGACTATTGTCAGATTATATTGAATAGTGGTTAAATTATGACTCATGAAATGTATTACATTATATAATTCAGCATTAAAGCTGAGGCTATATATATTGCATTTTACATATTTACTGTTTTTTTTAATTTAACCTTTATTTAACCAGATAAGTCCCATTGAGATCAGGATCTTATTTACAAGGGCGACTTGGCCAAGAGGTCAGCAGCACCCATCAAATATAACTATAAATTCAAGAAAAAGGTTAAGGCAATAAATTCCAACCAATAAAGTATGTAAAAAATACACATGTGGATGAAATTTTTGGTACCCTTCCAGTAACAAAAGAAAAACCCACAATGGTCACTGAAGTAACTTAAAACTGACAAAAGTAATAATAAATACAAATTTACCGAAAATTATATACATATATATATATATATATATATATATATATATATTTGTATGTATGTATATATATATATATATATATATATATATACATATATATATATATATATATATACATATATATACATGTATGTGTATATATATATATATATATATATATATATATATATATATATGTATGTGTGTATATATATATATATATATATATATATATATATATATATATATATGTATATATATATATATATATATATTATATATATATGACCAAAGAATAAAATCCCAGATGTTTTGCTGCAACACTTCATTTACGGTTTTACTTAATTTTTTTCCCTCTCAAAAAAAAAAAAAAAAAATCTCCCAATGACAGAAAAATGACATGAATCAAGTTTTGCCTTTGTGTTGTCAAAATGTATTCACAAACCAAAAAGAATGTCCCTCTTAAAGTTTTAATATGTGTCATAAATTTTGATTATGATTCCAAATGTAGGCAGGATTGTCTACATAAACACTAAAGGCTGAGGTATTTTCACAGGATGAACATGAAACTCTCTGATCAATATTTATCTCATTTAAAAAACAAAAACAAGCCAGTAAAGTGCTTGTGCAAAACCTGACAGGGCCTGCCATTATTTAATCTGTAAATTTTCAGTATTTATATTTTCAAACATTGCAATAACTATTAATTGGAGTAAGTGAAGAAAAAAAACCTTTGATTTTTAATTTTCAAATTTTCTGCAGAAATAATTCGAATTAATCAATTTAATCCATTTTAGTATAAAAACATATTCTTACATTTATATGGTTGTATTTTTAAATTGTTTCTTTAATATAGTTTGTACTTTTATACTCTTATAGTTTAATACCATAAACCCCAGATGATGTGAGCATGCAGTGTCTATCAGTGACCTTAAACTGATCACGCTCCTGCTTCCATCAGACTCAATCACGGGCAGCTGTTACCTCAGTTACTCTGACGACCAGGTGATTAGCTCACCTGGCTGTGGGAGGAAAGTTTTCCCCCAGAAAGAAATCAGACAGGGACAACATGGAACCTGCTGCTTTCATCATAGGGTGAGTAAAATACAGCTCACCTGGACATCCAACACATGACTCACCTAGACAGATAACACAGCAAACCTGGACAGCTGAAATACAGCTCACCTGGACACTGGACAGGTAACAAACAGCTAACACACTGCTAACTTAGACAGGTAGCACACAGCACACCTGGATCACCCACACAGCACACCTGGATCACCAACACAGCTCACTTGGACGATTAACATAAAGCTAATCTGGACTTGTAACATTCAGCTCACCTGAAAAGGTAACGCACACAGCTCACCTTGTCAATTAACATTTGCTTTTGTGTTTCAGACTCTTTATCTGCTGTGGGTTTATAAAAAGAACACCTGGAGCTAAACTTGAAGGTAAACTTGTTTAAAGGTCTTTAAGCTTGAACTTTCTGAGCCTTGCATCTTGGTTTGTCACCTGGTGATCTCTGACCTGAGCCAGCATTTAACCAAAAGAAGAAACACATTATTTCACTTACAGTTTCCATACTCTGACACCTCAAAACCTCCCAATTATGACAAACTCTACCTTGACAAGAATTAAACATAAATGAATTCCTATTTGGTCTGATTGTTTGTACCTTAAGGTGTTTCAGAGCCGAGGGTCCAGTCTGAGTGTCGGGATCGTTACCTGTGGATCCACGTCACTTCATCAGCAAAGCCGCAACTTGAGGCCGTTGGTAAATCCGACAAGATCAAACATGAAGTCTACGGGGATCCTGTTCACTGGTTTACATGTCGTATCTGGTCTTGAACAGATGCAAATGGAGTCCACCCCATCAGTGAGCAGCTCGCCCCTCTCTGTGGTTACACCATCAGCACATTCAACACGGATGGCTTCACCACACTCAGAGCCTCTTTCTACTCCTGCTACACCCACAACCAGGTAGGTTCGCCTCTTTACAGTCTACAACCAGGTAGATCTGCCCCTCTTGAATGGAAAATCAGGGAGCTCCCTTTTAAGACCCCACAGTCAGGTAGCTCTGCTTCTTTGAAACCAACAGCCAGATTAACAATCTTACCATCACAACCGGGTAGCTTCGCCCCTCTGCGACCCACAACTAGGGAGCTTTATGTCTTTGAAAACCAAAAACTGGAAAGCTCCACCTCTTTTAAGACTCCAACCAGGTAGATTTACCTCTATTTTTTATTGTTTATTTGATGTGGACATCACAATTACATTGGACAAACCAGATGCATTGTTTGAGTGTTTGAGCACGTGCTAATTTGCAACACTTGCCCACAGGAGGCTTTTGAAACAGTAAAATAATAAAAGTAATAAGAAAAGAGAAAAAAACCTCTAGAACATGAAGATGGAGATTTGTCTCACTACATCCCACACTGTAACCTTTTTTTTGTCAACATAACTGTATTTTACCGTAATATCTACAGCTATCTACTGTAAAAAATCTATACAGTAAATTACTGCAAATGGCAAAGACAGTGGGAAAACATACTGATAATTGTAAAATTAACACAATTTAACCATAAAATCTACAGTTACCTACAGTAAAATGCCTATACAGTAAGTTACTGAAAAGGGTAATGGATCAAGAGAAAATTCTTATTTTTTTTCCCCAGGAAAATTGACCATAGCAGGTAAGATGTCTTTTAGTAAATATTTAAAATTTTTGGGTGAAACAAATGTTTAAGTTTTTTATTTGGAAAAAAAATTTAGATTTCTTTCTTTTATTAATGTGATATATTCCCAATAAATGATCAGTAAAAAAATTAGATATAGTAATTTAAATTAAAATAAAGGAAGTTCACTGTCATTTAAAACACATTTAAAAAAAAGTTGTACAATAAACTATGGTAAGGATACTGTAAATGAAAATAAAACTGTAAGGATACTGTTTTTGACAATAAAGTAATTATGCCGGAAAGTGAAAGACAGCCATGATACCTTGAATAAAAAATACAGTAGTAAAACTATTTTAGAAAATACAGACTAATGCTATAAATTAAAATAGAGTAATGCTACTGTAAAGACATTTACAATAATTTACTGGCATCTTGTTGCCAGTAAGTTATTGTAAAATTTACAACAACCTTTGTACAGTGCACGACAAGGTAGACCTGCCATTTTAAAGCCCACAACCTTGTAGATTTACCTCTTTCAGCCCCAGACCAGGGAGCACCACATCTTATTCAATCCACAACCAGGTAACTCTGCCTCTCTAGGACCCATAGACAGTCTTGGCTCTCGTTATCCCACAACCAGGCAGCCCTTCTTCACCACAACTTACAACCAGGTAGCTCTGCATCCTGTAAACCCAAAACCAGGTAGATTAACAATCTTAAGCCCACAACCAGGTAGCTTCGCCCCTCTACAACCCACAGCTATGGAGCTTCATATCTTTAAAAACCAACAACCAGGAAGCTCCACCTCTTTTAGGACCCCAACCAGGTAGATTTACCTCTCTAGAACAAGATGGAGCTTTGCCTCACTACATTCCACAACAAGGTAGACTTGCCATTTTAATGTCCACAGCCTTGTAGATTTGCCTCTTTTCAGCCCCAAACCAGGGAGCACCACATCTTATTCAATACACAACCAGGTAGCTCTGCCTCTTCTCAACCAACAGACAAATAATTCAGCCTCTTTTATTGACGAGCTGGTAGATTTGTCTCCTCCCAGACTCATCTTTTTCATCTTTGGCTCCTTCAATCCTGCCAGTTTCCTGCATCTTGTGGTTTTGTGCCTCTAAGAAAAAGCTCAGATATTTTTTTTGTGTGTTTTCAGAATGACCAGGTGTTCACCTTCAGACTAAATGTGTTGGTAGCAGACGCTGTGGGCGGGTTGATCAGCACACCTGTCAGTGCAGTATGTTCAGGAGCACAGTGGACTCAGAGGGAGATCACCTGTGAGGAGGACTACATGGAGGTAAGGCATGACTCGGTGGGGTTGGTATGTGAACTGAGGGGACTGCTGATGATGTCACCAGGTAATTATAGATACTGGATGTTGGTAATGTTGTTTGGGGTATATGTTGACCAGATGTTGTAAATCAGTGTTAATTCTGATCACACTTTTTAATTTTAGTTTTAGTCTTTTGCCTAAAATCTTTTAGTTTAAGTCATAATTTAGTCATCTAAATTGTTTTAATTTTAGTCTAGTTTTAGTTGATGAAATTTCACAACATTAGTCAATGGAATCTACTGTAAATTTAGTCAACCAAAAAATGAAGAGTAAAGTGTAAGGCATGTTTTATGTTTCCCTGAATTTCTGAAGTCATGTTTTACACTTGGATAAAATAAAACATCTAATAACCCTTTATTGAATGCTAGTAAAGTTTGAATGTATAAATAAACAGAAACAAATTTAACTTGTGTAAAATGCAATCACCTTTATTTAGGCTACATGGCAGAGCATCTCAGTTACAATACCAGAATTGACAACTAACAGTGAACCTGCTCTACATGAATACATCAATTAATAAATAAGGTAGCTCTGATTGAAACGCTTCCCAACTTATCCCTCCAGCATGAAGCTAAGGCTGTTGTGATTGGATGTCCCTCTGAACTCATCCAACCTTTCCACACAACCAAAGTAGCTGTGATTGGATATATTCCTAACGTGTCCATTCTTTCTAAATGATGAAATTGGGTCTGACTGGATGAAGTCTCTGTCAAACATTTTAGTCTAGCTTTTATTTGTTGACGAAAATGTCAGTTAATTTAATTTTTGTCCATGTACACTTGTTTTTATTAGTTACTGTCTAGTTTTTGTCAGGAGAAAAAGGTTGTTGATGAAAACTACAAAAATAATTGGTCAACAAAATTAACACTGTTGTAAATGTTGACCGGGTGTTTTATACTATCCAGGTAAATGTGGATAGAGTATCTTCATGTGGAGGACCTGGGGGACACAGTGGACAGGTGTGGCAGACAGCTTTGTCTCAGGTAAAATCCCATTAACAGCACACACTTGCAGAAGTGTTGGACTCTAGAACATAATACTTGGTATAACACAAAGTCGTCACTTGGCTGACTTTCACTGTACCTATGAAGTCGGTCTGTTGTTTCCATGTGGAGGAAACCTCTTCTGTGTTCAGATGTTTGTGTTTGAGAACAAACAAGTAGAAGAACAGGACTTAGAAGAAGTTGTTTTCTTCCATCAGAAACTTCTTCTGTCACAGATTCACTCCTCAGAGGTGGACAGTAGTGACATGGAACCGGGTGACTATTTACGAGGGCTGATTGATAAGTTGTGAGCCTCATATTTAAGGGTTTGACGTTTGGCAGACTTGCTTTATTTTTCAACTCAATCCCCTTCAGTATCTGTACACTTGCCAGCGATGTTTAAGGGCCTCAGTGCCACTTTTAAAGAAGTCAGTGCCACTTTTAAAGAAGTCCTTTTCTTGACCGTTCAGAAAGTCCTCCACTGCATGTATGACGTCATCATCTGACCGAAAGTGGGTACAGGAAAGGACCTTTTTCAATTTTGGAAATAGATAAAAGTCTGATGGAGCGAGATCAGGCAAATAAGGCGGATGCTCAATCAATTCAAAGCCACAATCTTTAAAGGCAGCCATGGCAATAAAAGACTTGTGAACAGGGGCATTTTGCCCATTTTGCAAAAGTCACTTGCCTTGTTTACTTTAGAGTGCTACCTCTTCAACATAAACTGACCAAATGACACCAGTCTTCGGGTACATAGCCTTAAATAGTCAGGGAATAGTAGAGCTGAAAAAAGACATCCCTGCTTATCTTCTTCAATACCAGGCTCACAACTTATCGATCAGCCCTCGGAAGTTGATTTTTGAAGTTGTGTCTGTTTTCAGGCTCAAAGGACTGCCAGCCTTGACTGGCAGCTGATGATCTTGAAGAGTGATGGACAAGTGTCTTCCATGTCCATAAGTGAAGCCTGGGGGCGGGGCTTGAGCCTGACCACCACCGCCCACAGGATAATTCTTCGTTCTCTGTATAAACAGCCACACAGCGAGCAGACTGCAGTGAGTGATGAGAATTAATCCAAATGTGTTGAACTAAAATTCATTCAGTCTTGAGTTCTTCAGCTTTGGAACAGCTCTGATTTTGAAATTGTCCTTCAGACTCTTACCTGTTTTTAAATTCCGACTCAGATGGATGGTGTTCCTGTGGAGGTCGTACGAGTATTTGTGTTCAGTAAGCAGAAGCTGGCGGTGATTATGATCGATGTGTCCATGGCCTGCACACTGAGTGAGATCTTTCTTTCCCACACACCTGAATCAGTCTCTAACCGTAACTCCCTTCTGATGCTAAGCCTGTTCCCTTCCACAGACTCGGGTTCTTTTGATGGCAGCCAGCTTCTCTGGGATGTCCCCCTCATTATGCCCCCTCTTGTCGGACAGGGAGCGGGGTTTGAAAGTAAGAGCCTTGGTCTAGGGGTGGATGGTGTGCTGCTGGATGAATCCACACTAGCTGCTAGAGGAATCGGCATAGTCCAGGAAGGGTACCTGGCCCGGATCAGAGTTCCTTTTGGGGCCAAGGGGGGTTACAGAAAGGTAAGAGAGGCCCTTTTAACAGCCTGGGTCTCAAGAAATTTGGGTTTGTGTGCTGGCAGTACCCTTAACTTTGTGAGAGTTAAGGCTCTAGAAGGTATTTCCTATTTCCCTTTCAAGGGTTTCTTAGCCTTCGAGAGTGAATACACTTTTCAGAGGAAAGGCAAACTACTCTCAAGAACCTTTACCAAGTCTAGTTGCCCTCTTTGAATCATGCTTCGAAACCAAGAAAAAGTTGTCCTCTCACATTGTTTTGGCATTGCTGATATCAGAATTTGGAGCCTTTCTTGTTTTTGACTAACTGAAAAGAGTAGTCACATCGAGTAGCACAGCAATGTTCTACATGTTAAACTTTCTAACAGAGTGCTCTGACACTAAAGGAGCTATGAAGAGCTGAAAACATTGAATTTATTGGTTTGTTTGGAACATAATGTCCTGCACAAAAATCTTGTAAATGGACAAGGGCTGTGAAAGTCAAAGACAACAGAAACCATGACCTCTAAAGTCTGTATTGTCTCTCCAGAGTTTGGTGTTGGACAACGTGTACAAGGAGAAGTTCATGATCCTTGTGCTGTATGAGCATGTCTTCTCGCTGTTGTTTGAAGATGGGAGCAGCATGGACACCAGACACAGGACGGTCCGTGTGCTCGACACACCTCTGCTCTGCCGCCCACCCTTCAGCCTTGACCGTGAGTCTTCGTTGGGCTGCTAAATGTCCACAGTATGCTGCCTTGGATGCTTTTTGATGTTCTCAAAGAGCACGTGGTGGATAGGTTTATAGAATTATAGGGCCCCTTATCAGAGTCTGATATTTGTGTCTTTTGATCACTTGTCGGTAAAATTAAAGGTATCTTCAAGGTCAATGACATACTAAATCATCTTTTCGTGGATGGTGAAATGAATTCCAAGACTAGATTGCTTTAGTTGTTAAGATGTGTCTTCTTCATTCCCGTTTCTTCCGGTAGAGACCATGGATGATGACCAAATGTTTAGGGTCTACCTCGGAAACATTCCTGCCAATGTCGTATTACAGGAAGTCCTGGTGAATGGAAAGCAGCTAACGTCTGAGAGCGCTGAACGAGGCTACAGGGTCAACTCTGTTATCAATGCGAATGGCACCCTGGGGTATGAGCTCCAGCTACCTTTTGAGGAACCTTCAGTCCATCGAATGGTGAGGGATCCAAAAACACATCTGATGCTTGTTGTTTACTGTTGGGTTCATTCACCTCCTGGTTTCTTGATTAATGTTGAGTTTCTCATTTGTTGTTACTGTTTAGTTTTTTGATCCTTGATTTGTTGTTAACTGTTGGATTTGTTTGTTTGTAGTTTACTTTATGGTTTCTAGATTACTGCTGGGTTTCTTGTTTGTTGTTGATGTGACTCTGTCTCTGGTCCTGCTCTGGTTTTGTTCCTCCAGTACCTGGGTGAAGGCGTGTTGCAGTACTCCGCAGATCTAAACTTCACCCTGAGCACTGTGCCCCTCAGAGAGTCATACCACCACTTCACAGCCCTCACAGCACAAGTCACCAATGCTTGTAAGAACATTTCCTCTTCTCTTTAGAGTCAATCCACTTTCTGGTTATTCTTCATTCAGCTATTCTCCTGCAGACCCTCCAGAAATAACGGCACAGTGTTCAGATGGAGGAATCACCTTCAGCGTTCTCAGACCATCACGAGCTGACAGTCTCTGGGAGGTGGGCATCAACCAAGAGCCTCTGACATCAGAGCTAGCAGCTCAAAGAGGGTACCGCCTCTACGGTGACTCCCACAGGACCACCCTGGAGGTCCCCATATTTTCTGTCGGATACACCTACGAGGTAAAAGTCTACACTGTCTGGGGTCCACCACTGCCTGATTTCATATGAATTAAATGTCACTGAGAACGTCCCCTTAGGTTAGAAATTACTCAGGAGGTTGGATAACCTTCTGATACCCAAAGTTCACCTGCTTGAACTCCAACCCATTTAACTGGGATGTGAGGTAATTCCTAGTTTTATTTTGATTTAGTGTGAGATATAACTCTATAAACTCAATTTAATTATCCACAGACCAGCTATTGCTACCTGGAATAAATCCAATTGTAACACTCTTTATTTGTAGAAGGAATATTGATTCTTACACTCCAGCCTCATGAAATATTTTGGACAAACCCTTTCCTATATCTTAATGTAAATACAAAGTTGTCCATGGGGAATTATCCAAAAGAATCTCTTTTATCACCCTTTTCCAAGACATAGAAACATCTTAATTCTTCTTTCCAGGAGATCAACCTGTCAAACTTCTATGGAACCTTCAAACTTCTTCTAAGAGACTCCAAAACTTTGGAGGTCCAGACATCCACATCCAAACGCTGCCTGTTTAAGACTCAGGACATGATAGGTAACTGTCACTCTGCTTTATAAGGTCTATTTTCCGACATTACCAGTAGTGTAAGTTTGTTATAATTCTGAATGTATGAACATGAGTTTAAGGACTGAGGTACAAAGGTTGATCAGTGCAGTAATCCCCAGTGTGGGGCCCAAGTCTCTGAGATAAACTCTAAAGGAAGCCTATGAGTATTTGTTTGCAGGAAGTAACTGACTGGTTAACAAATCTTAAAGTATATGGTGAGAGGTGGGGGGGCTTGAATGATTTCATCTGCTGAAAGGGGGCCCTTCAGAAAAGTTTGGGAACCACTGGATAGGTGTAAGTGTCGTGGACCAATCACAGAGTTGATCTAAAACTTAGAGTGAACAGGCTGCAAATCAAACTGCTGTACAGCAATAACATCATTTGTGTGTGTTTGTCAGTATGTTCTGCAGATGGAATCATGACGGTGGTGACCACTCCGACCTTTACCTGGCCGACAGTATCACCTGAAAGAACCACCCTGCTGGACCCCACCTGTGGACCCAAACAGACGGACCGGTCCAGAGTTCTGTTCGAGTTCAGCCTGGGAGCATGTGGAACCAGAGCAAAGGTACGTATGAAAACACCTAACTGGAGATTCACACCAAAAGCAACAAAATCGTCTGTGGCTCTCTGGTTGATCACATCACACCACCTGGCAGTTGAAAATGCACAGAACACACAGGCAGGCGACACGATGTTAGCGACTGAAGGGGCGATCTTTTAAGCTGCAGTGCAGATGTGTCAACCAAGGTGGATCAGCTGTGCCCTGGGTAACCATATACTGTAATCTTGTTTGCACGCTTATAATAAAATATCTATATATTGATTGCACAAATATTACACAAACAGGCTACTGTTAAAAGGTCACATGCCCGTGCTTATGAACATCTATGTGATTATTTTGACTTTACACCCCTTTTTAAGTAACGTTTGCACAAAGCGGAAGTGTTTTTGGAGGGAAAGAGGTGTGTGTATGTATAATGCATGCGGGACTTCGGTTCCCTCTTTCACTATGGATCGCACTTTGGAAAGCCGGAGACAGCAATGATAAGTTTTTCCTCCATTGTTTTCTCGTCCTCCCTCTCAAAATCTCCTGCATGGGAATCCAGATTTGCCCTGCAACTGGGTTTCGTCTCAGTCGCACCGCTGCTTATTTGCATAAAGTTGAGGTTCTTTCAACTTCAACTCGTCTCTCACAACCCTTGTATTGCAGCGCTCGAGGTCACTCGCACTGTGCCACTCACTGTTGCCATCGCCCCTCAATGGCAACGATCATTGAAAATGATTGGCAGCTGGACGCCGAGAATGCTCAGATCACTTTTGGTGTGAACGCAGGATAACACACCACCTACCGGTCCCTCATTGCCTACAACAGAGTCCCATGACCTTTTAGAACCAGGCTCAAAATGATGACCAGGATGACTGAGAACTTAAAACAGTTAATGTTGTCTTTACAGGCTGGAGAGTTGTATATGGTTTATGAGAACGAAATCCTCCATAACAGACAGCTGATCGCTGATGGACCAAACTTGATCTCCAGAGAGTCCCAGTTTAAGTAAGTTAACACCCTCTGGTAGGGCTGAACGATTTTAGGAAAAGATCTAATTGCGATTTTTCTGGCAGATATTGCGATTTCAATTCATGATTTTCATCGAATCAAGCTTCTGTGCAATATTCACTATGTTTACAGTATAGACAACAGTAAGGAAATCAAAGATCAATAGCACATAACACATTTATTGTCTAACATTTATGATAAAGAATCTGATATCATTATTTAAAGGATACTCCAACTTCTACTTCTAAACAGAGGCTTTGTATTTTTGACCTGCTTGCCAGCACTTCCGCGGTGGAGATGTGACGTTCACGAATGAGTCAACTCTTTTGTACTTCTCTTTTAAGTAGACAATGAGAACCAATTCACAGTTGTGAGTAAACCGTTCATTTGTGAGCCATTCTTCAATGCATATTGCCTGCAAGATTTTAAGAGTGTGTGAAAGAGTTGACACAACAGCTACACAACAGGTCAATCATGAGTGCTGCAAAAAATTGCGGATCTGGCGATCATATAATCGCATTGTCTGAAATTGCAATTTCAATCCAAAAACGATAAATCTTTCAGTCCTACCCTCTGGCCTGACGGATCCTAATTCTCTTCAGAATCCAGACCTGATGAATGTATGAATGTCTGATTGTTGAACAGGGTGACAGTGAGGTGTTTCTATCCTTTGAGTGGAGTCAGCAGACTGTCTGTGGACAGGATCTTCAGACCAGACACCCCTGGCATTGGTTCAGTCAAAGTCTTCAGGAGCATTAAAGGTCTGAGTCCTTATGGTCCATACAACCAGTTTGGATTGACAGGATTTTAATCATCCTTTATTTCCCCAGCAGATTCAGAAGATAAACTTCCTCCACATGACCACTTGCTTCACGTTCCTGGAATAGTTCCAAACACCCCAACAAACCAGGTCCACCAAACTCCTGAGGTGGAAGGTGTCCAGTCTTGCTGTGGTACAAGACCCAAGCCTGTGCGCAGTCAGTTCATCACAGTACCAGCAGGACAAAACAGGCCGCTTCATTCTCCTCAAAGCCACCAAAACTTTCCAAACCTTCCCATGCCCGGCCCTCAAGAGGGTTCAATCACTGAGACTCATCAAGCCCACCTGCAGGTTCCATCTCCCGGTGGCAGTCTCCTATCCCTGACAGAGAAAAAACCTGTATCCAACCTTCCTCAAAGGCATGGCAACGCACCGCACAATCGGTTTCAGGTATCACACCTTGATGCACAAAGCTTAGAAAGACTGAATGATGCTGGACTCTCTGCAGACTTCCAAGCCTTAGGTTTGAGTTTATCCAGCAGGATCCCTATCCCTGCTGGTGGTGGACGGTTTGAAGGAAACTGCGGGAGCTACAAGCACAGTTCAGGTAAGAAGGTGTGGCTCTCTGTCCCGACAAGGTACCAGCCCAGAACAGTTTATCACATGAAAAATAACAATTCTTTTTTGCTCCTAATGTTCTAAAACCAGACCAACATAACCTGGTTGATCTGGATTTAGGTCTCAACAGGTTCTCCATTGTTAGGCAGGGAATGGCTCCAGGATACCAGTCTCAAAGGCATGATTCCTCTCAGGCCACTCAAGTCCATGAAGCTCCAGGTCAGTCCAGCCGAAAGGAGCCTGGCAGCAGTGACATCCTCCTGCCCAGCATTCCAGTGTCACATCTTTCACCTAGTCAGCTAAACCAAACACCCCAAAGACCAGGCTCCCTTCAAAGACAGATCATTGAGGCTGGTCAGCCAGGAGTGCAAAAAGTTAGAATCAAACCAATGAGCAAAATCATTTCTGCAGGAAGTATACTCCACAAGAAACCTGCAATCCAACTGGCAAACCCTGAAATACCTCAAACTAATCATTATGCCACAAGTAAAAATGCTGAGATCCATCAAAACAGCAAGCAGCAAGAACCGAACAATCCACTGACCGAGTGGCAAGAACAAATCCATCCTCTGAGCCAGCAGCAACAACCAACCCACCCTCCAAGCAAGCAGCAAGAACTGATCCGCCTTCTGCCCGAACGTCCAGGCCAGCAGCTCGGACTCCAGCAGACAGTCAGTCAACCAACAGGTATTTACCTTGATTATTAGAAAATTTGGGTTAGCTTTTTGACCCACGTTTTTGACCTAGGTTCTACAGTTCCTCCCAGTTCAAAGCCAGAACACTCCATTTGTTGGTTTTGATGGTTGACAGCTTCTGATTGAAGATAAGCAGGTGAAGGTCTTGCTCCTGTGAGTTAATCAGTAAATATTTTCTGTTTTTTTTAAACTCTCAGGAGTGTCTCACATCAGAGTCAGACCAGCCTCAAGCTTCAAGGAAAGATTACAAAACTACCTGGACCTCCAACATGACCACAGCCTCCAGCACCAGACCCCACAGTCTGAGACCGGTGAAGGAACCAAGAGGACAATAGTGCCAAATGTCTCTCCTCAGCATGAGTTAAACACTCATGTTGGCATCGGAGGAACCCAGCCAGACAGCCTCAGCAGGAGCTCAGAAGATCCTAATGTTGGGTCATCTGAAGCTCACTCTGGTTTTGATGGTTCTGCTGGTTCTGGATTACAGCACAGTGTGTCAAACTGTGGTCCGTATGGTGCCAGCATCCACCACGGCATCATGAGAGGTAACCTAACACTGTGATCACCTGTACATAGACCCACTAGTCTCATTTGATCTCCCATATGCCCACACAGCCCTGCTCTACAGGTGCTCACAGCAGTTTTTTCTCAGGTGAATTAGAGTGAAGTCATGCCTGGTGGGCCATATCTGTGTGTGTGATCTGGACATAAGGTCAATACTTTCATTGTTGTGTATTAAAAAATCAAATCAAGCTAAATAAAATAATATCTAATCTAAACAGGTATCAGTATTGCTGTCTTTTACTAGAATCTCAAAGTTTATGATTCTGGTATTGTTACAGCCATTTGTTATTACCTTGAGAAGATTAAGGTTAATATTTTGTTTCATCTTCTGTAAAATATCAAGACATAATTTTTGGTCCTCATCACTCAGCTCTATAATCACTTAGATTTCCTTTTGACATCATGACCTGTTTAATACAGAAGAATTACATGTTTAATAACTTTATAGTTTCATACTTAATGACAAACTTTGCTCTTCTTTCTTCTTTTAATGTCGACTGGGATTTAATTTTGTTTGTCTTTGCAGGTAAACATATCAGCTGATGAAGAATCAAATGCAGCAGGGTCAGGCTCAATAAAGTTTATCTTTGATTACCCATGATTCATTTTTATGGCTGTTTTGTGTGGTCAAAATGCATCCTTATTCATAAGATCACACGAAGGCGCCAAGAGAGCCATATCTCATTGAACAGTTTATTTGATCTGCCTGTCAAATCCTCATCAGCTGTTTAATTAATAATAACAATAATCATCATCATACATTTTATTCATAGTACACTTTTTATTTGAAAGAATCATGTGGTCAAAGTGCTTGTGCAAATTGTCCATATACAACAAGGACAATTCAAGCTCAATTTGACTAAAGCTTGGACATAAAGGTACATACAGGATAAATTTAGTCCAGAGCACTGGTTCCCAACTGATGGGCTTGGACCCAGAACTGGGTTATGGAGATGTTTTCAGTGGGTCGTGAATATGTGACTGCAAAAACAAAATTTGGCAATGAATTGAGGTTTGGAGGCCCTGGGTGGACATACATTTAGTTTTGAAATTGGTATTTGAAGATTCGGGCTTTTATCCTGTTAAATGAATATAAATAGACTTTTCTTTTATCTCTAAAAACCAAAAACAGACTTGCTACACAGTAAATGTAGAACTGTGCGCATGTCTTTTAGAGCTCCTGTTATAATCTGCTTTTTTTGCAGGTGTTTTATGAGACATATGGTCCAAACTAAAAACTTTTTTAAAGTAAATTTGTGATTTCTTAAACATCCTTTGAGCAGAACCGTCTATACCAACTCAATACATCCTTAGAAAAGGATCTCCTGACTGAGGGTTTGAACATGATTGCTATCAAAAGAGGCTCTTCCGATACTTTTACCATAAGTTATTTTATTTTTAACCCAATTATTTAACAGTACTGTAAATATTCCTAATATTAATTAGTTTTTTTTTAATCCTGTTGAGCGTTAGAATATTTGAAATGACTCTGACCGCCAGCAGAAACGAACAAACACACAGCAGATAAAACTCCTGAGCACTCTTGTTCTTGTCATGTCCTCCTGATAATTATTACAGAAGATTTTTACGTTCATTTTCATCCTGATGAGCATCATATATGTAATATATCTGACCGTCAGCGGAGACGAACTGGCCCACAGCAGAAGAAACTCCTCCGCTTCCTTCAACGAACTGGACCTCAGAGACGATGATATTGTCCTCCAGAACAGAACCACAGCTCGTGCACACAGCGCTGCCTCGAGCCTGATCCACGTCAATCTCCGACCCCCCACAAGTACCACACCTGGAGCTCATGGTGAAGGTTCAAGGTCACCAAGGCTTGCAGATGGAGGTCAGAGGTCGCCGGGGCCTGAAGTTCAGAGAGGAGGTTGGAGGTCAAGACAGCAGGTTAGTTTAGGGTGAAGCTGGTTGGTTATAACAAACATGTCTCTGAACTTTTCAATTTTATAAAGTTCTGCATAGGCTGGCACCCGACATTACAAGAAAAAAAAGAACAAGGATGAGTTTAAATGAATCTACAACTTAAGAAACTTAAATTCAGGTCCTCAAAGATCGTAGACCTAAGTTCAAATTTGGAACATGTGCTTCATCATGTAGTTTTGCTTCTACTTTGAACTGTGCCATTGTTAACATTACCCAAAGTGTACTGACAACAACTGTCAAAATATTGAGGCCGTATCCATACACGTATCCCCAAGGAGTGTGTGACGATATTTTGCCATATCAATATTTTGAGCTCATGCCTAGTTTGTTTTGAGCACATCATTTGTATTGTACGTGTGTCCTGTAATTCACTGAAAATTTCATGTTATGTTTATCTGTCATCTTGCTGTTTTAAGTACGTTATGTATTTTAAGGTTGTACACACCTGTACAAATGCATTACATCAACCTGCTGGGGACTACAGATGGACATTAGCCTGGCTATAATCTGACACATTTACATGTCAGTGTTCATTTAATGTGCACTGTCCTCTATCTAAATAAATTAATACATAAATGAATGAAAACATAAAGTCTCTGGCTAAAGCCTGGGTGATACATCCATGAAATCATTTAATTTGACTTTTTAGTTGTCAAAGTTTTAAAGATTAAAATAGTATTTTTTTTCCCACAGTTTGAGGAAAGACGTGAAAAGAAAAAAACGTTGGCACATCCCTTTATAAAAAAAACGATTTTGAGCAACAACGAGGAGACCAACTGCACTGTTTGTAGTCTTGTCATGCTTATGACAGGAGGTCATCTAAAAACGGTGAATATTTATTTGTTTATTTAATGAAAAGTTAGAGTTCACGACACGAGTTCGCATTTGAAGGCAGTATAATCTCTGGTTATAACAACCAATGGCTATTAAACTTACGAAGGTACTTGACCATTTACTAATTAATCGCAATGGTAACGTGGTAATGTATGAGACATTACAGTCGCCGTGGTAAACAGCAGGTAAGCTGTGGGTGTGTCGAGTTAATTAGTCGTAATACTGAACAGCAGGTAAGTTACAGGCGTGTTAAATAAAGCAAACGTTATAATAACCAAGGTAATGTGGCATACATTATTAGTAGTGACTGTAGATAGTGGTTGTTAAACTTACCGCAGTAGTTCCCTCTCAATAGAAACAATAGGATCCTAGTTATTAACGCCCCGTTTGTGTATTTAGACTCATTTTCTGACCTCTTAAACAGACGAGCATTATTCACGGGTGTGCAGAAAAATATATTAATAAAACTAACTGATTTTGATAGGACGAAATGTCATTTTTTTGATATACTATCTATCACTTAACTGATTGTGATCACTGTTTTGGAGGCTGTTTTCCTGTCGCTAGAATGTGACGTCAGTGGAAAGTAGTTTAAGCTGGATGAACGCTAACGGTTAGTTTATCTGTGTGAGAGATAGAAACATCGTTTTATTCGATGTGACTTCAATAATAAAGCATACCACGCGTTTTTAAACAAAACTTTATGAAGAAACTTAATCTATTCAACGTTTAAACGTAAAGAATTTAAACCGTTCACCCCCAAACATCCACATATCATGGTATCATCCGCGCCGCGTGATGACGTATCACAGTGAGCGGGTGTTATGATGGAGGGCTGCAGTCAGACTGTAATGAAGGAGTCTGTGGACCTCGAATAAACAGTTTAGACCGTTATAGTCAGTTAAATGAGTTCATGTAGACGACAGCAGAGTGTTCATACCTGCGCACAGGTTACAGCCCGGTATGTAACCTGTCTGCTGTTGTTTGTGTCGCCGTGACTCGGTTTAACTCGGTTAAACTCGAGTCAGGATGTCTTCTGCAGACCTGGAGCAGCTGGAGCTGAACCCGAGGATCAGGGCAGCCCTGAGAAGAGGTGAGACCCCCCCCAAACAGTAAACCCCCTTCTTTAACAAACACACATGCACATGCAAGTGGGGATTGGGAAAAGTAAGAGCCCGTGACTGACAGGGGCCTCAAAAATGATCATATTATTAGATTTATATATTTTTGCATATTGTCCTATTAACTTCGTTGGTCGTTGTATGTCTCATTTCTCTTGGGATACCAAAAAAGTACAAGGTGTTTTTTTTTACTGAAAGAAAGTTACGTTCTGGCATCTTCTGCATCAATTTGCTCCCATGAAATAACATTCATATAAAAAAGAGGCCCTTTTGAACATTAATTGGGGGATATTTGCTCTTGTTGTACCAAATAGCATTTTAAGATTTGGGTCTTTAAAAAAACAGATAATAGAGCAACAAAAAATGTAAAACCTACATATGAAAACAGTTACATGCTTAAAATGTTCCCAAAGTACGGACTTTGTGCTCTTGCTGAAAAATATTGGTATTGGTATCGGCGATGATGAGTTCAGAAATATCAGCATATTGGATATTGGTAAAAATCCCTTATCCTGCATCCTATTCGCTTTGCTTACAGGATGCTTGTTTGGTTCAGAGCTGGTTTTGGCATAGGCCCCATGATGATATCTTTACATGGGGCCCTAAATTTCTGTAATTGAAAATAACTTCCCTTATCAATTCCCTTCACTCACAGGGGCCGGAAGTGGTCCAAATTGTGGCTTAGTTTTCGACAACAAGGTGCTCACTGCAAGTGGAAAAACCAGCAACCTGCAAAAGCATTTATCTGTGCAGCACAACATTGAATCACAAGGGTCGTGCTTGATGTTGTTGCCACTGAAAAAACCTACGGGCCAATTAGGAATCGATAATGAAATTGTTAAAGAATCACATCTCTAAGCAGAATTGTTAATGGTATTAGTAAAAACCTATCAATTTCCATCCCTAATGTTTACTAAATAAATATGCTGAGCTTGGCATTTTTAATGTAGTATAAGTTAGAAATGTTCAGATACCACTTTTTTTTGCCCAAATATCTATGTTTTCATTTTAACATTTTAAACATAGAAATGTATAAACATATATAAACATTTCAGCAGTTTAAAACGTATAGACACTAACACAATCACACTTTTACACACACATACCAGCCCATACGTGTATTAAAATTAAATAGAGTGATGATTTTAATAAATTATGATAAAATGAATAAATTAATAGAACAATATCAACTAAATAAGTTAGAAGTGGGTGGAATTAAGAGATGTACTAACAAAAGTTAAATCAGAGTTAGGTAGAAGTGCTTTTCCTCATTTCAGTGATGTTCGTATTTGGTTTCCAGAGCTAGAAAAGTTGGATATCACTTTTGCTTCATGTCACCTGACCTGCATCATGGCTCAGAAACCTCTCACTAATCAGCTCTGTGATGATGATTTCCATATCTTTGGATTTTTGTTTCCTGTTTTGCCATGGTAACCGGTTGATAAAGATGTTGTTGCCATGGTATCCTGGTTTATTGATGTCGTTGTCGTAGTTGCCTCTGGGCAATGTTATTATAAGATGTTAACTTGTTGCTGTTGTGGTCTCTGCCCTCCCAGCTAAGTTGCGGTCCGTCGCTGATGTGTTGTGTTGTGGTCAGGATCTGCACACGCTCAGTCTGTCTCGCTCTGATGTCCAGCAGCTGCTCAAAGCCGTCGCCCAGGCCTGCAGACGATGTCCTCCAATCACAGGTCAGAGCAGGTTGACATACCTGATGGGACGCCACACAGTGATGTCACAGCAGGGATAAACCAGCTCTCTTTCTCTCTGTTTAGCCGTCACGCTGTGTGCTGACCCTGCCTCCCACAGACTCAGCACGGGCTGCCCCATGCTGAACGAGCTGCTGAGGGGGGGACTTCCTGCAGGGGGCATCACAGAGCTGTCGGGAGAGAGCGGAGCGGGGAAGACTCAGGTGGCCCTGCAACTCTGCCTGTCAGTGCAGTATCCCATCCAGCACGGTGGGCTGGACGCAGGTCAGTGCATGTAGAGATCAATAATTTATCAAAACAAATCAGATCAGACATTGACTTCAGAGCAATAATAAATATACTATTATAAATATTACAATATTTTAAACGCCTTAAAGTGTTTAACTAGAAGACCTCCACCAAGGCATTTCTGTTTGCCCGACCTTGCAGCGTTTCCTTTGGAGAAAACCTCCTGGATCCACATTCGGATTCAGATCACCACCAAAACCTCATCCCGCCTCCCTGTGCCATGACCAACATCCCCCAAAAATTTGATCAAATTGCATTCATAACTTTTTGAGATAGCCTGCCGACAAACTAATAAACACTGGCAAAAACATAACCTCCTTGACAGAAGAAATAATGTGGAAACTGGAAAGCACTCGGGGAGCGCAAACCTCCGCCTCAGTAGCTCACATATTGCTGTTACATCGATAAACAATAGATCCATGATAAAGTTACCATCATAATATGATTCCTTGACCCTGAAAACCCACACCTAGCACTCAGAATCATGTTGATATCATTTTTAGTTGGACACTGTCCGCTAATGGTGGTTATCTGGATCACCACCAAAATCTAATCATTTTTAATTTGGGCCATTACCAACATCTCCTGAAAATTTCAGCAAAATCCAACCAGCAGTTTTTGCATAATCTTGCTAACAAACAAATAAACAGACATACGCCAGCAAAAGCAACCTCCTTGGCAGAGGTAAAGTATCTATAATCAATCAATAGTTTGTGGTCTTTCAGCTTTCAGCTTCTGTACGTAATTTAAAAATGATGTTGAAATTGATTAGTATTTGCTATATAGTGTATGGATATTGATATAGATATATTTATATGGACAGTTATGTATTATGTATAGACATGTAAGTATGTATGTGTTGTGTGCATAGGTGCGAATTATATTTAAATAGATGTTTATGTAGTATATGTATAATATGTCTATATTGGTACTTATATGTTAGATACATATGTGTATATATAAATATATGTATATGTATATATATATTATATATTTTGTTATGTATATGTAGATGACATATTTATATAGATTATATGTTTTGTAATGCACATATGTATAATATATTTGCATAGATAGCAGAATTTATTTTTATATGATCCATGAGAAACAGTAATAAGGGGTGGGAATTCAAAAAGTATTTACTTCTTCCTACTCCTTTTCGTACGTGTATAATTACTTGATTTTTTTTTATTTGTATGTGAATGGCATTCCTCTGTTTCTTATTTCTTTGCATTCATGTTCAAAATAAATTCAATTCAATTCAATTCATTTTTAAACACTCCAAATTCCCACAAGTCTTGAACTGATCATCAGGTTATTTGACCAGTCAGCTCAGACTTTCCTGTTTCATTTTTAGTACAAACAGTCGGCATGAATACATGAATAAATTGGTCAACAAATGAACAAATAGATAGACGATTACAATGATAAACAAATGCAGAGTTAATGAACACAGAGTTGTTTCCTTTAGGAGCAGTTTTTATCTCCACCGAGGACGCGTTTCCCAGTCGCCGCCTGCAGCAGATGATCAGAGAACAGTCTAGTCTTCGCTCAGACGTCCCCCAATCACTGATCAAGACGATCAACTTCAGCAACAACATCTACATCGAACATGCTGCTGACCTGGTGAGTCCATCAGTAAATGTTGGTCATAATCCCTGTTGGTCTGTGCATGAACATCACTATAAAATGACTTAATAACCTCGTCATTTTAATGTTGACATGAACAGTGATATATATGTGTAAAATAAGCCGGAATAATAATAATCATATAAATCAATAACCTGATTATTATTCTGTTCACATTAAGAATACCTGTGTATGTGTGATATCAGCAGGAACTCTGATATAAAATAATGAACTGATTATTTATCATCAGTTTCATGGACACGTCTTCTCTGTGTCCCTGCAGGACTCTCTCCAGCTGTGCGTGACTCGGCGGGTGCCCCTCCTGCTGACTCGCGGTGCGGTCCGTCTCGTGGTCGTCGACTCGGTGGCGGCTCTGTTCAGGTCGGAGTTTCAGCCCTCTGAGTGGCTGGAGAGAAACAAACAGCTGATCGGCTTCTCGTCTAAACTCCATCAGCTGAGCCGCGAGTACGACACACCTGTGCTGTGTGTCAACCAGGTAACGCACACGCACGTGAATATAAGAGGAGTTGTGACGTGTTTCTGTGACATGTCATCTCTGTATCTTGTGTTTTTTTTTAGGTGACGGATGTTTTCAACAGTTCAGACAACAGTTTGGGGTAAAAAATCAAATTATATTATTTTATATTTATGTAACTCAGTTTGTTTCTCTGCTGCTCTGTCTTCAATATGCTCTATACTGGAGCCGGGTAATTAGTCAAATTAAATCTCAGTTATAATTACTGCTTTTCATAATTGTAATTTCTTCTGTTTCCACTATTATTGAAAATTCCAGTAATTATTGCAGCCAATTAAATTTATATTTTCACTGTAAAAACATGTAAGGGATTGTCCAGAAAAGGAAGAGTGGGAAATACTAAAAATGTAGAAAAAATAGATTTATTAAGTTATATGTATTTAGTCTTTATAAATGGTGATCCTTCATGACAGGTTATTACCTCCGCTAAGGAGGTTATGTTTTTGCTGGCGTTTATCTGTCTGTCTGTCTGTTTGTCTGTTTTTGTTCAAAATAACTTGAAAAGTTCTGAACGGATTTGGATGAAATTTTCAGGAATTGTTGGAAATGGGATATGGAAGAACTGATTAAATTTTGGGACTGATCCGGATCACCTTGGCAGAGGTCTGCGCTCTCTGAGTGCTTTTCTAGTATATTTCTTTTTCTCAAATGTTTATTGTTTTTGATGTTGCTGTACAATTGATATTTGCTCACTTTTAATTGTAAACATGTTTATAGCGTAAATCCTTTTTATAATCATTTTTACTATTATAATGTATTTTATTTCAAAATATATTTTTCAAATTACTATCTTACAACTTTATTTTTATTTTTCTATAAGTGCCTGATTTTTTTTTTTACCCTTTTCTCCTTTTTTAACTGCTGCTGTAACAATCAAATTATATACAAAACTTAAATTGACTTGGAGACCTAAACAGATCCAACTTTCATTAATTATATTTACATCTCAAAATGGTCATATGTACGGATTTTCATGATGAACAAAACAAAGTCATATAAGTCTTATAAATTTTTTTGTCACAAAGTGTAATATCAGCGAAAATCCAAAAACTCATGGAAATAACCCGAAGGTGTTTTTCTGATGTGCCAAGCTAACTTCACTGGTGGTCTGCAAAAATACTTAATGACCACAGCAATTAATTTAATGAAAAACTGTTTCAGTTTTTTGATGAAACAAAGAATAAAAAACAAAGAAGTGGGACTAAACAAATGTTCAAAAAGCACATCAAAGATCTTCTTATCATGGCAGAAAATCGAGTTAAAACTAATGGATCCGCTTTGAGCTTATGTACTTCAGAGGATCTTTATCTGTTTTTCTTTAACTGGAAAACATTCAGGACCCATTCAGACAGACCCACAACCCACTTTTGGGTCTCAACCCACCAATTCAGAACAACAGATCCAAATTACTGGAGGTTAGAAATAAACAACATGACATTTAATCTGATCAGAGATGTTAAAATTATACATTTTTTTTATTTTTCGATTCTCTCAGCCCGCTGTCCTCCAGCGTGTCGCCCGCTCTCGGTCTGGCCTGGGCCAATCAGGTGATGGTTCGACTGATGATGCGCCGCCTCCAGAGAACGACCAGCCGAGGAGATCAGCACAGCGTCCTCCGCAGGCTGGAGGTGGTATTTGCTCCTCATCTGCCAAGAGATGGACTAGATGTTGGTGTTTGGAGGGAGGGGGTCCGAGGGGTCAAATGATGGTACCGTTGGCTCAGTCTGGTAGGGTGCTTTACCAGTACTTGGAAGGTTGAGGGTTCAAGCCTAGCTCCATCTCCAGCTGTCAAATGTCGATGTGTCCTTGGGCAAGACGCTTAACCCCAAGCTGCCCCCACCGCTGCGTCAGTGGCGTGTAAATCACCATGAAAGGGCGTGAATGTGTTTGCCGATACTAATGGACTCAGAACCATCAGTGAGTGAAGGGCTGTGAATATGCAGATGTGACCTGAGGTGTGAAAGCACTTTGAGTTGCCAAAAAGATAAGAAAAGACAAAATAAGCTCAAGTTCAGAGGATGAAACAGCCATGTGGAGGGAGGGGGTAGGGGGGGTCAAAAGGTAAGAGAACACTATAAGGAGGGAGGGGTCAAAAGATGAGGTCTTTGTAAATTGTTTTTAATTTTTTTCTAATTTAAATATCTGTTATCCCTACTTAGGTAAATTTGTAATTAATAAAGTGATCTAAGAAAACTTTTGGTAAAAGTATTTTTTTTTATTGTAAATTTATAGTAGAGGGATTAAATGACTTGTTTTTTTGGTTGTGACTTGACTGTCTTCATTTGACCGTGAAACAGCGCCATCTGCTGGTGTAATACACTGTGACGTCATCCAACGCTCATTGCGCCTGTGCAGTATGACATCGGGAAAGGACGAGGGCTGCGTCTCGTCTCGGGAAGCTGGTTTCAAAATAAAACCACAAAACAATGATCGAATAACCTTGGTTGATATTAAATTTGTTTATTCAACGTATTTTTTTCATCACTTAACTCCATCTTACTATTATTTTTCAAAGTCACTTTTTTTTTTGTCAATTTCTGCTATACATACAGGACTTAAAGAAAAATTGGAAACTTGTTTCTCTTCATCTAACACTTGTGTACGTGTAAAAATGACGACATGGAAAAAAATGTTCCAAAAGAAGGTTAAAAAAACATACAGCACATTTACCAGTCCACAATATTTATTCTTTAATTGGTTATAAAAGATAATGGGTTATGAGCCTATTTGAAACGAATCATTTTTTAGGTGTTTATCTTATAAATCTGTTATATAGATAAACACATATATAGGAATCATCCTGTGTGGATCTGATGTGAAGATATGACAATTTGCAAGTGTATTAGCAGACAAATCTACAGAATATAACATTTTCAAATAACCGAGATTCACCACATCATCAAGGACAGCTCATATCCCGGTGCCCAGCTTGTTTGACCTGTTGCCCTCTGGCAGGTGCTACAGGTGCATCAAAACAAGGACAAACAGAGAGCCATCACCACCCTGAACTCTCACAGGCAGCGACCCCAGCAATAATTATCATTATAATGTAAATGTGCAATATTACTGTTACTGCTGTTGCTGCTATGTTCTAAACACTACCTCAATATTTATATTAATTAATCCCGTGCCATACAATCATATGTGACATATAATCATCTGTAAATACTAACCACCATTTGCGCTATAATCATTCAGTTTATACTCAGCTGTCCTGTGCAATACATTTACATATGTAATAGAAATATTGGAAACTATAAATAGGACCATTTTCATATTAATATTTATCCTGTACCTCATATTTTACACAGAGCTCCAATTGCATTGTCCGCTAGGACTTTTATTTCATCTTGTATTGTACATTTGAAGTCTTCTTACAACCTTTTTTTAACTTATTACAACCTTTTTTTTTCTTTTACTATTTTTGTATTACCTTTCTTCTTAACTTAATTATTTATTGCACCGAAAAGGAGAAGCTCTCCAATCTCGCTGTACAACCTGTATAATGACAATAAAGGCCACTCTGGTTCTGATTCTGTAAAATGCCATTAATTTTATTTCCATACTATGGTTTATCATATTTTATCTAATAATAAAGTTGTTTTGGAGGATCTTGTTTATTCTTTTTTGAAAAAAAATATTTGTCCTGTATCTATCTTTTTTTGAGCAATTTGAGCCGAATTTAACCCCATGACGCGCGACTGTCACTGTTATTGCGAAAGGACGCACCGGAAGTGGCTGTTCCGTCGCCCTAATGGTCTGTGTTTGGGACGGGGCCCGGTGATGGTGATGAGCAGATCGTGAAGGAAAATAAACAAAACAGTAAAAACAGCTGATTGAGGATCAGAAACCCTCCACAGGTGAGTGTGTTCGTGCTCGTGCAGCGGTGATGACGTAGACTCAGAATGTTCTCGGTGTTTATATCAGAAGGGTTAATTATATGTTATTTAATATTCACGTCCTGATCGTGAAATAACGATGATCAACGCTTTAATGATGTTTGATACGGCATAATGATTACGATAATCAGTCGTTACTATAATAATTTAACGGTTATTACATTTATTGTTCAATACGTCATGCGTTGTGTTGCTGGAAAAGCCTCTGTTTACTCTGCTTTTTAAGGATTATAATATGGCAGCGGTGTTTTTGAGGGCTGGCTCCTATCAAATGAATTATTGTAATCATTCAGTGTTGGTGTGTCTCCTACGCAGGGCGTGGTTTTCTACAGATGTTTTATTTAATCTGTGGACATTAAAATGTCTCAGGCCATCACATCATCCTGACCTGACGGTCCAGATAATGGATGGATAATGTTGTAATCAGCTTGGATTTTACCCGATACCGATATTGATGCCGATAATTAGTGTCAGGAACACAAAGTCTCCATTTCACTTTAACTGTTCTGTTCCTTGATGGCTACAGTCCATTAGTGTTAAAACAGGTTTGAGGTGGGATAGATAGTTTATTTTTTATCAAGTGGCACTTTTGGTCTATAAAAGTGGACATGGAATGATGATGAAGGAAACCATCATGCTAAATTGTACTTTTCCCACTATTATAGACAGTGTACAACATATTTATGGACAGTTTGTTTGGTCAAAATGTCCAAAATAAATTTTTATATCTGCCAATATGGATTCATTACATTATAACTTGATGCTTTTACTCAGTCATCAGACTCTCTAAACACCATTAGCTTTTGGTTTTTACATCCAGCAGGAGGCGCTGTGATCATGGCTCCGCCTCTCCTCCTTTCATTGGTCGGCCTCCTCCTCCTGAATGGGGTGTCCTGTCAGACCGTTGACTCCACCCTGCAGGATCTGACCAACAGGAACGCAGATTTTGCGGCGAGGTTGTACCGAACCGTCTCCAGCCTCAGCGACGACAACGTCTTCCTGTCCCCGTTCACGTTGTCCGCCGGACTGTCCGCACTGCTTTCCGCCACCAGTGGGCGGAGTCAGGAGCAGCTGCTGCAGGGCCTCAGCCTGAGCGGCCTGGAGCCTCAGAGCGTCCCTGGTAGGTTGAGGTCAAAGGTCAACTGTCATTGTTGAAAATGTCTTGCCGTAACATCGGTCTCTTCAGATCTTTTCCAGAACCTTCGCACTCTCGTTCTGGATGGGGGCAACAAACTGTGGCAGGGCGTGGCCTTGTTTGCCCCTCAGGGTTTCGAGGCATCATCAGCATTCACAGACGAGGTGAGGACCAAATTTGGGGGAAGTGTTCAGAATGTTAATTTCGCGCTGCCTCGGGACGCCTTTGACACCATCAACCGCTGGGTCCAAGAGAATCTGGGGGACCAGGTCCAGGAGCTAGCAGCCAACCTTGACCCCCAGACCCAGCTGCTGCTCGCCACTGCTGCCTCCTACAAAGGTAGAAGACCAGAATCAGAGTGTCTGTGTCTCTATCCTTCATGTTTCCGTCTGTCTGCCTGTCTGAGTGTTAATATTTACTTTATTATTCTCAGCGCGCTTCAGCCCGTCCTTCAACACCTCACTCACCCAGGATGAGCGTTTCTACGTGAACAAATACAAAGTCGCCATGGTTCCCATGATGTTTCGTTCTGATAAATACTTCCTGGCGTATGACCGCTCTCTAAAGGTTGGCGTGCTGAAGCTACCAATGGTGGATGGGACAGCCATGCTGGTTGTACTGCCTGATGAAGGAGTGGACATCACTGGTGTGGAAGAGGAGTTGACTGGTGAGAAGATTCGTGCGTGGATCAGACAGCTGAAGAAGACGTGAGTCAGTCCTCCATCTCTCTTTCTCACCTCTTTCCTTCCAGTGTAATTTTTTTGACTAATTTTTTTGCACATAAACAAAAACTAACTTAATTAACTGACATTTTTGTCAACAATTAAAACCACACTAAAATGTTTGACAGAGTCTTAATCCAATCAGACCTAATTTGGTCATGTAGAAAGTAGGGACAAGTTAGGAATATGTCCAATCACAGCCACTTTGGTTGTGTGGAAATATTGGATGAGTTAAGAGGGGCATCCAACCACAACTGCCTTAGCTTGGTGGTGGTGGGATAAGTTGTGGAGCGATCCAATCAGAGCTCCTCTCTTTATGAATTGATATATTCATGTAGAGCAGGTTCACTGTTTGTTGTCAGTTCTGGTATTGTAACTGAGATGCTCTGCCAGGTAGCCTAAGTAAAGGTGACTGCATTTCACACAAAAGTTCAATTTGTTTCTGTTCATTTATACATTCAAACTTTCCTAGCTTTCAATAAAGGGGTTATTAGATGTTTCATTTCATCCAAGTGTAAAACATGACTTCAGAAATTCAAGGAAACATAAAAAATGCCTTACCCTTTACACTTCATATTTTAGTCGACAAAATTTACGGTAGATTTCATTGACTAAAATGTTGTGAAATTTCATCAACTAAAACTAGACTAAAATTAAAACAATTTAGATGCCTTAATTATGACTAAAACTAAATGATGGTTTAGGCAAAAGACTATAACTAAAACTAAATTAAAAAGTGCTGTCAAAATTAACAGTTTCCTTCCTCTCTCCTCCTCTTCTCCCCGCCCTTCTGCTCCTCCAACTCTTGATCTCCTCCTTCCTTTCCCCTCTCCATCTCTCCCTCTCTGTTTCTCAGCGTAAAAAAACACAAATTTCTTGTTTTATTGTTGAAACAGGAAGTTGGAGGTGCAGCTTCCTCGTTTCCTGTTGGACCGTTCAAGTTCTCTGCGTGACGTTCTGGAGTCTCTGAATATAAAGCAGGTTTTTCAGGGCGATGGTGAGATGATCAACGTGGGCGGAGATAAAGGGCTCAAACTCACACAGGTGAGGTCACACCTGTCAAATCATTCACACATACAATAAGGATGCATGATACTATCCATCCATCCATTATCTTTATCGCTTCTCCCTTTCCGGGTCATGGGGGCTGGAGCCTATCCTAGCTGACATCGGGTGAAGGACTTAACTTAAATCTTCTTATTTACCTTTGTCCTCAGGTGTTGCATAAAGCAGTCATTTCCGTTGATGAGACCACTGATGACATCAACGCAGTAGGCGGGGTCAGCACCTTCTCCACTCTTCCTCCTCGCCTGACCATAAACAGACCTTTCCTCTTCGTCGTCTACCATCAGACGAGCAGCAGTGTGCTGTCTGTAGGCCGTGTTGTCGACCCCTCCAAAAATTAACCAGTTTACCTGACAGGTCATCAAGCCCTGCCCACCTGAGAGATCAACCAATTACCTGACCTGATGTTAAGCCCCGCCTCCAAGCCCTTACCTGTTAGAATGTACTTCCTGTCAGTTTGCTGATGCTTTTCAGGATAACTGTATGTTAATGTTACTGTCGGTATTATATTTAAACAAAAACAAAAATACATCACCTTTGTTATTCAATCTGAGGCCTGAGACCCCCAGAGGGCCGGGTTCTCACTGTGAGGGTCCTTCAACAAAGAAATTATCTCTACAAAGTTAATTTCATCTTTTCAGATTTTTTGTTCTTGTGAATCTGTTAGTTTGTTCAAAGTGAATATGATTTATAACAATCCTACAGTTAATCTTGCACCCTCATATACTGCTGATAAACTAAAGTTAGCATGTATTGTAAATTATTAACAGTTATGTAAGGTTACAGTTTGCTCATGTTGGCACATTTTGTTAAGATATTTTGTATTTAAGAACTATTTGCTCATGTTAGCATGTTGTTAAGAAATACTTAACATTTAAACAGACATCATTTAGCCTCAGCTGCACCATGTCTGAAATGCGTTAGCGTCAAAAGTCTCACTGTACTGCTTTATGGTTCGTATACACTGTAAAAAAACATGTTAACAATGTTAACTCTTTTAAAAAACTCACTGTAAAAATATGTTTGTTTTGGATTCATTTCAATAAACTTACAGTAAAATATATGTTGTATCACTGTAAAGCATTTTTATCTTACTGAGGATTTCCTGTATGTCCATGATGTCACGATTGGTCAGATGGCCTTAAGTCCTGCCTCAATGCAGCCGCACCCTGTGTGAAAAAGTTGAGCTAAAATTCAGTTATGATGGCATATGCAGTATGGCAGTGTCCACTGAAAGGCCTAAACAAAGAGCTGATGGCTTTGTCCAATGCTTTTACAGTCTATGCCCGTGGTTCCCAAAGTGGGAGTTGGGACTCCTAGGTGGGTCGCACGACACCAGGAGTGGGTTGGAGATGCTTCCAGAATATAGTACATGTTGTAAAGTATTTTAAATGGTGTATCATTTAAGAATATATACACAAGAGGGGTTAAATTTGGAATAAAACCATATCCACGAGGTGAGATTTATGCTGATAAGAGAGCAATGTGGAAACAAAGTCATTAAAGCATAAGCCTGCATATAACAGTAATAATGCAAGGGTTTGCTGTTCTTTACAGATGAACGCAGGGGGGTCACCAGTCAGTAGTATTGCTACTTTCGGGGTAACAGGCTGAGTCCCTGTTTACACAACAATGTCGTCACCAGAAACCAAAAGGTTTTTCCTTTGCCTTTTCTATAAGCTCCTTGTTCACACAGAGACAATGGGAAAACGATGCGGGTTCACACAGATCCATGAGAATGACTGAGAATGCATAATGTGGTAAAAAACAAACATAGTGTGCATGCCAGGCCAGTAGTTGGCGAAATAGGCTTGAAATTAAACAGCGGTGTTACAGTACGCATATGCTTTCCAGTGAAGACAAACTTTTCATAAACAACAATGGAGAGTGGACGCACAGGGATGCAGGAGTTTCTTGTCTGGACAACAAATCTGTCTGGATATTTTTGTCAGGATAACAAACCAAGCACGGTAAGCAGCACACATGTTGCTCAATAGTCGGCCGCAGCTGTTGTTGTTCCTAGGTGCGCCTGCAATCTTCATCTGAAAGAGTACTACGCATGCACCGCGCGTCATCATTTTTCCTGAAAAGTCTGATTCCTGTTTGCACAGAGACGGATACGAAAACGTCAAAACTTTTCACTCTGGACCCTGGTTACAAAAGTTTGCTGATTCAGGCACTCCCGGCACCATTATCGTGTAAACGGAGGCACCAATGCAATGAAAACTCTCTGTTTTCGCAGTTTTCGATGTTGTGTAAACAGGCCCTAAAAAGTTTGGGAACCCCTGATCTATACTATAGATATAAGCTGTGGCTGCTGGTCATTTGGATCCCTGACCTGTTTGTGCTTTGCATTGTGGGTAACAGAATGCAAGGCAGACTGGTCTGATGTATACTGGTGGTTTTTGCAAAGTAGTATGACATTCGTGTATTTTTGGCACACTTTGGATTTCGCAAATGTTTGTATACTACATGATACATTCGGGCAAAATCAGTGTACTGTTAGTATAGTAAAAAACGGCAGAGCTACTCTTCAAAGCTGTGGTTGCTGGGTTACTTCAGTCGGACTACTTTTGTATTGGCAGAGTCTATTTTAATGCATTGCGATGAAATTGCTCATTATTTTGTGACTAGAACACTGAAATGAAAGAAAACCTACCTACCTTAAAAATAAGTAAGTGCTGACAATATTTGGTGTTCTAGGGAAGTTTAGTGGAAAATTATAAAAGCTTTTCGCTGATGTGATAAGCCAATATTAGATGACATCACTAAGGTAATACAACAGCAATATTTTTAACAATTTTAATGGAGTCATAAAAGTTTTTAATATCCTACTGTAGTTTTGTCTTTGTTCTTTCACTTACGCCAAATATGAGGAATCAAATGAATTACAAATGATTTAACATTAGTCAAAAGTTAATTTTTTTTTATTGTTTCAAATGGGAGAGGGTCTGGCAACAACAGTTTGTCTAACCTAGTAACAGTTAATGAGAAGGGGGGGCTTGATAATGTATCTGTTCTTGTAAAGAGTGGAGCTTGATGAAGGCTAAATTCCAAATTAGACCAAATATTTTATTTAAAAAAGAATCATCGTAAAGATGTTTAATTGTTGACCTATCAAACGTCAGAAGTAAAAAAAAGACCAATACAAACTGCATTAGTTTGTGTTAAGTTTACTGAGCCAACCAGGTGACAGCAGGTCGTCATTACAGTACAGTGTTAAGAAAATAAAAGCTTGGTTGTCTCTGCAAGGTGCATTCTGGGTAACATTCTTTGTCGTGCATTCTTCGTTTCCCTCCTGAAGCTAACTGCTGATTGGCTGATGGCCGCATAGCAGTATGATGACATTTTCATCAGTCTCGTGCTGATTGGATGCTGAACGAGTTTGACTTCCTGTTTCTGTGAATCATAAAATCAGACAAACAGAAATAAGCATTAGTCAGGAAACACTAAATAGTGATAACAAAAGAAAACACCAGCTAGAGCAAGATAACAAACTAACACAAGTCAGCATCAATTAACATAAACTCACACTAGCCAACACAAGCCATCAACTAATTCAAGCTAACACTAGACAGTGCAAGCTTACATGAATGGACACAAACTACAGCTAATGCAAGCTAATAACAAGCTAACATTAGCCACCACAAGCTAACATGAACTGATACAAACAAACACCATTTAACCTAGGATAACATTAACTAACACAATCTAAGACCAGTTGAAAGCCATCATAAGCTAAAAGAAGGTGATACCAACTAACACAAGCTAACATCAACTAACATGCTACCATAAGCAAAAATATGGCATTGAAGAAAACAAACAATTGGAATACATACAACAACAAACACCAAATTCCAGGCAAACATCAAACTCAAGTTTACACAAGCTAACACTGACTGACACAAGCTTACTCAAGCTACCACCATTAAAAAAGCCAACAAAGGCTAACATCATCTAACCTAACATAATAGTGTGTCCTAACTGGACGCGACAAAGTGAACCAACAAACACAGCCTAACATCAGCTTACACAAGCTAACATCAGCTAACACAAGCTAACATCAAATACCATCACAACACACAAATTAATATCAGCCTGCATAAGCTCACACCTGACAACACTAGAGAACAACAAAATGTACAAGCTGACACAATAGCACATCATTAGGATTAAAGCAAGACAATAGGTAGAGCCAAATTCACAAAGCTAACAAGGGAAGTGTGCCGCTTCAGTTGCAAGGCTAAGGCTGCTACACTTGAGAGGCTAAGTGTGATAATAAACTAGCTGTAGCTATTTACGAGGCTAAAAAGGATGCTACTAATTAGGCTAAATACATTGCATGCTAATGGACCATAAACTTCTTAAACACAAAGTGCTTATTGAAGTGATTTTTAATATCAGTCTTTGTAGTAACTTCGGGAACAATTTCCAGTGATTAAGTCGAAATTCTGTAGAGACCCTTGATCTGGGTCATCCTGGGCCTGGAAAGGTTTAAACAGGTTAAGAACTAAGGATTCACTCTATTATGTTTCATTTATGGTTTTTAGACTCACATCGATAGCTTTCTGGACTGACTGTCTTTAATCCCGCAGCCACGCTCCATTGTTTTACTGCGCTGATCCAAGGTACTGGTTTTATGATCTCTCTGCTCAGAGGAAGTGGTTCTATGGTCCAGAGTACTGGTTCTGTGGTCCATCCCATTGATTCTATGATCCAGAGTACTGGTCCTGTGGTCCAGAGCACTGGTTCTGTGGTCCAGAGTATTGGATCTGTGGTCCACCCCATTAATTCTGTGGTCCATGGTACTGGTCCTGTGGTCCATGGCACTGGATCTGTGGTCCAGAGTACTTGATCTGTGGTCCAGAGTACTGGATCTGTGGTCTAACGTAGTCGTCCTATGCTCCATGGTACTTGTTCTTAGTTCTAGTGTACTGGCCCGGTCAAGGAGGCTAGTTGTGTTGCTGCGAATCAAGACTGGCATGGCAGCGTTGGACTGGGTTGCCATGGTGAAGTGGGCAGTCCTCAGGGAGTCATCTATAAAATACGAGGTTTGTTTTTAAATAAAGATGGTGCAGTCCTGAAAGTGTTCATTGTGCAGATGAGTGAGGATGGGTACCTTTGCTGGACAACATGGACGACTTTCCGGATCCAGAGGGACCACTCAGATCTTTGACTCTTCTGAAACAGAGAATTGATAAGAAGAAGAAAATGAAGCAGAGAAAATTAGACTAGATTTTCCATTGACTGGTCCATGATTTGACCTACATCTCTAACAACATATTCAATCAAAGGCTGGTGCTGAGTACTTACAGAGGTCGTTCTGAGTTTGCAGATTTGGATGTTGTTGGCTGGCTGCTGAGGGATCGACTCCGCGACAGCTTGGCCTTTCTTATCTCTTTACCTGTAGGAAGAAGAAACATCATCATCAGATCAGAGCATGTCACATTCCCTAAGAGCTGAAGGATATTGTTCTGATGTCTTAACTCCAGGCTGAATCCCATCTCATGTTAGTAGTATTTGACTCTTACCGGAGGACGAGAAGGTCGCTCCTGATGAGGACACAGACATGGATTTGGTAGCAGACAAACTTGTCTTACTGTCTCTTCCTGTCAAAGGAAGACACTTTACAGGTCTGGACTTAAAGGCGTAATCACACTCAGATTAATACATTTTGACTACATTCCATGTAACTCAACATTTCCCTCAAATGTTTTTCCAAAATGATCTCTTCATCAACCTATTTTGACAGAAATAGCTGGATCTTACTTTTCCTCTCTGTATGTTTCTCAGAGTTCAGTTTGCCATCATTCTGCTGCCGCTCCAACTGTTCCTGACCACAGACAAGACGTCATCAAAACCAGATACAGTGAAACAGACAGAAGGTGATTGGTCAGGCCCACACTCACCATCTCCAACAGCAAAGTCTCCTCCTTCTCCTTCTTCTGATCCAGTAAATCCCTCTCCTGCCTCTTGTGAAACTGTAAACACACACCAACACCCACAGAGGTTACAGACGAAAAGGTAAAACCGGGCTGTGAATCATTTTTGATTTGAGTCCTTCATAAAAACAAGCTGTGTACCGGCTCTGTCAGGTCCAGTTTGTCCAGTTCCAACACTGTCTGAAAAACATCACGAAGACTGTTAATTCATCACAGTCTGCTTCCTTTGGACAGAAATAATGTTAGACCTGCTTCTCTCCTCTGGACGGCTTTAAGGTGTGATGGTGTTACCTTGCGTATGGTTGCGACCACATCCTTGTCCTTCTCTCTGCAGAGGAGCTTCTGCACACAGAAGTCAAGCTGTTGCAGCAGTTGTTTGTCAGCTGGCAGACGAAGCGATGACCGCAGTCTGGGTAATAACTGGCAGAGCTTGTACCTAGCAGGTGAGAGAGAGAGGGGCTCTGACGGACAGGTGTGACACAAAGAGATTGAGTCCACCTCCTAAACCAGACATAAAGGTGAAGGAGCTTACCTGACGTTAGCCACAGGGTCGTGGACCAGTTCCAGGGCTGGTATCAAAAAGTGTTTGTTGAAGTATTTTCTGGAGAAGATCTCTGTTGCAATTTCACAGACATCTAGGAATCTGAGACGATTCCAGTAGCTCCTCCCTTGAGCCAGATCTAAGGACCAGTAGCATAAGAAAACCATCAGTAATCATCAGTTTACAGTGGGATCTGCTGGGTGTCGATGTTTCTAAACCAATACAGACCCTGAGGCCTCTGGCTTTACTGCAAGCACCAGCTGTATTGTCCTGTTTGACAAGCCCTAAAAATGCTGCCTGTACCAGGTGCTGCTGATGTTAAGAGTGTTTACTTTTAATACCTTTACAAACCAAAGTCGGTGCTAACAAATGGCACAAAAATGTGAATATTTCAGGGGCAATTTTTAAAATTTAAGTTTGTTTTTTTGACACCTGGACCTTAGTTTTAGGATTAAATACGCTCGTAGACTCACCCAGACAATTTTGGTGGAGCTCGGAGCTGTTTTCGAGCAATTTAGATCCATCCGACGGCGTTTTTTCTTATGCCATAGCAGCGGACGGGGCCAGAAATCAAAGCCCCTAAATTAGACATTATCTGCTGCGAAACTCACTCCTCCTCTGTTGCCATTGCCGTGCAATGTCCACAACAACACCACCAGTTAGCCCCCATTCGTGGACGTGCAGTGGTTGCTTGTTCTCTGGCCAGCTGTTCGGCTCTTTCCCTCTGCATCCTCCTTTCAAATAGCTCCTCGTCGGTATATTCTGGTTCAAAACGATACGGGCATCCATTATACTCAAAGTCGTTGTCAGACACTTCTACATCAGATAAATATTCCGCCATGTTGCACAAAAATAGCCGTGTAGCCTAGCAACAACAGCGACTCTACTCAGCTGCGCTCTTGCGGCGCATGTCTATGACGTCACCAAAAGTTACCCATCCTTGTAAAGCCCCGGATGACCATAACAACAAAGTTGAGCTGACATGGTGATAACACTGGCCATTCATTTATAAAATGTAGCCGAAATGAGCGAGTTTCGCAGCAGATAATGTCTAATTTAGGGGCTTCGATTTCTGGCCCCGTCCGCTGCTACGGCATAAGAAACAACGCCATCGGATGGATCTAAATTGCTTGAAAACGGCTCCGAGCTCCACCAAAATTGTCTAGGTGAGTCTATGAGCGTATTTAATCCTAAAAATAAAGTCCAGGTGTCAAAAAAACCAAACTTAACCTTTAATGCCCCTTTCTTTTCATACTTATAAATAGAAAGGGCCTTTTTACTTTTGTTTTATCTTTCAGACATCATGATGAATTACATGCTACATTGATGATAAATGCAAGCAGTCACCAAGGTGCTAACATGCTTCTGCATTTTCTCACTAACATCTTTTTTACAGTCTGGTGGTAGCTCCTCTACAACACATCGTAAAGGCGGAGATGTTTTTAGAGCTGACAAACTTTTTCTCTGTCTTTTAGCTCTCAAGGCAACAGCTTCGATCTGTTTACATCTGTGATTGTTGCAGGTACAGAGCTTCCTCTGCTCCTACTGGTCAGTGTCTCTGACATGAAGGAACGAATCATGGAGGCAGGAAAAATAAATGTGCTAGACCTCCTGTTGTAGAGTCGGGAGGTGTCCCAGATAGGTCTTTTGTTGTCATTCACTATGACACACTACAAGTAACGAAATGACTGTCTTCATTGGCAATCAGGTCCTGAACCGTATGACTGTCAGATTGGGCCATAATCATGCATTAATCAGGCAGTTTGACCTCAACATAAGACTCAGCCACCCAGTGAAATCACATTTGAACAACTTGTATCTGAGATCTTATTCTTTTGGTCATTACTCTAAGCTCATGAGTGTTGGGACGAAGATTGACCGGTAAATTTAAAGCTTTGCTTTTCAGTTCAGCTTATTCTTTACCACAATGGTCCTGTTGCGAACCTGCAGATGCCTTGCCAATCTGCTCTTCAATCTCTTGATCCATTTTACTCTCAGATGTAAACAAAAACCTAAGGCACTTGAAGTCCTTCACGTGAGGTAAACACTCACTCTTCATCTGGCGGGTTTTATCCATCGTTTTTCAGCAGAGAACCATGGCCTCAGATTTGGAGGAGCAGATTCTCGTTTTATCTGCTTCACAATCAGCTAAAACTGTCCAAATGCCTCCTGAAGGTCCTCGGCTGAAGAAGCCTACAGAACCACATCATCTGCTTAAAGCAGGGGGAAATTCTGAGCCCTCCAAACCGGACACCTTCCTCTTCCAGGCAGCGACTTCTTAAGAAACACAAACAGACTTCTTCCACTGTAAAGCCCTTGCTCTGTCTACATGGTGCTGCACCCTATAAAAGTAGGTCCAGGTGTTTTTGATGTGGTCAACAGTGACATCACATTCTCAGTTACCTGGTATGAAGACATTCTGACCTTGGATAAGTCGCTCCATCATCTCCTGGCGCTGCTCGTGTTTCCGGTTGTACCGCAGGAACGTGCAGAACGTCCGAGCTGCCTCTTTCTGAACGGGCAACACCTTCTGCAACAACAATAAACCAAGAGGGGGTTACCTATCTGATCATCTGTGCCACCCATTGTGACCAAGTCAATCTGTTGTTGCATGTTAGCCGATGTTCAGTGTGCTGTGTTTCACTGACATTGGTGGTAAGGATGATAAAGATGCGAGGGGAGAAGCTCTGGTGTAGCACTTCTCCAGGCAGCAGTCTAGCCAGGTGGCTGTAACGCTGAAGAAGTTTCTCATGTAGCCGCCAACGCAGGGAACATCCAACCTTCTGCTCTGCTAACAGCAGGGCTGCCAGGAGCTCTGGGAGCTGATTAGGAAGCAGAGAGGACAAATTAAGCAAGATGAAGAGGTAAAGAAGAAAAAGAAAAGAGGAAAGATGTCAGAGAGCTTAAAAGGTTACAAACAGACTTTTATAACACAGAGCATTAAGGGACATAAAAGATATTTGTTCAGACTCTGGTCAAATTCAGGACTAACTTTACTCCTGAAAAGGTCTTCTCTCACCTTGTTGTCCAGTGTCAGGTTCTCTCCTCTTGAAAGAACTGCCTCCAAAGTGTCCTCAAGATGATTCATCAGAGCATCCAACACCTCAGCAACATGACAATTTCCACAAAGGCGTCATTATAAAACACAACAAAAAATACAGTGATACAATGAGAACATAAAATGCACAGAGAGATAACAACTTCACTAATTTGAAGTTCAAACAGAGTATCAGAATGAAGAAGAACGGAGGTTTAAGTGACTTTGGCATGGTTGTTGGTGCCAGACAGGGCGGTCTGGGTATTTCAGACACTGCTCATCTACTGGGTTTTTTGTGCGTAACCATCTCTGGGGTTTACAGAGAATTGTCAAAAAGAAAAAAGAAAAAAAATCCAGTGAGCATCAGTTCTCAAGGCCAAAATGCTTCAGAGGTCAGACGAGAAAGACTGGAGTGGTTTGGGATGATAGAAAGGCAGCAGTAATTCAAACAGGTACTCGTTATAATGTCTCCCATCTGGACTGGGCATGACTCGGGATCCCTCGGGGAGAGCTGGACGAAGTGGCCGGGAAGAGGGCCCCGTGACTCGACCCCAGATAAGCGGAAGAAGATGGTATGGAATGGTACAGCAGCAGAGAACCACACCGGGTACTTTAACCCTTTTCTTCTTTCGATGATATCCTAACATTTGTGTGTATAAATTCAAACTGTGGGGACGGGACAATCAATTTGAAAAATTAAAGAACAGGACAGGTATGACCTCTCACCTCCAGAGCGTCATCCTGCAGCAGAGCCAGGAGCTCTTTGAGGACCAGCTGGATGTTTGAGCCCAGTAGCTTTACCACCTAACAGAGAAAGACATCAAAACAATCTGAGAGAGTTATGGTTGATGCACAGAGCTGTTTTTTTTTACGAGTTGATGAATATATCATCTTAAAAACAGTAATATTCAAGTCTGAGCTTTTAAGTGCGTTATTTGTTCCTTATAGAGAGAAAGACCTGCAGGTAAAAGATAGAAAATAGAATTTTTCTCTTGTTGGTTGAAGATGTCTGACCTGGTGGAAGCTGGCTGCAGCACTTCGTCGAACGCTGACCTCTGGGTCACAACAAAGACTGGAGAAAGACGGATAGAGCTCCGATGAGAAGTGAGCAGAATCAGCAAACACCACCATGGCCTGCAGAGAGAGACAAAAGGAAGGACGTGACATCATGTGTGTGGTGATTCAAAGAGTGAACCAGCGTCTGGATCTGTGTTTACAGGCAGGTTGTAGCAGCAGTTGCAGCGGATCAGGATGGACTCGTTGTTGCCATTCGTCTGGTTCCCATCAGTCTGCAGACCGGTGACACACAGGACCTTGAACCTCTGAAGTAGGCGGCTCTTCTGCTCCTCTGAGAGAGAGCCTGAAACACAGTGAAGATTTTGTTCAAAGAAGTCTCAAAGGATCCTGGTTGCAGTAAGAACTTGGTCACATCAGGGCCAAAGCCATGTGCCAATGAGAACAGGTTGGACTTTGAGAGACAACTCTGTGCTGACTAATGGTGACAATGCTGGTGTTTAAACACATAATATTGTAACTTAACTTTTTGGTTCATTTCCTGTTTGGGTCTTCTTTAGTTTGGATCTCACCCAATTCTGGTTCACTTGAAAGTGAACTGAGATTCCTATTTTTTAAGTGGACTAGAGTTTATATGAGCTTGGTCCACTTCATTTGGTCCAAACCAAACGTGTTTGATGTGAAAACTTCTATCATGTGATATCACTGTTAGTCCATGGACATGCTGGCTTTGCAGTGTAACAGAGTAGTGTTAAAACAGCTTGGTAGTGGAAAAGTAAGTTGTTGTTCATTGTGTAAAATACAGTCTGCAATCTGCTTACACTGTTTTTGAGTCATTTTTTCTCCTTAATCTCTTTAAATTACCCAGGATTTTAATTTAAAGAGGTCCCATCTGCAGCAATATATAACTCAACCATCCATGCCAGTTCCTCCTGAACAGATGCAGAGTTGCTCTTTGACACTGTGGTGGATGTTCAGGCTTTTGCCATGTACTCTGAGCAACCCAACTTCAAAAAATCTGAACTATCCCTTTAAGTCTTACCCTCCAGTCCACTGCAGAGCTTCCCAAACTGGAACGACAAAGACACCAGGATGGCCTCGTCTGTCGCCACCTCACACACTGACATCACCAGGGGGACCACAATGTGGACTCTGTCATCTGGGTGAGAAAGACGCCAAAACCAGAGTTTATGAGTTTGTACCAATCTGGGTGTAAACTACAAGAAATGGAGTTATAAAACTAATGTCTTAAGTTGTATATAGTATAAACTTTTAGTTACAATCATCTGAGAAAACCATCAACCACGAGAGCTTTAATCAACAACAGCTCCCACCCACCACTGTCCATCATCTCCATCAGGTTGACGATGGTGTCGAAGGCAGCCAGGCGGACATTACTCTCCTCATCTTCAGCAAGCTCCACCAGTTCGGGAAGCAGCTCAGTCCGAGTGTCGTCCACCCTAATTAGACAAGGGAGTCTGGTCAGACAGCAGCATGAATTTGATCTGTGCTGTGATTCACCATTTGATGACGCCTACCCCGTCGCACGGGCGATGCTCTCCAGCTGGCGACACATACAGGCTCGCACCTCGAACTCCACGTCCTGACATAAAGAGCGAGCCAACGGCAGAAGCTCCGTCTTCACCCTGATAACGTATAATATAGTAACATTACAGTAAGGGCTGTCAAATGATTAGAGTTAATGATTGTAATATATTTGATTTTTGATAGTGAGATCATAATTTAGTGCACTTTTATTTTTTTACTTTACTTTTGAAGTCTTGAGTGCACAAAGAAATTGTGATACGGTTCTTACCCTTACTAGTTCATGATTCAAAAAACAAAATTAAGTCTTCTAGCTGAATTTCCTCAAGTTGGCTTTTAGATTTGTTCTGTAAATTTATAACCTGACACACCAGATGGACCGCTCAATTTATTTCACTTGTCCAATTGGCACTGAAGCTCTTAGCGTCTATGCTAACCTCTGTTCAAGCAGTCACTTCCTGCTGTTATCTTGCAACTTCCTGCGATGCTATTAAGATCAGAGATTTTCAAAAACAAAATATAAAAATTAGGAAGGAGGAGCTTCATCTATGGACACGCTGTTAGGATTACAGTGTGTGTTTGCGAGCTGTCACACTCACACGTGGGAATCAAACTTGCAGGCGACTTTCCCTAAAATCCGACAGCTGGACAGACGAGCCTGAAGAGAGTGAGACAGCTGAGACTGATAGAGGAGAGGGTTCAGCACCTGGAGAGAGGGAGGTGTAATCACAGGTAAAGAGCTGATTGATTAGATTCAATTAAATTAGATTAGATTGAACTTTATTAACCCCCTCGGAAAAACTCCATCAGATTCCAGTAGCTGTTAAGTATTACAGATAAAAAGATATATAAAAATTCTTTGAATCATTTTTGATAGATGGGTGGAGAGAGAGGTTACCTCCTGTTTGATCGTCTCTTTGGGAAGAGCGTTGATGGCCGACAACAACGTTTCCAACCAGGCGTTGCTCACAACTGCCAAGTCAAAACAGTTATTTTAATATCAGTGGCATGAATGCCAAAGTAACATCAGTATGGAAAATTACATTAGTATATCACAGCAAACATCAAGATTGAATATCAACTCCCACTAGCCAGCCAGTAGCCATATTTTCATTTTTATTTATTCATATTTTTATTTATATCTATCTTTAGGTACCAAGGAGGTTATGTTTCTGTCGGTGTATGCTTGTTTCTTGGTTTGTTGGTTTGTTTGTTAGTTGGTTGGTTAATTGGACGGATTTTGCTGAAATTTTCAGGAGATGCAGGTCATGGCCCAACTGAAAAATTATCCGATTTTTTGTGGTGATCCAGATAACTGCCATTAGCGAATGATTGTTTTTGCTCAATAACTATCTAACTAATAATGATATCGACATGATCTGAGCGCTAGGTGTGGGTTTTCAGGGTCATGAATCATATTATAATGGTAACTTTATCATGGAACTATTGCTTATAGATGTAGCAACAATATGGGCGCTACCTTGGTGGAGGTTTGCGCTTTCTGAGTACTTTCTTTCTTTTCTAGTATTACCTGTATCTCGGTGGTTCAGATGCAGCAGGACAGTCTTCAGGATGGAGAAAGTGTGGGTGTGGATCAGGATAATGTCGTCTTGTAGAATGGTTAAAAAAGAGGCTGCTGCAGCCAGCTGGATCTCTGCTCCAGCTCCATTCAGGACCTCCTGAAACATGAAGGCCAGGTTACTGGATCTACACAACGGCCCACTGATACTGTCACACACACTGGCAGCACCCTCAGACTTTGTTACAAGTAGGGGGGTACATACCCGGACCTTTGGCACCACACGACGAAATGTCTCTGCAGGATTCTGACGGACGAGTATCGGTAGGTTACTGATGACGCTGGCCCTCTGTACCTCCTGACCCACACTGAGGAACACATGAGGAGAAACAGTGAACACATGAATGATCACATGTTGAGGATGATCAGTTTTGAGGCATGTGGAGCTGAACCCTGAGGAAATCTGACACTTCAAACTGATCAGGCTGAACATCTTTGCAGTCAGAGCCATGAACCACAAGAGTCTATCATCCTGCTGTGGTCTCTCTCTCTCAGGTCCTCATTTATCAGTCCAGTGTAGAAACCAGCACAGATTTAGAGGCAGAGGTCATCTTATAACAGGCTCCTCCTGCAATCTGGAAGATCACATTATAAATATCCTGGGGTTGATAAGGGTGGGGATGTGTTTGACACCCAACGTTCAATTTGTCTGACCAGCATGAAAACTCCATACCAGGGAAGAGTTCTGTGGTTTGGGATTGGACAGAAGCTCATGCATGGCTGCATGATGTGGACATGATGAATAACTGATGACATCATGCTCCTCATTGTGCTAACCCTGAGATTATGTAAACTTTATGTGCATTTTGGTGTGACACCGTGGTCATGTTAACGCCAGGTTGGTCCTGGAGCAGTGTGAGTACAAGTCAAAGGGGGACTAGGAATAGCAGACAATCAAGCTTCATCAAGGTCTCAACTAAGCCTTTTTGGATTTGTTTTTTTTGGACACCAACTTGTTTTTTTCCATTTTGTGTCTTGCCTGACCGCTAGTTAGCTTATATGCAAATTGCCTGCAAATTTAAGAATGGCTTGCAAACAAACAGCTCACTCACACCTGCAAATTGGCTCTCACTGTTCACTTAAAAGAGCTGTCCAGAAGACCTGACTCATTTGTGAATGTCACATCTCTGCTGCAAACCACAGCAGAAATAGTTCAACAAAACAAAGCCTCGGTTTAGGAGCAGAAGAAGCTATACGATGATAGTAGAAGATAGCGTAACATAACGCAGTTAAAGAGAGAGGGGCTACAATTTATGAAAAATTCAGATCTAAAAGTCAGAAGTGTGCGTACAACATGGAAAAGTTTCTGTATCACTGTTTGTGGAGTTAAGCTGAGGGACAGATTGAGTGAAGAACTAAAGCAAATTTTGAGCATAATTCTGCTTAAAAAGAGGTATAAAGAAATGATTTTCCAGATACACTGATGAATAAATACCACAAGTTGCTTGCTGATTATTTGGAGGAAAGTTTTACAGGGTATGGTAAATACATTTGTAAAGAAGGTATAAGGTATGATTGTACTTTTTTGTTCAATGTAAGACAGGTTATGATTTCAGTTTGGAAATATACTTAAATTTAAGGGGGTAGGACTAGATAAGTTTATACTTCCTCCTACTCCTTTTCACTCATGTAAACTGAGAGGCTTAAAAAATGCAGATTCAGCTACCATCTTGTTTTATTTTTCTTATTTTCTTATTTGTATTTTAACTGTTTTAGGTTGTCATTTACATGATCAAAATAAAGATATCAACCAATCAATCAAAAACTGTAGGCAGAGGCAAGCTAACACTACCCATTGTGTATCCAGTGTGTGAGCTAAGCTAATTAGTGGTGGATGAGCTCTGCCCGTCTCTTCCCATTCACTGCACAGAGAATGGTGTCTATCTGCTTGTCATCGACTCGGGAGTGAGGCAAGACACACACAATAAAAAAAGTTGGCGTATTGCTTTAAGACTTAAATATGTTAGGAGAAATCAATCATTTCTTAAATATCTTACAATACAGAAGTTTGTTGCACAGCCAGGTTGAGAAACTTCTCTGAGCCAAGACTGACACGACAACACAAGCAGACAGATATTACACTGTGCTGTTTGGCAGCTGGAAAAGCTTTTTGTGTTTTATTCTGTGTGTGCTGTGAACTGGTTTATATCCTGTTGGGTCAGCCTCAGGTGGGTTCCTTTAATTAGCTCAGATCCAGGTTGGAGTGGGGGTGGGCCTAGGGTTGTGTTGCATACTGTAAGGACACTGCAGAAAGAAACAATAAAATTGATTTAACTTTGTTGCTGCCACTTTCTTACATTCAGTCTGTTAGGAATATTTCAGCAGGAAATAACAAAGTTGAGCTTTTTTTGTTGCTGATATTTGCTTCTGTTCAGTGAGGAACAACCACCCTCAAGCCAGATATGCTGCTAAAGCTGGCTTTTTAGCAATAAAATCAAGGAATTTTATTTGTTTCATACTGTTAAGACTCTCTCAGAGGAAACAAAACAGCAAAGGGGATTTTATTGCTAAAAGTTGATCCCTTGCTGGTAGGACAGTCTGATAGAAGATAATAAAATAAAGCTGATTTTGTTGCTGAGGTTGCTGTTTACGCTGCTTGACCTGTAAAATCAAGCTTTTCAGTGATTGTTTAAAATCATGCTGGTAGAGAAAGTCCTGTGGAAAACCAGTGAAATAAAGCAGACTCTGTTGCTGACGTCGCTTATGCTCTCAAGACTCTTCAGTAGGACTGAATTAAATCACATCTTTTGGCTCATGCTGTTAGGACACAGTGTTTAGCTGCAGTCTCACCTGAGCAGGTAAACAGCTCTCTCGATGTCATTGAGGTCTTCATCCACAGTCAGCTGATCGATCTCTTCAGCTGTCTGTTCACCAATCAAGAGAAACACATACCTTAATAATTATATTTTTATCAATTATGACAAATATTTATTTTTACTACTTATTTCTCCTAAAGATGAAAATAATAGAATCTCAACATTTTACTAAATATAAATTAAGCAAACTTTTTTTATTATTATTTTACTTAACCTGACTTACTATATGGATTGTTTTACATATCCATGTGATGTACACCAGCCACTTTATTAGGCACATCTGTTCAACTGCTCCTTAACATAGATACCTAATTAGTCAACAACATGGCAGCAACTCAGTGCATTTCAACATGTAGACATGGTGAAGATGACCTGCGGGCATGGCGTGGTTGTTGGTGTTTCACAAGCTGGTCTGAGTATTTCACAAACTGCTGATCTACGGGGATTTTTACACACAACGATCTCTTAGCTTGACAGAGAATGGTCCAAAAAAAGAGTATGTATCCAGTGAGCATGAGTTCTTTAGGTGAAAATGCCTTGTTGATGTCAGAGTTCAGAGGAGAATGGCCAGAGTGGCTGGAAATGATAGAAAGGCGATGGTAACTGAAATAACCACTTGTTACAACCAAAGGTATGCAGAGGATCATTTCTGCATGCCCAACATGTCCAATTTTGGGCTACAGCAGCAGAAGACCACACTAGGTGCCACTCCTGTCAGCTAAGAACAGGGAACTGAGGCTAACATTTGCACAGACTCACCAAAACTGGACAATGGAAGATTGTAAAAGGTTGCCTATCCCGATGAGTCTGGATTTCTGCTGCCACATTCATATGGTAGGGCAGAAGTTGGTGTAGACAACAGTTCAGGCTGCTGGTGGAAGTGTGATGGTGTAAGAGATATTTTCTTGGCCCCCACAGCCTACCTGAGTGTTGTTGCAGATCATGCCCATCCATGTATGACCAAAGTGTTCCCATCTAATGATGGATAGCTTCACAGGGATAATCTCCTACATCACAAAGCTCAAATCATCTCAAACTGGTTTCTTGAACATGACAATGAGTTCATTGTACTCCAGTGGCCTCCACAGTCACCAAATCCCAACCTAATAGAGCACCTTTGTAATGTGGTGGAATGGGAGATTTGCATCATGGATGCGCGGTCCACAAATGTGATGCTGTCATGTCAATATGGAGAAAAATCTCTTGTCTCTAGCCATGAAGAAAAAGTGTTGCAGTCTGGTACTAACAAGGTGTACCTAATGAACTGGCCATGAAGTGTGAGTGTGCATTTCTATGTATATTAATAGAAATGGATAGATAGATACAGTCTGTTCTGTAACAGGCCTAGATAACAGCATGAATCCCAATAAGGGATGAAAATCGATAGGATTTAAACTATTGCCATTAATGATTCGATTCCTGCTGATTTTCTGAGTAGAAAAAAACTGCCTACATACGTTTTTGTGGCAACAATGTCAAACACATGAACCTGATGTCTAATGCTGCACTGCACTGATGAATGCTACTACAAATTGCTGGTGATTCCACTCAAAACAGGGCGGTGTTTTGCAAACAATTTAGACACATTTTTTATCACTCCTGCAAGCTGGCTGCCACAGTTTTAGGGCCCGTTGACACAACAATATTGTCACCAGAAATGAGAAGGTTTTTCCTTTTTTCAAAAGCGCTCTGCATTCACACGCAAACAGTGTGATAACGATGCATGTTGACACAGATCCGCAAGAACGACTGAAAACGTGGTAGCATGCATGCCAGGCCTGTAGCTGGCGATGAAGTGAAACAGCAGTGTTACAACATGTTTTTTTTTTTACTACTTTTTTTACTCCACTTGCTTTTATCTTTATCTTATCTTGTTATCTTGCTCTACGATTTGTATACGTAGGCTACTTATGATGTCCAGACATCTCTATCTGACAGATTGATTGATAGATTATCTATTTCTGTTGTTGACTGACCGTATGCATGACTGTACACTGGAAAGCTACAAATGAATTGCCCCTTGTGGGATAAATAAAGTTTTCTGAACTGAACTGAACTGAACTCTATAAACATATCAATTGCGTCTCTGCTGGTCAGAGTATTGACGCATTCAATCCACATTTTACAACAGAAGTGATATCAAACCAAGCACAGTGAGCAGCACACATGTTGTGCAGTAGCTGTTGTTGTTGTTCCTAGGTGCGTGCACAACCTTTATCTGAAAGATTACTGCACATGTGCTGCGTGTCCCTGTTTTCCCTGACAACGTTGACCCCTGTTTACACGGAGACGACAACAAAAACTTTTTCAAAACTTTTTACTCTGGACCCTGGTTTTAGAGGATTCAGCCACCGCTCTCGTATAACCTGAAGGTGCAAACACAACTAAAACTCTCCGATTTTGGACATTTTTGTTGTCATGTAAACGGACCCTTAGACTTCTTTGTTGTCATTTCTGCTGACTGCCTCTGATGAGAGCATGACGTATTTGACTGACAAAATATGCTGAACAAAGTGGAAGGAATTGATAAGGGAGTTGAACAGAAAGACTACTGATGTGATTCTTTGAGGGAGGTGTTTTTGATTCTCAACTGGAATTTGGTTTTTGATTCCCACCCCTAACCCCGATACACCATGTACGTCAGTGCAGCCAGAGTGTCTCCACGCCACAGGCTGCTGTCATGGATAGAAACTTTAAAGAATAAGACATTTAAAAAAGTCTGAATGAACTGATTTTATTATTAACAGCAGAGCGAGACAGCTGTTTGTCTGTCCACAGACAGACAGACAGCCCTCTGCCTGCTGTCTGTCTGTCTGTTTCTCCCTATAGCAGACAGACAGCTCTCTCTGTCAGTGAGACAGGTAGTAAGACAGGAAGTGCGTCACTCTGCGGGTTTCCCCTCCGCTCTGCCTGCGGTGAATCTCCCCCCTCCGCCCCCCGCCCCCCCATTATGAAATAATGACGTAATGATGACGTACCTTGAGGCTCCTGCGGATCGGTCTCTCGATGAGCGCGAGCTCGTGCAGCTCGTCCAGCTGCGCGTGCAGCAGCCCAGCCTGACTCCCGGGAAACATGACCAGGTGTTACAGGTGCAGCAGGTGTTACAGGTGGAGCAGGCGGAGGGCCTCAGCTCCTAACATCCCCATGGGGAGGGGGAGAGCGCGGAGTGGGGGGGGGGGTCGTTTCCAAGGAGATCCCGGCTCGATCCGTGCGGGTGGAAGGACGTCACACCGGGATCCGTTTAAAATATGAATAAAATAATTGTCATCAAGTTCTGAAATAAAATAACGGGATATTTACCTTAACAGAAACACGGAGCAAACTGTGAGCCTCTTGGCTTCAATTCGGCGGTGATACCACCATCACAGCTGACGTTAATTACCGATAATCTGCTCGTTTTTAACGGATTAACGGTGAGCACGGAGCCTCCGCGTTAGCAGGGAGAGGAGCCCACCTTCGGCCGCTCTGAGTGTCCATCAGCTCGGTCTGATCCAACCTCAGTCCGCTCCAGCCTGATGAATCGAGCATCAAACCACAAAATCACCGTTAAGCGTAAATAAAATCACCGTTTAACGGCAGGATATCAGCGTTTCTTGCCTGTAAACGGCCGTTAAACCGTCCTTTAACCGGCAGGTCCGCAGCTCCGCACACAGCAGTGTCAGGCCAGAGTCCGTTTAAACTCTGCACCACTAATATATATATTCATGAACAAAGATAAAAAAATATATTAAAACGTCAGATTTCAGAGATATGACACGTCCAAACGATCTCCTCTCACATTCGGCGAACACCGAGCACTCCAGAAAAGTCTCTGTTAAATAATTCAGACCTTCTCCGTTAGAGATGCTCCATCCTGCGGAGGCACGTCACGTCAAACTGCGTTAAGATGTTCCGTGTGTGCGCGTGAGAGGAGCGTGTTCGTTATTAAAGCCCACAGTCTGATAAACATGAACATAATCAGACATTTTATACCTCAGCTGCTCTGATTCATTCAGACCAGAACCACAAAATGTCTGTTTGGTCTGACTGCTCCCACACGGAGGGCGGAACCGAGCCGCACGCACACACGCACGCGCACACTCTTCAATAAAGATGAATGGGGCTCGGACTGCTGGTTAATCTGACCGACTGCTGAAGCACCAGAAGCTCAGCCAGACCAGGAACAGATATCAGAACCCATCCCAGCCAGATCTCAACACAGTATACCAGGACAAAGATCTGAACCAGTAGCAGAATCTTACCACAGGCCAGACCAGGATAAGGACCAGAACCCCGACCAACCAGGACCCAGTGTGTGAGGTTGAACAAGACCTGACCTGGAGCAGTACAGAGATTCTTATCACAGACCAGACCAGTATAAAGACCAGAACCCAGACCCAGACTTGGACCAGTTCCGAGAATCTTACCACAGGCCAGACCAGGATAATGACCAGAACCTGGATCAGTACCAAGATCAAGACTGTATAGTTGAACTGGAATTTGACTTGGACCAGTACCGAGATCCTTACCACAAACCAGACCAGGCAAAGGATCTGCACAAAGACCGCCAGGCGCCAGAAAGTATAGTTGGACAGGACCAAGACCCGGAGCAGTGCTGAGAATTTTACCACAGGCCAGACCAGTATAATGGCCAGAACCCAGACCAATACCAGGACCCAGTCTGTATAGCTGAATAAGACCCAGACCTGGACCAGAACTGAGAACCTTACCACAGGCCAGACCAGGATAATGACGAGAACCTTGATCAGTACCAGGACCAAGACTGTACAGTTGAACAGGAATCAGAATTGGACCTGTACTGAGAATTTAACCACAGGCTAGAACAGGCAAAGGAACTGAACAAAGACCAGCAGGCACCAGGAAGTATAGCTGAACAAGACCCAGACTTGGACCAGTACCGAGATTCTCATCACAGACCAGACCAGTTTAATGACCAGAACCCAGAACCAGACTGTATAGTTGAACAAGACACCAGACCAAGACCAGTACTGAGAATCTTACCACAGGCCAGACCAGGATAATGACCAGAACCCAGAACCAGACTGTATAGTTGAACAAGACCCAGACCAAGACCAGTACTGAGAATCTTACCACAGGCCAGACCAGGATAATGACCAGAACCCTGACCCAGACTGTATAGTTGAACAAGACCCAGACCAGGTCTAGTACAGAGATTCTTAAAACAATCCAGACCAGTATAATGACCAGAACCCAGACCCAGATAGTATAGTTGAACAAGACCCAGACCAGGTCTAGTACAGAGATTCTTAAAACAATCCAGACCAGTATAATGACCAGAACCCAGACCCAGATAGTATAGTGGAACAAGACCCAGATTTGGACCAGTACTGAGAATCTAGCCAAAGGCCAGACCAGTATAATGACCAGAACCCAGACCAATACCAGGACACGGATATTATAGTTGAAAGGGACCCCAGACCTGGACCAGAACTAAGAATTTTACTACAGACCAGACCAGTTCATCACTGATGATATTATAGAGGATAAAGAGATTTTTGTTATTTAATGAAAATAAATATGATTATATGTTTCTGGGACTTAATTTAACAGGTATGTCTGATTATAATCTTTAATCTGTAATATGAATTTAACTCCTTGAGATAGAGTTGGGTATTTTTCAGATTATATCAGAAACATAAATACTTTATTAATCCCAGAAGGGAAACTTTGTTGTTTCAGTTGCACTCATACACAGTACAGCAGTTGGATATCAGATAAAGAAATTAACATGAGACAGGAGCATGATAGAAATTAAATAAACAAAAAATTAAAATAAGTAGAAGTGAGACTATGAACAAGGCTTAAGAGTTCACCCTCTTAACAATATCAACAATATGAATGTAAATATAAATGCACTGTTTTACAGTCAGGGTACTGCACTTGTTAAAGTAAAATACAAGTATATATCAGTTTATTGTTAGCAATCTGAGCACCAAGGCACGAGTCCTCTTTAAACACAAGAGTAAATTTGGAGCATAATTAAAACTTTATTTTTAATTAAATAGTATGCAGTATCTTAGATTTTGTTGTGTCATGGGCTTGGATCACTTTGTGTAAGTAAAGTGGGTCAGCAAGTTTAGACTGCAGGTCCTTAAAATAACTTTTAAGTAACGCCCCCCACTGACCCACTCACTCCAGCCATCCACATGTCCTCTGCAGACTCCATTACAGACACAGACAGACAAACAGACACACAAGGATCAACAGGGAAGAACAAACCGGTGAGGAGGTACTTCAATACTTTATAAACAAAGCTGACACAGTTTAAGTTTAATATATTTACCTGTATATTTTTTTTTACGTTATTATTAATACATTCATTGCACAGTCATGCTCAAGTCACTGTTTTCAGTGTATTTTTGGGCACTTATATTTTTCCTCTGGTAGTAAAGAGTAATTTTGCATGTGAACTCATTGTACTGTGGACATTGAGATTATTTTATATTATTTTATTTTCATTTACTGTGTTCGTCCCATACATTTGGCACTAATTCAAGATGAAGTTTACTTGACTGAAGCTTGATGTTGAGAAACACTTTGAGTATCTGGACATGAAAAAGGCTTACAGCAGAAAAAAAAACTCAGGCTGGCAACACATTTGACAATTTTAAGGCTGGTTTTGGACGCAATTGCCCCCTCCCCCATAAACTGGGTGTGGGGGTAGCAGAGGAAAGGTGGTGGTGGTGGTGGTGACCCGGTTCAAGGCCTATCACAAGTGATTATTCCTCTAAATAAACCTCAGGTGTTTGGTCTCAATTCAGTTATTTAACTGCTCTCAACGGGGGCACATTCTCCCTGATGGATGATAATGTGACCGCATGCCGGGTGACAGAGGAGACAGTGGAACCCAACTGCTCGAGCCAGTGAGAGCAAGCATACCAGAAAGGTCAATAAATAGATGTAACCTATTTCAACGGCGCAGACAGGAAGTGACCAAACACAATTATAACATCCTCTCAACCAGGATCTCCCTGCAGATTTCTGATTCTATTTTAGGTTCCTCTGTGCCGATGACAGCCGAGGCCGGAAGAATTATGTTTTCAGGTTCAATGTGCTCCCTCCTCTGCAGGCTTGAGGTCTGGGGAAAGTTTGACATGAACTATGTGCTGTGATATATGTGGGTTATCTCCAAGGCTGCAGCCGTTGCATCTCAGTGTCACGAGCCAAAACAACAGCTTAGATGTCTCACTTCTTTAAAGAGATGCGCCAACATTTTCTTTGTTTTCGTGTGTTGCCTCATTCCCGAGTCCATGACAAGCAGATAGACACCATTCTTTCAGCTCTTAAATTTGCAGGCAATTTGCATTTAAGAATGGCTTGCAAAAGAACAAATCAGTTTTCATCATTCACTTACTAGGAAAAGAGCTGTTCAAAAGACTCGACTGGTTTGTCACATCTCTTGCACAAACAACCATGTAAGTAGGTCAACAAAACAAAAGCCTCTGTTTACCAGTAGAAGAAGATATTACGATGATAGTAGAAGATAATGTAACAACACAGGACATAGGACCATTTAGATTTGCTGAAGAGTTTATCTGATGACTGTAAGCAGAGGCAGGCTAACACTTCCCATTGACTCCCAGTGTTTGAGCTAAGCTAACTAGCGGTGGGCGAGCTCTGCCAGTCTCTTCTTTGTTACTGAACACACAGAGTTGAAAGAATGGTGTCTATCTGCTTGTCATGGACTCGGGAGTGAGGCAAGACACGAAAACAAAGATGTCCCTTTAACCCTTTAATGCCTGAAAACACAGATTATACCCAGAAAATTCATTTTTTTTGGAGCTGAAATGTTTATTCCACTTTCTACTAAAATCCTAAAAAAAAATCAAAATTTCCATGAAATTTAACATATATATACTTTTTGTATCTCATTTGATACATTAGGTGTTTTTAACCTTGTAAGCATTTCATCCACATGGATACGACATTTTGGGAGTCCAAAAAAAACCACACATTTTTGAAAAAGGGTTGTGAAGTCGGATATATGGAGCTGTCTGTCTGGCGCGTCAGGTTATTGTGAAGTGGATAAATCTAAACATTTTCAAAAGTTTTCATGTGGACAAACATTTACTGAAACGATGCCTACTTTACAGAGAACGTTTTCAATCCAAAATGTTTTGGTCTCTGGGTGAACAGGGCCTGAATCTGGGTTCAGGAAATTTTCAAAGACTTTATAAACATTGCAAGAAAGGACACTTTTCTTCACTGAGGCAGAGGTTTGTGCTCTCTGAACACTTCTAGGATTATTACTGCAGTTATCAAAAGCTAAATTAATCAACAACTGAACATGAAACACTGTGGCATGATGTTCATGATCACTTAGTAGGTCTTCTTTTTCTTCTTCCTCCACTTATTATTATTATGATTATCATTATTATTATTATTATTATTATTATTATTATTATTATTATTATTATTTTTGTTGTTTTTGTTATTATTATGTTGTACTTTTCTTGCACCATTTTAAGAGTATTTTTGCCAAAGCAGAGTCCAAAAAATTAGACTATAGATAAAACTGACCTATAGTAAATGGTTTTATTCAACTTTTCTGTAAACATCACAGTTATATTATTATCATGACATGCTTTCACAATATTAGGTAGCTAAAAATCTATTATCATGACAGCCTTTGGTCAAAGGTCACCTGGCGTCATGTTCACCACTTGCTTTTGTGAGCATTATCATGAAAATGCTTTTCAGGATTTTCCTTTTATTGTGCACAAATGTCAACTTCGACACAAGTACATACGTCTTTAGGTGCTCTGATCATGCCGAGCTTGAGAACTTGATATGTCAAGAAATCTTTGACGGATTTTTGCCAAACTATGCTCAGATTTCTTCTCCAATTTGATGGTAAATTAACCAAATATGAGAACCACAAGGTCAAAAGCCAAGTGATCCATCTCTGTACTTTTACACTTTGGCCAGGTATACCTCACTGTGACATGATCAATAGTTTTGTCAGGACAGCCAGCTGATGTTGTCTGTCATTCTCCATATTTTTTTTTCCTCCAGTTTCTGGATTTATCCTGTGAGTTTCTGTGAGGTCTGTCTTTTGGATCTCTCCTGTGAAATCAGTCCTATAAACAGCAGGTGTGTGGTAACCTGACACACCAGATGGACAGTTGAATCTACAGGATATGTTTCAAAAGTCCATCTGGACAGCAGCACTCAGAAAGTGTTTGGGCAAGGCAGAACTGTTAAAAACATATCCGGAAGGTCAACCACATTAAGTATAGGCCAATCAGATGATGTGGTTGGCGGGCACTACTTCCGAGGAGTCAAGTGCATAACTCAAGCCAGTTCGTCTATCACACCCTTGGGAGTGTTGGGACAGGAAGGAAAATGTGCTTTACTTCAAGAAATATTTTCAGTATCGTTCTCTGTCCTTCATTTAAAGAGGAAAAACAGACTGTGACTAAAGCAGGAAGCATCCTCGCTAATCTATGCACAATTAGCCATCGTTAACAGGCTTACAGTCGCTTTTCGCTGATGTCATGCTGGTAGCTTCCACCTTTACTTTACAAAGGACACTGCTTGGTCAGTGCCTCTGAGGACCAAGCTCAGTCTTCCCAGCTTGAAGCTTTGCAAGATGGATCTGCCTGATTGAAGACTTTGAATCAGGTGGATCCAGCTGCTATGCAAGGTTAGAAGTGTGCTCTAACAGTCCCACAAATCTAGACAATATTTTTTTGTTGTCTATGTCAGTAGTCTCCATGGTCTTGAAATTAAATAAAATTCTGAAACAGTCTGGTCTTTTCAGGGGATTATAATGTTAAAATCAGACTTTCTCTTTGTCTGTGGTCCCCTTGTTCTTACAATCAAACAAAAATCTGAGATAGTCCGATGTTTTCAAGGAATATTATGTTAAAATCAAGCGGTCCTTTTGTCTGTGGTCTCCATGTTGAATAATTTGTCTATAAATTGTAAAACTTTCTTCCAGCCTTAAGTATTTTAATTTCTGATGAATAAAATACAACTAAATATGACTGACATATCTGCCTTTGCTTGAGTCCCCTCTAACTAAACTCTCTTTTTGTTCCTACATTTGACCTCACAGCGCCATCATGGCGGCAGCTGGTGTCTCTCATTCCTCTTCTTCAGCTCAGTCTTTTGACGATTATTCTCTCTACAACAACCTGAGTGACGACGAGCTCCTGCAGCTCGCCATCGAGCGCAGTCTGACGGAAACCCAAGGCATCTCCGGGACAGTTGACACTGTGAATGTTGCCGCCAACGCCACCAGCACCAATGTGGCTGTGAATGCCAAGGTCAACACCAACGCCAATGCCATCACCCGGCGTCCTAACCGACCTAATAGGACAAACACAAACCAGCCGTGTCCCCACAATCCACCTACAGCTCAGACCACCGCGCACTACAGCTCACCGAATCCTCCAAGTGAAAAACCTCCTGATCCGTACGTAACATCGTCTGGATGATAATCAGTGTCTGATATTGACCACCTGATTAAAAGCATTTGGCATGTATCATCAATTAGACTGTATGTTCAACCCCCGACTGGGCAGCAGAAGAAAACAGTCCTGCACAACACTAATTTGACTTCTATGATAAATAAATACTAATGCGCCTAAACTGTTTCCATGGTTATCTTCAGAGGTGTAGTGGGCTGTTTAACAAAGCTTTGGATGTCACAATTAAATATCTGCTAATTACTTTATGAAGCTTTTCTTCAATGAATCAGTCAATCAATCAATCAATCAATCAGTTTTTATCTGTATAGCACCAGTTCATAACAAGTGTTGTCTCAAGACACTTTACAATAGAGCAGGCTGAAGCCATACTCTTCATTTTACAGCTACACATTATATGCATATATACAAATACATATAAATATATATTTGTATATACACATGCATACATCCAGAGATGTGTCCATCCAGGCAGAGTCAAAGGGACTAAAGATAAGAATTTATGATAGCAACAAACCAATGGATGCCCAGATCATAAATCTGCCCTCATCACATTTGTCTCTGCTGAATATAAATTCAGTCAATCAACCTTTATTTGTATAGGGCCATATTTGTCTGTACCCGAAGACTGGTGTCATTTGGTCAGTTTATGTCCAAGAGGTAGCACTCTAAAGTAAACAAGGCAAGTGACTTTTGTAAAATGGACAAAATGCCCCTGTTCACAAGTCTGTCATTGCCATGGCTGCCATTAAAGATTGTGGCTTTGAATTGGTTGAGCATCCGCCTTATTCACCTGATCTCGCTCCATCAGACTTTCATCTATTTCCAAAATTGAAAAAGGTCATTTCTGGTACCCTCTTTTGGTCAGATGATGACATCATACATGCAGTGGAGGACTTTCTGAACGGTCAAGAAAAGGACTTCTTTAAAAGTGGCATTGAGGCCCTTAAACATCGCTGGCAAAAGTGTATAGATACTGAGGGGGATTATGTTGAAAAATAATGCAATATGTCTGCCAAAAGTCAAACCCTTAAATAGGCTCACAACTTATCAATCAGCCCTCGTATATGTGTGGTTTTAGCAGGAACTACCATATACGGTATTTTATTTTGTTGTTGATCTCTCTAAAGGTATAATCAAGGACTGTTCTTTTGCTGAAAAACTCATCATGATAATCTTAACAAATTTCCACAGTTTTCATAACTTCTGAAGCAAAAAAATAATCCACCAGAGTTCAAGCTAATGCCAGCCTTCTATGGAAAGGTGGTCACATGACTGAGCCTGCAGGCCCCATGGCATAATTTTTTATAAACTACATGAAATGAAGGGAAACTGACATCCAACACGGCAAGAATGGAGTGGTGCAAGGATGAAGTATTTTTGAATCCCAGCACTGGTTCCCTCGACTGCAAGCCCTCTAAAAGCCACTGTGTTTTGGATCATTGCTGATAATAAGTTTTGTAGAAAACACAAGATTGTGAAACTCATCTGATCTGCTTTGTGATAATTTTAACGAACATACTTTCACATTTTTTTAACCTTAAACATAGAGGGTTAAGAGCAATTAGTAAGCAGCTGTGGAACTACAATATAGCAGATCAACTTAGAAGCACCTACAATATTTCCAGTGAAAAACATCTTGTAGTGACCTCTTGTTTGAGCATTTCCTCATAGTTTAGTGACCTGATCAAGTTGGTCCTCATGGCTGTGACATAGAATATGATAAACTGATTATTAAAAAACAATCAGAAATGCTTACTGCTGGCTCCCCGGCCATTTTTGTCGTCCTTGTTAGCAGTTAGTTAGCAGCCGTCATTTTAAACAGACAATGATTCTAAAGCAGCCAACATCACATGCATTTTATTTCCCATTAAACATTAAAATCTTTTATGTGTGTGTTCACCATGAACCTTATTTCAGGCATTTATCAGAAACTGGTATCATAAATCCAATTTACTTTGGGAGCAGGGGGCTCAGGAAGTGCTAAATGCTAACTCAAGTCCACCTTTTTGGACTCATTCCTGCACTACTCTACATACCAAAGGTTTTGATTGGTAGGGGCAGGTCCACTAAGACCTTGTGGGGGCTACTGGTTTACTTTCCAGCAAGTTCCATTGAAAAATCTATGCACAGTGCAAACAGGATTATGGCTGGTGGTGCTACTTCATCCAATGATTAAAATCTACCAGAGATGTGAATAAGATCCAGCAGTGGATCAAGATCTACAGGTTGGTGACCCCTAAATTATAAGTTGGTGAGTCCGTATTATGTTTTTTTTGTTTACATGTTAAGACCTCTTAACCTTGTGTTCACCCCTGACTTTATTTCAGGTAATCATCCAAAAAACTCTTCAAAAGTGCAAATAGGCTAACTCCCTTCTGGGCTTTAGTCATTCCTCCAGCACTCCATTACAGTGAATACCCTTTTGAACTCTGATTCTGACTCATCTCTTATTGGCTACTGTCTCTGTGTTGACTGGCAGGAAAACATTTGATGGGACCATCAGTCGCTTCATGACAGGATCAGGTAAGAGGATGGTGGCGTATCGCAGACATGATGGCAGTCTGGTCCACATCGGTCCGGAACCTGTGGAGTGAGTAAAGTTCAAGAACATAATTTACATGTGAACACCTGGCATGCATTATAAACTTCAGTGGCTAAAGGCTGAGGATAGACTTAATTATAATTTACTGTCTTTTCTTTTTAAATTCAATTTATCAACCAAACTTAAGAGTCTGCTTTCCAAACTTGTTCATGTTAAAGAAGTTCTAGTTGTAAGACAAAGCAGGTAACAAAGGGTCTCTTTACTTTACCTTTGACTAAGACGTGTTGGTTACAAAAATCTTTTATGTACAGAGTAAAAGAAACTTGCTGATTTTATGAGAAAATTGAGCACACTGTGTGGATTTTAAAAAGTACTTAAAAGACTTAAAAGAGAGTGGTTGATACACATTTAGTTTATTTTGTTTTCTGTTTATTTGATTTCTTTTGTTTTTTTTTGTATAATATATGTGTGTGTATATATATACATATAGATATAGATATAGATATATAGATATAGATATATAGATATAGATATATAGATATATAGGTAGATATAGATAAAGATAGATATATATTTTTAACATTTTCCATTTCAAAATCATTGACTATTATCCAGTTAGTGTTTAACTTCATGATTTTTCATATTACAAATGCAAATGAATACATAAAAATGGTTGAGTCTGAATTCAAGTGATAATGAAATATTTATAGCAATTAATGAACAAATATACCACATAACTTGTAAATAGATGTAGGAGTATATTTTATGAATTGTTTATTCTTCATATTGTAAAACATAAAGTCCTATTTTAAACTGTTTTAGCTAGACTTTAGGGAGTTAGTTAATTGTTGATTGTTCTTGACTTGTATTAGGTTTTCTAGTATCTTTTAGGTCAATTATGTATTTTGATGTTGCTTTGGACAAAGGGAGGACATGCTGTAAAATGAATACCTGTTTGAATGTATACTTTTTCTTAACTTTTAATGGATCATTAGGTTGTAATTTTTAAAAAAAAATATGTTACGGACTCCAGGAAGAGTAGCTGCAGTCAAGTGCCAAAGCTAATGGGGATCCTAATAAACAGTAAACAATAAACCTGGACTGTCAGCCATGATCTAGCTTCAATAAGACTGATGATTAATGTAACTTAGCTTCACCTTACAGGGAGGAGGAGCCTTTGTTCAAAGCAATCCGAACTGGTGATGCCTCCAGGGTGAAGGTGTTAGTGATGCGTCCAGGAACAAACCTGATGCTACCCAGTAAGCCTGGCTGGCTCGCCATTCACCAAGCGGCGTGGTACGGCCAGGACACCTGCCTAAGAGTGCTGCTGTCAGGTACACAAACACAAATAACACACAAATGACAACAGCATTCAACGAGATAATGTGTGTACTCTTTTTTTTTTTTTTTAGCTCAGCCTGGGATGATAAACAAGCGGACAGAGCGCGGTGAGACAGCGCTGCTGGTCGCTGTCAGCAAAGTTCAGCTACGATGTGTTAACCTGCTGCTGGAAAATGGAGCAGACGTTGATGTGGCAAATCACGAAAGAGAAACTCCACTTTACAAAGGTAAGACTGCATCCCTTGTTGGCAAGCGAACAGCAATAGTGACCCCTGGTGGTAAATATAAAGCTATCAGTGAACCCTTGGAGTTGAGTATGAAGCCGACAGTGACCCCTGGTAGTAAATCTGAAGCTAACTGCAACAACACCTTCGAGTATAAGTTTGTATTCACACTGAATGTGAAAAAAATAAATTGCGCTGTGCGTTCATGTGATGAAATTTTCCGCATGTAGTCACGTGTTCCAACATTTGATTCCATCATCTTTATCCATGATCAATCATGGTGGATGTTTCTACAGTTGCTGTCTTCTAGGGCTGGACAATATCGCCTAAAAAATTTTAGCATGATCATGTTTTGCCTTTATGTTATCGAAATATATTCTCAAATGAAACAGAACTTCCCTCTTAAAGTTAAAGTGCATATCATAAGATTTTGATTATGTAGTTTGTCTACATAAACACTGTAAGATGAGCTATTTTCACAGCATATTAACATGGAACTCTCTGATCAGTATTTCATCTTATTTTAAAAAAATAAATATTAGCCTAAACTTGTGCTTTGTCAAAACTTGCCAGGGCCTTCCATCATAAAATACTGTAAATTTTCAGTACTGATATTTTCAAACATTGCAACAACTTACAATTGGAGTGAGTGAAGAAAAAAATCTCGATTTTCAGTTTTTAAATCTTCTGCAGAAAATAATTTGAATTAATCGATATAATCAATATATTTCCCAGCCCTACTGTCTTCCTCTCCATGATGTCCAGATGATGGCCCCTCTGTGGCTGAATCTTCCCGGCTTTACTCATCTTTTTTCAAGGCCTGATACCCACTCTTCCCCGCCTAATTATGTCTCTAGTGAGTGATCCAGTAGTTCTTTTGTGAGATTCAACGTATTTTTTTCTGGTAAAAACAAATTAAATCACTCCAGAAATACACACCAGTAGGCAGCTGGCTGTTGTGCTGGTGGACTTCGTTCACACTACAGCCCATGAGAAGTATTAAATAAATATGAGCTGAACCCAAATCTCTTCAGAGACTTTCTCCTGGTTGGTCTCTGAACACTAAAATAACCGTGAAGAGGAACTCTGATGCTAACATGCAGTATTGTTTACTTCCTCCTCCTCATCACCGTTCACTCTTGGTGCTGATTGGCTTTCATGCCAGCAAAAGACAAGAAATTTGCACCCCTTGTGTTAAAAATTTGCGTCATTTGTGTGACAATTTTGCTGCAAATTGTTGCGTCTTCCCAGTCAAACTAAAACTAAAATTCAAGTTTGGTGTTGACACAACTTAACCCTTTGACTGGCATTGTAACTGTACGGTTGAGCTTTGTCTGTTTTTCCTTATTCACCTCTCTGAATACCGTTTGTGACACCAATATGTATTCACAGGGTGGTGCTGCTGTACATGAATGTAATTGTTTGAAAACCAGAAAAAATCGGAAGTCAATCGTTGCTGCTCAGAAATCTAACATAAGAGCATACATCGGAGTAAGAAAAAAAATCTTTTCACATATTTACAGATCTTCTAACAATCATAACTTAGTTGAAGGAAATAAATATAGTCCTAAAAAATGTATCTGATTCCTCAGAAAACTGGGTCAACCGCAACATATTTAAATTTTGCTCTCTGTGATGTTTTCATATGAAAAAACAAAAGTTTTGTTGCAGAAATAATAAATAAATTATTATAAATAAATTATTGCTGAAGATGATGATGTTTCTTATAAGATATTGTGTATATTTTTATTGTGGCCCTTTAACTGAACTCAGTGTCTCTGCAGCTTGTGAGAGGAACAATGCCTCCATCGTGGCAGCACTGTTAAACTACGGTGCAGCGGTAAACACTCACTGTATTCAGGGCTGGACGGCGCTGCAGGAGGCCGTGGGCCGGAACAATCTGGAGATCTGTGAGATGCTACTGAAGGCTGGAGCCAAGCACAATCTGACCAACTCGTACGGCATCATGCCGCTGTTCACGGCGGCTCAGGGCGGGCAGCTCGCCACACTCCGCTTCCTCCTCAGACATGGTAATTATTCAGCTTTGAAAGACCTTAAGATTTTCCTTAAAATCATCAAATCATGGGGTCTAAAAGCGTTATGAGCAGCTTTGACTTCCTTTGACTTTAGTAGTGTTTTTACATGATAAATTGTTCTTTAACTGTTATAAGATTGGTACCTGGAATTGTTTTTATGGGATTGTTTTATTTATGCTTTTTCAACTTTAATTGTTAAAAATAAGTGTTTACAAGAATATGACACCTTTCTCTAAACTCTCAGATCACTGAGAAATGCTCTACACCTCTATAAAGAAAATGCCCCTTAAAAGACTCCGTTTTTTACTCCTTTGGTTAATTATGTCATAGCTATACAGCCTCCATCGACATATTACTTTCTGCTCATCACAGACATGACTGTTGAAAGTCCACTTCACAGTCTCAAATCCCTTCCCACTTCCATCAGACAGAATTGGGGCAGCCAGTCATAGCAGAGCCCATTATTATAGCCTCCTGTAGCCTCCTCGGATTTGGGCGGTTCCAAAGGGGAGGGTAAAAGAGCTGCACCTGATCCTCTACAGAGATTAAAGTTTTCATTTTTTTTATAACAGTTATATCAAAGCGTTGCTGAACAGACACCCAAGACATGATGATAATAGTCAAACACACCAGGACAAGAGACCTTTAAATATTTCTCTGATCATTTTAACCGTTCTCGAACCCACACAGAGGACGGTACCCCCTCTCTTGGCTTTGTTTCAGCTCTGAAGCTACTCCAATTACTTGAAGGGGGCATGGAAAAGGTTTTGACCTACAGCTCTGACCCTAAAATCAGCCTCTCTGTGTTAAAATAATGAATATTGTTCTAAAGTAAAGAATTGATCTTCCCATTTTCTTTGAGTCTGACCTTTGACCCCTCTGCCCCCATGCAGGTGCAGACATGAACTGCCAGGCTCCTGATGGAGCCACACCGCTGTACGAAGCTGCTAAAAATGGACATGAGGCAGTGGTGGAGCTCCTCCTTTCTCAGAATGCTGATGCCAACAAACCAGGAAAGTTGGGATTATTGCCGCTCCACATCGCCGCTCAGAGGGGAAGTGAAACGTGAGCACAACCATTTCTGTCCTTTTAGTTTAAAAACAGCAAAGATCTTTATTTGTGGATCCCTCTTTGGCAACCTGAACCCTAACCTCTGACCCTAACACAACATCAGAAACCCTGAATACTCTTGCAGGGCTTACTGTGTCTAGCTTAGCCCTTAAGCCCCCACCCCTCAACATACTACATCTTTACTGTATATGTGTTGTGATGCATATAACATATATTCACCTTCTTTTATTCACTGGTAGGCACCTAAAGATTAGTTTAGTCTTGTCATTTAGAGCGCCCACCAGCCGATGTGTTGGGGATGTGGCCTCATTAATCAATCAATCAATCAAACTTTATTTGTATAGCACTTTTCATACAGGACTTTGTAATACAAAGTGCTTTACATGAGACAGATAAAATGAAATAACAACAGTGGGAATAAAGAGCAAAAAATGTCATAATTGTATAAAATGAAAATACAAGACCCCCCCCCAAACCACATTCAACACACACACTCTCTTACTCAAACACACAAAAACATAAAAGGTAAATTCTGGCAGAAAGCTAAATTAGAGGACTGAGGAAACGCTATCTTGAATAAAAAATGAGGAAACACAGGAGCTAAAACTAAAATAATAATTAAAAGTACTTGAAAATACTAGAGGGTAAGATAAATAAATGTAAAAATACATAAAGAAATAAATATATATATATAACAATATAGAATAAAAATTGGATAAATAATATGGTAAAATGAGAAAGTGCAACATCAGGTGCATAATAAAATCAGCTAAATAGGATAATAAAAGGAAAAGCATTCAACAAAGAGTAAAATTCCAAAATAAAAAATCTGAATTTAAATGTAGAAATAAAACAAAATAAAAGGGTTAAAATAAGTTAAAATATAGCGTAAAACAATAATAAATATAATCAGCTAAAAGCCAGATTAAAAAGGTAGGTCTTGAGTTTGCTTTTAAAAATATGGACAGTAGGTGCTGTTCTCAGGTCTTCAGGTAGACTGTTCCACAGACGAGGGCCGTAATAACAAAAAGAAGTTTCACCGTAAGTTTTAGATCTTACTCTGGGAACAGTTAAAAGGCCACTCTGAGGACCTGAGGGCTCTACAGGGTTCATATGGTAAAGCAAATCAGATAAATAGGAAGGAGCTAGACCATTAAGAGATTTAATAACTAATAAAAGAATCTTAAAGTCTATTATAAAGGAAACAGGAAGCCAATGCAGAGACTTTAAAATTGGGATGATGTCTCATTGCTGTGATGATTCCTTTCCTCAGCATCGTCCACATGTTGATCCCTGCCACCAGTAAGGCCAGAATCCGTCGGACTGGCATCAGCCCGCTCCATCTAGCTGCGGAGCGAAACCGTGATGAGATCCTGGGGGCTCTGTTGGAGGCCGGCTTCGACGTCAATGCTCAGCTGTCTGCAGAACGGATGAGGCTCTATGAGGATCGCCGCAGCACTGCGCTCTACTTCGCCGTCATCAACAATAATATCGATGCTGTGAGGATGCTCCTGGAGGCCGGTGCCAACCCGAACCTGGATGTGTTCAAGCCCCTGATGGTAGCAGCCAGGATGGGTTGCATCCAAACCCTATCTCTGCTGGTGGAGCACGGGGCGGACATAAACGCCTCCATCCCCACACACCCCACCACCTTCCCCGCCGTCTACATGTTTAGCATGAAGTACCTGCCCATGTTCAAGTACCTGCTGGACAACGGAGGCCACGCCCTCTCCTGTTTCGACTGCATCTACGGAAGCAAACCTCATCCACCAATCAAAACCAGCCGATCACAAAGGGAGGAGATGATCTCCACAGACCGAGGACTCCCTGAGCCGCAGCAGGCCGCAGGCGTGCAGGTGAAATTCATTTATGACATTAAAAACAAACAAAAAGCAGAAACGTTCAAATATACAGAACAGTTTTGAAACTTTTTCACAAGGTCACAGTCATGATGGGTTACAAACTCTTTGCTTGACAGTTCTGTGAGATGATCTCAGTGCCCAGTATCTGTCGGTGGGCAGGGCCAATTATTGACGTGCTGTTGGACTATGTTGGTCATGTGACTCTCTGCTCCAGACTGATGGAACACCTGGACAGTTTTTCTGATTGGAGTGTCATCAAGGACAAAGCAGGTAAACTAAAACTTACACACAGAGGAAAGGTGAACCCTAAAGCTGCCACATCATAAAGAATAAATGAAAGCTGTTTAAATATACTCTCACCTGCCACTTTATTAGACACACCTTGCTAGAACCAGACTTGGGGTCAGTCCCAATTGTATCCCTTAGCCCTCCCCCTTTGTCTTACCCCTTTGTCTACTCCTTCGCCTTGGCCCTCTGTTTTGAGGGCCAAGGGGAAGGGGTGAGAACACAGCCCTAGAGCCGCTCACTGTCTATGTCACAGGAAGATGCGACAATTCTTTATCCACTTCCAAGATTCCGTCTTGGCATCCTGGTTAAAATTTACACCAGCAAAGGATTGAATATCTGATAAAAACACAATATCATTACTACAAAAAACAATACTTATGCTTAATTACACTGCAAAAACTCAGATCTAGGCAAGTGTGTTTGTCTTCTTTTAAGTCAAAAATATCCAAAACACTTGTTCTAATCCACAGTCACTTAACCAGTCAAGATAAATATCTTACTTTAGGAATAAAAGGCAAAAATAAGACTTTGATTTGCTTATAATGAAGAGAAAACATCTGCCAATGAAACAAGGAAAGTTTGACTCAGTGAGGATCTGAAATTAAGGTTCAATATCTGCTCAAGTTAAATTTATCTTGTCTTATTGGCAGATTATTTTATTCATTATTATAAGAAACTCAGGCCTTATTTTTAGTTTTATATCTTCAAATAACATCTAAATCCAGACATGTCATAAAATTGTGCATCAGAATAAGCCGAGAGAGATTTTTTTGTCTTGAAATTGGACAAATACTCTCTCTTAGATCTGAGTTTTTTCAGTGTACTTACATTTATGTGCTTCCTTCAGTCTCTGCTCTGCCATCTTGTCAGTGGGTGCAGTGCATTATGGGTAATTTCTTATACCCCTTCCTTTCAAGTGAGGTCCGGGTTTGTCTTCCTATCAAGGGCTGTGTAGTCCTTCCCCCTAACCTTACAGAGAATTGGGATACCCCTTCACTAGACTTGAACGCTTAAAACCAAGGGCTGAGGGGCACAAATGGGATTGACCCTTGGTGCTCTTCTGCCTCCAGTCCCGCCTCAGTTCTTTGTAGCATAGATTCAACAAGGTGCTGGAACCAGTTCTCCTAGATTCTGGTCCGTATTGACATGACAGTATCATGCAGTTACCTCAGATTTGTTCGATATATGATGCAACTTGGTGCCCTTTTGGACTGAGATCTGGTGACTGTAAGTCAGGAGTGCAGTAAAATCATTGTCATGTTCAATAAACCATGTTGAGAAGATCTGAGCTTTGTGACATGGAGTGTTAACCTGCTTTAAATATCCATCAGAAGATGTGTACACACTGTGGTCATAAAGGGATGGACATGGTCAGTAACACTACTCAGGTAGACTGTAGTGCTAAATCAATGCTCAGTTGGTAAAAGGGCCCAAAAGTGGGCCAAGAAATCATTGGTGGATCTGTGCTTTCATGTTGTTTTATGTCAAATTCTGACCCCACCATGTGAATGTTGCAGCAGAAATGGAGACTTATCAGACCAGGCAAAATCTTCTATTGTCTAAATTTGGTGGGCCTGTGTGAGTTTTGGCCTCAGTTTCCTGATCTTATTAGACCTGAGTGGCACCTGGTGAGGTCTTCTGATGCTGTGGCCCATCTGCTTGAGAATTTGATGCTGATGTTGTCTTCTGCATCCATTGGTTGATTATTTGAGTTGCTGTTGCTTTTATGTTGTTTTCACTCTGGTCACTCTCCTCCGACTTGTGGCATCACCAAGCCACTACTCACTGGATATTTTCTCTTTTTCAGACCAATTGCAGAAAAAACCCTAGAGATAGTTGTGCATGAAAATCCAAGTAGATCAGTAGTTTGTGAACTACTCAGACCAGTTCATCTTGCGCCAACAACCGTGCCAACATCATGTAAATCTCCTTTGTTCTCCATTATGATGCTTGGTATGTACTTAAACAGATTGGCTTGATCATGTTTATGTTCCTAAATGCACTGAGTTGCAGCCATGTGATTGGCTGATTGGCTATCTGCAGAGGCAATTGAACAGATGTACCTATTAAAGTGGCTGATGGGTGTGTAGTCTGATAAAATGCCTCTTTCCAGTACCTCTTTGTGTCTTGCATTAAAATGGTGTCACCCTTCATTTTTTAGCTCCTCCTCGCCCGTTGCTACACCTCTGTCGTCTTCGGATCTTGCAGCTGGTTAGACGCCATCATCTGAAGAGGCTGCCATTACCTGGGACTCTGATTCGATTTCTGATGCACATTGACGCATCAGCGGAGGATTGGTGAATAAGATTTGACATTCACAGTGCCTGTCAGTTCAGGCTGACCTCACACCAGACTTCTTAGATCTTAACTGATTTTAAAATCATGGAAGCCACAGACATTAGGGTGGGCTTGATTTTTACCGTAATCCCTCGAAAACACACACACAGGACAAATCATCTGCTGAGACTGCACGCACATGCTGTTTGTAGGAACAGTTTAACAGAAGGGACTCCAAAAAACAAACAAACTCAATGAGATCAAATGAGAAACAAATATGGAGGCTGATTGACGTCATCAGCATTTAAAAGAATAATATGAAAAAGAATATGTGTGCTGTTCTGACCGAGACTGTAGAGTTGTGGTTGTGACACATCCCTTGAGAGGGTCCCAGCATGAAATCATAAATATCTAATGAGTTTAGAGAGATCAGAGGAACCATATTGACTCCACACACTCAAGAATCATTTGGATGAATAATCACCTGTGGAACGCCTTCATCAGGGTCAAGCTCTCCATAATCATTGATCATCACTGATGTTCAGACGTGTTTTAATGTTGTTCATTGTGCTGCCAGCTGAAGTGACGCTGCAGACTTTTAAAAATATGAATGAAATCAGGATAATACTTTTTAGTATCAACACTAAGGGCCTGATCTACGAAAGGTTTGCGTGTATTAAAACAAGTGCAAACTTAATAGCGCACCTAAAGCTGACCTACTAACCGGGTGCAACGAGGATTGCGTCTTCCAAATAAGCAAAATAGCACGCACAATCCATTTAGCATGTTTGCCTTCATAAATATGTAGAATACATGCAGATTATCAGAATGCGCAAAATACTGGGAGGAGGAAATGCAAATGTAATCATTTCACACTTGCAATGTGATTTTTCAAACCCAAAACTGATTGCGCTCTGTGTTTTTGCGTCTACATTTAGCACATTTGAAAGGCAGGTGCAAACTATCACAGTGTTACGCACAGAGGGCTGACAACAGAGAGAGAGGGAGAGAATCTTCCGTGTGCATGTCAACATGTTTGGACTGTCATAAACAGCATTAACAAAATATTTTCCGTCATTGAATGAATTTTTTGATAAATGATGGAAAGATTTGGAGGCTGTCGGTCATTATGAAGGTCTGAAAAAAGAGGGACGATCCAGTGTGCCATCATACTCATGCAGACACATGCGTAAAGTAAACCCTCTCTGTTTTTCACTCTTAATACTTCATGGAGGAGGTCATTTAACCTTTGTAAAAAAGATCCCCTTCATAGCCAGAATAACTGTTTGTCACTCAGAGCTGATAAATGGATTGTGTGGATTTTCAGTTAAAGGACGTTAGACGCTCAGTCAGTGTGTGCAAAACAGTAAGACTGCTCTTAACATGAGAGGTTATTGGTGATGAAGCTGTGTAACTTTGTGAATGCTTTCATTTAGATTATGTTGAATTGGAATCAGAAAAGGAACATTAAAAATGACGGGTAAAAATATGGCATGAGGGAAAATTGATGACCTTGTCAGTCAAAATGAGACAGTAAAAAAAGGTAACCACAACCTCTGGTCATAAATAAATATAGTTAGATAGAGACATATCGTCTATCCAGCAATGCCAGTTTTGAGCTGTGTGCTTTTCACAGATGGTTTCCCAAATCAGGCAACTCTGAGATGTCTCTGCTGGAGTGTTTATTTGCCTCAAACTTCATTCTTTGTGTACGGCCACTCTGCTCTCCCAGTCATAGTAGATCACCCACAACACGCCTACTAATAGCACTTGCAATTTTTTAGTTTGCACATGCAATTTAGGATCTTGGTAGATCAGGCCCGAAATATTATTAAGATTATTGTCATGAAGGGCAGAGATAGATTATGTTTCAATGGATAAAGTATATAAACTGTATTAAAGAAATGTCTTCTACATCAAATATTTTTATACTGTCCATACTTGTGCTCTTCTTTTATAAATTGAGTATGGTTTTTATTCAGTTTGTAGATAAACTTTTGCACTCTAATTTCCTGCTTAATAAATGAAAATATAAAGATATTAATGTCGTTGAACTTTTGATTCTTGAGATGGATTTACTGATGTTTGCATTTCAATAAACGTGGCTGAGCTTGGCTGACCTTTTGGCATTGATAAAGTTTTATTTATCTATTTAATCATTCATTTGTTTTGATCTATCTATCTATCTATCTATCTATCTATCTATCTATCTATTTTGTTTGCTTGATATTTGTGAAGCATCTTTCCACAACAAGGCAATTCAGCATGCTTCACAGAATACATCATGTTGATGTTGGATGAATGGCTGGACAATCGAATGGAAGATGGATGGATGTATTGATGGATGAATGGATGGATGGATGGATGGATGGAAGTCCTTGAGTAAATGTCTGTTTGGTGATTGAATGATCATAAGAAATATCAATGACACCAAATAATTGATGAAGTTACATAAATATTGTTTAAATAAGAGAAATCAATCACATTATGATATATGAAAATACTATTGATGAATGATCAATATCATGTTATTTTATTTTTATTAGTATATTAAATATAACTCTGTATTTCTCTTGTCCAGACAGCAGATGGAGCTCTTTAGCCAATCACAGAGCAGCTCCCTGTCACCTGTTGCTATGAGGACCCGAGCAAAGAGCGATCAGTTAATCACAAAGACGATGACGAAGATGCATCTCCTGACACTCAGATTTTTCATGTCATCTCCGTGGGAACTGATGTTCTCCTACAGGAAGTGATTAAGTTAAGGAGACAATCCAAACAAACATTTCCTGTCAAACACAAACTCCAGCTTTATTTAAACACACAAACGCTTCCTGTTTGTTACATTAAAGTAGAGAGAAGAAGAAGACCAGCATCAGTCAGCTCAGTGCTAGACTTTATTTCAGATCTGCCACAAGTGAAGTTAAAGCTTCTCTTGTTACGTCACAGCAATGTTAAAGTATTGATTAGTATTCTAATATTAAAAGATAAAAATATAATGATGAAATGTATGAATTATGTCAGAAGTTAAAGAAGTTTAATGGAACTTAGCCATCAAAGATTTAAAATTTATGACTTAATAAATTAATTCATCAAACAGGGAATTATGATACGAGGATGATGAGGATGAGGGTACTAAACATGATGAAGATAAGGACGATGGTGATGATGATGATCTTCAGGTGACTGTAACTTCCAAATTTGTCAATTTTGAGATCAGTATAGGTCATCGAGTCTGCTGTGACCGCTGTCAGGTGAAGAAAGTGATGCTGATCAGTTATGATGATGTGATAGAGATGACAGCAGTGATGATAATGGTGAGGATGAGGAGGATAATGATGATGAAGGTCAGTTGTTCAGGTCTTTGGGTTTTGTCTTGACCTCTGACGATACTCTGGCAGGTGATGAAGAATCCAGCCCGCTGGGGTCAACAAGGCCACGGCGAACACTGCCATGACGAAGAAACTTTGCTGTAAAAAGAAGAGACAGCAGATATGTGTGTTTTAACATACAATCAATCAGAGCTCTTTGTTGAAACATACAACCAATCAGAGCTCTTTATTTAAAACTACGGCCAATCAGAGCTCTTTGTTTGAAACTACAGCCAGTCAGAGCTCTTTGTTTTAACCCTCTGATGCATGACTTACGAAAGCCCTGGTAACGATTTTTTTTTTCTGACGTGTTTTTATACTTCTCAGGACATGAAAAACATGTTCAATTTTTTTTCCAAAAATATGATTTTTTCATAAAGTTACAGAAATGTCCACGCCAGTAGACTATGTGCGCCTGAGCACTCAACATAAAACACTGTGAACTTACTGTAAAAATGAATAAAACTGTGTTATATTTCTAAATATACAAACACATATCTTTTTATGCTTTGAAAAACATTTCAACAATTTTTTGGAAATTTCTACACTGTATAGGTATAATGTACCTATACAGTGTTATCAAAGGCCTGATTAAGAAACCAATGACATTCATGGCTGTGAATCTTACACCAAAATTTGTCAAACCATCTGTCAAGCATGTTGTTTTTGGCTACAAGAACTGACATTTTAGTCTCTGCATCTCCGAACACCTATGTTCATAAAACCTATAGGCATATATCTACCACTTTCACTCCCCAGGGTCTGGGCTTTTTTGGTATGTATTGTTTGATGACAGTAGGACTTTGAAAGGAATGATCTGCTCATCAACTGACTGAAATTTTTCAGGGTCTGCTGCTGCCTTGAATGTTTCTGAAGTGCACTTAGCAATGGCCTTATTTTGAAGAGCCTATCTGTGTTTGCTGGCTGGTAAATCAAGTTATTAACAAAGTGCAGGTATCTCAGGATTTGCTCTTATCTGTTTACAGACATGGCATTTGCAATTATTCCAAGACGAAGGCCATACATCACCAGACCAGTCCATTCGTGCCCTAGGATAATGAATGCAACTAATCAGAGCTCTTTTTTTGAAACATACAACCAATTAAAGCTCTTTGTACATACTGCATCCCTTCCATCCATCCATCCATCCAGTCATCCAACCATCTGACCATTCATTATCAATCCATCCTCTTTTTATCAATCCAGCCTTGCATCCATCCTTACGTCCAATCCTCAATCATGTATTCATCCATCCATCCATTGGTCCTTCTATTCATCATTCCAACCTATCATCCAACCATCCCCCCATCCAACCATCTATCCATCCATCGTCTGTCAATCCATCCATTCATCAATGCATCATCTAATCTTCTATCACATATTTATAAACCCATCATCCATCATCTGTCCATCCATCTGTTGCCCAACATCTATTCATCCATCCACCTAACCATCTTTCATTCATCCATTCTTCCATCCATCCATCCATCTATCTATGAATCAAACCATCCAACCACTCATCCAGCATGTATCAAAGTGTACATTCAGTCAACCAGACAGGGCACACCTCAGACTGGCCACCAGCCAATCACAGGGCTCACATATGGAGACAAACACTTACTCATACACCTATAGAGAATTTAGAGTCCCCAGACTGTGGGAGAAAACTGGAGTGCCAGGAGAGAACCCACACATGCATGTCAATCAGGTGGGAAGTTTGTTGTTTTAGCTGAATTTAGTTTGGTATCTGGTTGACTTATTGGGGGGTGTGGGGGTTTAACTGCTTGGTTAGGGCCAGTAGGTTAATTTGCTGGGGGAAGAAGTTGCTAGCTGGTTAGTTGGTTAATTTATGAGTTTATTGGTTTATTGGTGAACTCAGTGTCAGTTTGTCAGTTCATAAGCTGGTGAGTTAATTGGTAGGCTTGACAAATCTTAAGCAGAGCTGGCTGGCCCATTAGGCAATATAGGCAAATGCTAAGGGCGCCTCCAGGGGGCGCCACAACATTGGGGAAAAAAATCACCTTCAATATAGTCATATTAAAACTAGTTATTACCATTAACTCTTAAAATGGAAAAGCTCACATTAAGTTGTTATTATCTATTCACTTATTTACGGGATTTTTATTTTGTGGTAAGAGTATTATATTGTACTTCAGATTTTTTGTATGAATTAGTAATTTGTTAAGCACGTAAATTGCGTGACATGTTGTCTCATTAATTAAAGACAATGGTTAAAACAGTGCTATTGGATTTCTTTTGAAAGCGTATGTAAATCACAGATGGAAGGGGGCGCCATACAGAATTTCGCCTAGGGTGGCACATTGGGTAGTATGATGTATTGTCATTTGGTTTGTTGATCTGCTAGTTAGTAAGTTAGTTAGTTAGTTAGTTAGTTGGCAGCCTGAGGGACTTACCTTGGCTCCGATCTTGTTTCGAGGAGGTTTGCTGTAGATGGTCCTCTTCGCTTCTTTCAGGGTTAATTTTGTACGCGTCAGAGTGGACGCTGTCATATTTCCCATCATCCTCAGCACGGGGCCCATCATCCTCCCTGCTGGCCAGCTAACAGGTCACTGTTTACTGTGAGGGATGTTCTCCCTCTGAGCTCCTGGCTGAGACTGAGGGCTGCAGGACCACACGGGGGACATGAGGAGAGGAGGGGGACAGCAATCAGCTGATCTGATTTCCTCCTCAGAACAACAGAAAAAACTGATGGAAGATAAAAGGAGCTCAGATGTTTGATGTTGGAAAACAGGAGCACAGGAGAGCAGCTGGTCAACGCCACAAAAACTCACTAAAATATACACACACTAATACACATGCATGTGTGATCTTAAAGTCATCAACTGAAGCACAACATGCTACAGTCATCATGTTGCTTTGCTACCTCCACCGAGGTTATGATTTTGCACCTTCTTTGGTATGTGTACTGTGTCTTTTTGTGGAAGTAATTTGAAAATTCAGTGTATATATTTACCAGTGTTTGCTTGTATGTCTTTTTGCAAGATAACTTGAAAAGTTATCATTGAAATTTGGTGAAATTTACAGGGAATGTTGGTGATGGAATAAGGGGATAGTGGTGAGATTTTGGTGGTTATCTAAATCTAGATGCAGATCCACAATCTTTTTGAAGGGTTTGTTAACATTTTTCCAGATTGTGGCTGAAAACATAGCTAAGAATGTCAGAAATGCCTTGACAGATGGTTGTAACAAGCCCATATTTCAGCTCAGGTGAGTCTGAGTCCTTTTCAAGGATCCAGTTTTGAAAAGAGTCCCAAAAAGATTTTGTGTGATCTCCAATAAAAAAAAACAAACGATCTGAAGTTTCAATGTTGGAATCACAAATTGCACAATAATTTCACTTAGTATTAAATCTTTGTCTTATAAACTCACAACGGGAGTAAATATCATTCAGAATTTAAAATGAGTTTCTTTGGCATCGGGTGCAGGGAGATCCTGTTCTTATTACATTTTTTGGTTTTTGATTTACAACGTCGCTGTTTCATGAATGAACTCTTTGACCGGCAGGAGGCGCTGGAGACCTGAGTAAGGACGTGACGTCATCTGTGACCGTCAGCTGACCAAACAGGAAGTCTAAGATGAGCGTTCCTGGAGCTCCGGGTCAAAATGCGGAGAAAAACGAGGTTTTTGAAGGATTTTAATTTGAAAGAATCTTCTCGAAGGCAGGTAAGACTCTGATACACACAATAACACTAATTAACCCGGGCACGGATTATTGGAGAGTAAAAATATAAAAAAAAGCAACACGAGCACTGAGCTAAGAGCTAGCGGCTAACAGCCTGCTTCCATTGAGCTACTGGCTAACACTGAGCTAACGGCTAACAAACGTTTTCTCCTCTTTCTTAAACTGCTAAATCCAACTGCCGGTCAAAAACGGAGGTGTCAGATTATTCCCCGCAGTGTGTGCTGTAAGTTAATGATTTACTGTGATGGAGGACATTTGTTTGTTGTGTTCTGATGGAAACATGCTACCTGTTTGTTCAGACTGATGTTTCTTCTCTCATGTGACTGCGGGACAAAGCCATGACCAGAAACTTTGGGAATTACTCAAAGAGTATTTTTTCACAAAGTGTGCAGCGTCAGTGTTTCTGTGCTTCCCATGGTGTAATCTACACCTCAAAAACAACAAAATCACATTGTCTGAGACAGTTGTTACTTGTCAAGACATTGAGTTGGTATCTTCCTTTGAGTACTTTGGGTTTTTGTTTGATGACTCTTTGTCTTTTAGGGAGCACATTCAGTATTTGGCTAAAAGTTAAAGGTCTTATTGGGTTTTTAATTCAGAAATAATTAAGGATGCACAAAATTATCGGTTTGATATTGGTATCAGCCTATACATTTAAGTATAGGTAGGGGATGGAATATCGACAAATTACACAAATGCACAATATTAATGCACATTCTCATCACTGCATGGGTCCATTTCATTTTTGAAAGAGTTGTTGTTTTTCTTGTTTTACATCTCAGAAATATACTGCAACACTGAAAGCAGGGTTCCCACGCGTCCTGGAAAACTTGGAAAATGATTGACCAATTTTCCAGTCATGGAAAACATATGGAAAATAAGGAAAAAACTAAAATGTCCTGAAGAAGCTTGAATTGTCCTGGAAAATTATTTATCTTTCTTCTTCTTCGGTAATGAACAAAATCAAACATAGGAAATGAAGTAAAAATGTACTTGGTAACCACTGCACACTTAGCCATAAAATATGAGTAGATAAAATGATAGAATTTAAGGAATAAAATATAAAAACTCAAAACAATGGCGAAGAAATAATAAAAAATGGCCAAATGAAATTTTCTTAAACAGTAAATCAACAAAATCTCTATAAAAAAAAGCAGAGTAAATAACAATAAAAAAAAATAAGTATAACCCATACGTATATAATAGTAAGACACTACATAAAAGCCAGACTAAAGAAGATAGCTAGCAGACAATGTTCATGCCCCAGAGTTAGAAATAAATAATGTCCTGGAAAGTTCTGGAAAACTCCTGGAAAATGATTTCTAGAAAAGAGTGGGAACCCTGGAAAGGAACAAGTCAGTTTTTGTTAAGTACAGAGCTTGTGCTCTTGACCAGAAATATTGGTGTAATGAATTAAAAAATACTGACATATCGGCCAAAATAAGTCCTGTTCCTCCCTTCATTTCAGGAAAAGGCTGGTTGATGTGACCCTCTTTCCTGTTATCGATAATGAGATGTGTTTGACATGAACGCCTTTGCTCAGAGCCTTCACACGTTGGACAGTGTTTATCATGGTGCTCTGAGATTCATCACAAACTGTGGATTTCTCACCCATTGTTGTTCTTCATACTCTAAAGTGAGCTGGACTTCTCTAAGCAACCACCAAGGAGGTTATGTTTTATGTTTGTTTAAGATATCCCATAAACTACTGTATGATTTTGCAGAAATTTACAGGAGATGCTGGAAATGGCCCAACTTAGAAATGATAAGATTTTGGTGGTGTGGTGGTGATACATCCCCAAAATATCAAAAAAAATCCCATAAGTTAACATTGGGCAAAATAAAAAAAAAACAAAAACTTATCTCTGCTATTTTTTTAACAGACTGGCTTCCAATTTCACAGGATAAATTGGGGTCCATGTCTCTATCATCAAGGTAAATTTAATCTGGATCTGATGTCACAAAAAGACATTGAACTTTATAACAATGAAATCCCATTGAAGACATTCAATAGCTAATATAAAATCAAAATATTAAGTGATGTTCTCAAAACTTGTTGTGTTCATACAGGATAACAACCTCCATGTATGTGCTGAGTTTGGTCCAGATCCTGGCACTAATCTGGATTTGGTGATCCAGAGTTGTATCTTTTACAGGGGTTGTGGAAAAGCCACTGCTGGAACTGAGCTGCTTGGGGGAGGTCTGCACTCTTTGAGTACTTTTCTAGTTATATATGAAATCGTCCCAGGAAAATTACCATTCTGCCTCCCTTTTATTTTAATCTTGAAGGATGGAACCACGACCTTCGTTCATCGGACTTTATTCACTTTGTTGTTCATAAAGTCAAAACTGAGTCGCAATCAAAAGCTTTCAGGTTCTTTGCTTAAGTTGTTTTCCTAAATGTCTTAAAATTCTTGGTGAAAAACCTTGAATCCAGGCTTTCAGAATATAACTGTTTTAAATGATGATTTGCTGTTGGTCTTTATGTTTATCATGTGTTGTGGTTGTGTGATTGAGTTTGTGTGATTGTTGTTGAAACCGTGTGTTGCTGCCATTCTTGGTTGAGGTCTGCCTTGAAAAAGAGATCTCTGATCTCAATGGAAATAACCTGGTTAGATAAAGGTTAAATAACAAATAATATAATAACAATACTGAAGTATAGTTACAAGCTTTTCATACATGTCAAGGCTTTTAATTACATTAAGTTTATTCAAAGAGTTGATGTTCGCAGTGTTGACTCTTCTTTTTAAAGACTCTCTGTTTACTCCGGCATGCTGTCGATTATTCTGGGCCACATCCTGACTGATGGCAGCTCGTTTTTGTATAATCAATGACTGGAGTTTGTCAGAATCTGTGGATTATTTTTTTCCCACCCTTCTCTTGAGGATTGACCACAAGCAGAGAACAGAAAGAACCCATGCATGTACTGAGAGAACATGCAAAGTCCATACAGAAAGGCCTGACTTACACAGGGATCAAACCAGCAACCTTCTTGCTGTGAGACACGTGCACCACTCGCTGATTGTCCCTGTTATAGTTAAAAAAACATCCTGTAATTTTGTCATAAAATGTTGATTATGTAGTTCAAATTTAGGAGGCCTGTCTACATGAACACTGAAGGATGAGCTGTTTCCACGGTACATTAACATGGAACCATATGATTAATGTTTAATCTAAATATGAAACAAATAAAGGCCTTAATGTGCTAGTGCAAAACCTGACAAGGCCTGTCCCTGCCTTCACCTCATGAGGTCCTCATGTTTAGACACTACTGTGCTTCTTGATTAATAAAAAAGCTATCTGACTGAGAAAACAAGAAGCTACCATAGCTACTGGAAAATGAGTATGGTTTGACGGTGAGTGGTCATCGATCTGTTTTTCTGTTCCAGTATGGAGGATGATGAACTTCCGTCAGCGGATGGGATGGGTAGGCGTGGCTGCCTACCTTCTGCTCAGTGTCATGGCGGTGTACTACATCTTTGAAGTGCAGAGCTTCAGTTTGGAGCACGTGCAGAAAGGACAGTCGGGCCCATCGGCTCCGCCTCTCGCCGTCAGCTGGTTTCAGAGCGTCAGCGCGCGGCTGCCCCCCCTCCCGGTGTGGATGTGGGCATTCGTGTTTCTCCTGCCGTACCTGCAGCTCTTCCTCTTCCTGTTCTCCTGCACGAGGGCAGACCCCCGAGCTGTAGGCTACTGCGTCCTCCCTGTTTGCCTTGCCCTGCTCTGCAGCCGCCACGGAAAGCCAACCAACCAGAGAGGCTCCCCTCTCATTGACACATAGAGGGGATGACCAATTAGGAGAGAGGTCGACCAATCAGTGAGGCTCCTTGACACATGCAGACAGGCTGCCAGCTCATTTACATAAAGGGGTGGGGCTTTGGTTGAGGGACGACCCTGAGACAAACTGAAGTATTCCTGTTGATGTTGTGATGTCACTTCCTGTGCCTTTACAGTGAAACCCTGTTCTGTGTCGACCGTCATTTGTTCTCCACCACACTGATTCCTGTGCTGTGATTGGCTGGAGGCCCCCTGCTGTGTGTGTGCACTGAAGTCACAAAAACTGTTCATAACAATGAGTGTCATGAAAAGCACTGGTTACCATGGTAACTATAGGACAGATCAGTAAATTAAAAAATAAAATTTTACACTTTTATCAACAAGTTTGACAGACTTTTACTGTTATTGTTTCCCCAGTGTTTCTAATAATCTTAAAGATTTGTCCAATCAAAGAACAGGACTCTGCTGAGACATCCAATCAGAGAGCAGGCGGATGTGATGAGTAGTTGAGTGTTGGCTGGAGTGGTGGTTCGAAGTAACAATATGAAGACTTCCCATTTTTAAAATGTGAAGTATTAATGTCTGTTAATGTGCTCATGTTTCAAACAGCACAACTTTGAAGGCTTTTTTGACTACAGTCTGAGTTTAACACTACTAAGGTCACGCAATTTCTGACAGTAATTTTAGTATCAAATATATTGTTTTGGTTTAGTCGACATTAGAACCATTTTAGTTACAATGAAGAGCGGGGCACATAAAGAGTTTTAACCTCTATTTTAATGACTTGGAAACTGAGAAATCAAGATAAGATATTCCCCTCCACAGGGGATATTCCAAATTGACAACAGCAATAAAATACAACAAAGAAATATAAAGAATTAAAGTAACTAATTAGGGCTGAACAGTTTTAAGAAAAGATCTAATTGTGATTTTTCTTGCAGATTTTGTGATTTCAATTTGATTCACGATTTTCTTCAAATCAAGCTTCAGTGCAATATTCACTTTGTTTACAGTATAGACAACAGGACTAGGAAATCAATGATCAAAAGCACATAACACATTATTCATCGTCTAATATTGATGATCAATAATCTGTTTTCATGATTTAAGGGATACTCCGACTTCTACATCTAAACAGAGGCTTTGTGTTGTTGACTTGCTTACCAGCACTTCTGTAAATGCAAATTTCCTGTAAAATTGTAAAAAATTGACTCAACAGTCAGTCAGGAGTGCTGCAAAATACTGCAGCTTTGTTGATCACGATTGTATTGTCTGAAGTTTAGATTTGAAAATGATAAATCTTTCAGTCCTATTACGAATGACATTAAGATAAATATATATGTGGTATTTACAGCTGTTATGAACATATTTGATATTACAGTTGGAAGATTACTTTTATAAAAACTTTAAAGATTGAATCAAGGTTAAAAGGTCACTGTGCCATTTGAACAGATTTAGATTTTTTCTCTTATGATGAAGCATATAGTTTATCTATCTATTATCTATATTGCTTTCCCTTTTCGAGATTGTTGGGGCTGGAACCTGTCCCATGTGACATTAGATGAGAGGCAGGGTACACCCTGGGCCAGTCTCCAGTCAATTCCAGGGCCACATACAGTGGCTACGTTTACATGCAGTCATAAAACCTTTCATAACTGGAATATTAGCAATAACCTGGTTGCGTGCAGCCATGTAAACACCAAAAAAACTTTTGAAAAACTGGAATATGGACATATTCTGGTTTTTAAAAATCCAAAAATCACCCCTGGGTTACTCCTTTTCTAACCCGAATATTTGGTCATGCGTACGGCGATCGGGATATCCTCATCCAAAGGAACATTAAGTTGTGTTCTGCGCATGTTCTTTTCTCAAGGAATCTTGGTCTTTTTAGTACAGGAAGTACTTCTTGTAACATGGCACAGCTCCGGCTCGATTTCCTCATTCTTCACGTTCTCACCTTCCATTAATGAAGAAACTGACAAAGAATAGTGTCAGGTACTGGTGGTGGGTCAGTACCAGCACCAAAGCGCATACGAAGCCGGCTGTTAGCTGCTCCGGGTCGTTCATTATCCGCCGTGCTGCTGCTGTTGTTGTAGTTGCTATTGGATACAGGAAAAATAAGCGGAAATGACGCGCATTGCGTCATGACGTTCTCCGCGCGTCGCTGTTTTGTTCGGGATATTATGCATTTGAATAACCCTGTTTGCTCACGCATGTAAACTGGGTTATTCCGAATGTTTCGGAGACCGGAATATTGACTGCATATAAACGTATCCAGTGTTAATTTTGACAGCACAGTTTAATGTAGTTTTAGTTATAGTCTTTTGCCTCATATTGTCAAATGTAAAAACACGTGAAAATAGTGGATATATATTTGTGCACAATTTTAAATCAAATCTTTCCCCATAAAAGTAGGTCTGATTGGATTAAGTCTGTCAAACATTTCAGTGTAGTTTTTATTTATTGATGAAAATGTCAGTTAATTAGTTTTAGTGATGGTGATCTAATTATCTACAGAAATATTGATGAGTTTTACCATAATTAATCAGCCCTAAAAGGCGCAGACGGATGTTAAATCTTTACAGCACTTTTCTCTTCATGATAAAGTGAGTGAGAATGAGCCGAACTTTATTAGGATTTCAGTAAAAAAAATCTTTATTGATAAGTGAACTCTGACACACCTTTGATCTTAAATAGTCCCTCATAGATGGAAGTTTTCCCACAGCCTATAATAAAACCCACAGTCCTGCTTCAACAGGATGCCGTCATGTCCCAGGTGTTTCACACAGGTAGATCAGCTGTCTGAGGTTCTGCAACGTTTGGCTGGAGGTCTGTCACCATTTGAATGTTTTATTTCTTTGACTTGAGGCTCCTCTTGCTCTTCATCTTCGTCGCTGCTCTCCTCCTCATCACCTGAAACAGGTAAAAACACGTTCACTAATGGTCTCCTGTTAAATTAGCCTTTAGCCGTTGGCAGCATAACTCACCTTCTGCGCAGACTCCGCTGTGCTTCTCCCGCTCCACCAGCTCGGTAAGAACCCGGGACGCGATCACGTTTACCTCCTTAACACCTGAGATCAGAGATTTTAGATTACGTTCCACTTTGACGCAGATTTTCTCTCTCTGCCCGTCTCTACATTTCAGCTCGGCCAGCACACACGCCGTCGCCATGTTTAGGACTACTTTCCGGTGACGTCATTACGCATCATAGGATGCGTTCATGTACCTTCGCAAAATAAGCTCCTTTCGTCAAGTGTTTGATTTTATAAACCTCACAGAGAGGCAGTTAAGACAGAATCTTAATAAGTGGCCATGTAAGAAGATTTTTTGGAGTAATACTATATTTTATATTTTTCTTTTCAATACTATTTTTGCCACAGTGGCTCAGTGTTGATGGTATACCAGTAGTATTTTTTAGTTTGCTTTGATTTCCCAAGCTTTTTGGTGGTTAGTGAATGCACTATAAAATCATCCGACTCGCCATATTGCGATATTTAATTAAATTCCGTGTTTTTCCGTCACATTTAACCTTAAGAAACGTTACTCCACTATTTAAACACCCTTATTATTTTTTTAAAATCACTTTAGCTGGTGACCTTTGACCCTGCAGTACCGCCAAATACAATCTGCGGAAATAAACCGGAAGTTTTCGTCCCAGCAGCAGCAGCTAGCGGTTTGTCTGTCAGATACTATCAGACCTGTTGGATCTTAAGTCTGTTGTTCTCTGTTAATCAGCCGCCGATTGGCTGATTTACTCGCAGGTGAGACCCTGACACGTTGGTGATACAGGACGTAGAGGTGTGTTTGCCTCAGGCAGCTAATTCTAAAGCTACACAGTGCTTGAAATGTGCATAAGGGGATAACTGATGCTAAAATGCTAACTGTTGCTAACGATGCTAAATAACTAATAAAGGTTAATGATTTGATTATTGGCTATTCAGCATTAAACTGCTGTGTGCATCATGATTAGTCTTAATTGATTAATTAGAAATTGAGTACTTAACCCATTTGAATCCTCGAAAAATAACGTTTGATATTGTTTATTTATTTGGACTGAAGCCATCATTAATCCTTAAAGAAGAGACTTTATTTCAGAGGTTTATGTTGATATGTGGAGTCAAAGTAGGGCTGTGTAGTTTCAGATGTTTATGAAGAGAGAGGAGACGCAGCTTATCACTTACCACCATATGTAGTCAGCTCCACCTGATGCTCCTCCACCCACAGCTGAGTGAAGCTCCTCCGTCCATGTTGAGGCTTTAAAACAGCAGAAAGCTTTGGGATGAACTCCTTACACTGTCACTGAAACAGGAACCTATTTAATCAGGATATGTCAATATAATAGCAGGTCTTCTTCATAATCAGTGCTCCCCCAGAGTTCCCACGCGTCCTGCAAAACCTGGAAAACCTGAGAAAGGATTGACTAATTCTCCAGTCTTGGACAACATATGGAAAATGAGGGAAAAAGTAAAATGTCCTGGAAAAGCTTGAATTGTCCTTGAAAATTATTTATCTTCCTTCTACCTTGTTAGTGAACAAAAATCAAACATAGGAAATGAAGTAAAAATGTAGATGAAATAATGCAAGTTAGGGAATTAAACAAAAAAAAAACAACCTCAAAACAATCGTGACAAAAAGAAACAATAAATAATGGCAAAATAAAATGATTAATGAGTAAAAATAAGTATAAACCATACATTTATAATGGCAAGACACTACATAAAAAGCCAGACTAAAAAGATAGCTAATAGACCATGTTAATGCCTGAGAGTTATAAATAAATAAATTTTAAGTTCAATATGATACAATGGAGCTAGCTAGAAATATTGGTCATCGACCTTTAGTCTTGTTATTTAGAAGGCTAGATTAACCTGAGAATTCCCCACATCAATATTGTAACTTCAGTTGGTTATGTGACACTGGAATCTGTGGGTGTCATTGTGCTATTCTATGGTAAATTTGTCATAATTTCTAAGAATGTCAGAGAATGTTTGATATTTCATAGATGTGTTACAGCCATAGACTGCACATCTTGTAAATCAGACCTTTGGAGTGGAAGAGGCATAAACATAGAAATCTGGGTAAATATACAAAATGTAAGGCACAACTGTAGAAAAGGATACTTCAGAGTGTGTCTATGTTTGTGTGGGATTTTGGAAATGTCCTGGAAAATGATTTTTAGAAAAGAGTGGGAACCCTGTCTTCAGGCTCATTAAAATAACTCCATTTTTTTGTGGCAGTTCATTCAGCATCTTATGTTTTTAGCTGCTTTTGCAATTAAAGTCAAGTTAAAGTCAAGTTAACACATTTTTCCCTTGACTATCCTGACTTTTCACATCATGTATTGGGTTTTTATCAAGCAAGCATTTGAATAAAAATGAATTAAAAAAATGACACATATTGTCTCTGTCGAGGATCAGATACAGCTTCAAGGTTACAGTGTCATTTAGCAGATGCTTTTGTCTAAAGTGACGTACATCTGAGAGTAAATACAACACAAGCAAGATTTTAAACTGGAGGGAACAACATTAGTAAGTTCAACAAACTGCTTCAAGTCTGTTTGGACACAAGTGCTGTCATGTGGTGCTGTAGACAGTGCCTTTTCTTTAACACAAACATTGTATTTGTTTTCATTTCTTGCCTCACTCCCGAGTCCATGACAAGCAGATAGACTCCCTCAGGGGAAGTGGGATTCCAGTAGCAGTTAAGTATTACAGATAAAAAGATATATAAAAAAGATAGATCTAAACATAAATGTAACTATAGAAATAAGATAAAAACTAAAATATGGCTGGCTGCTGCTCTTCCCGTCCTCTGTCTTCCTGTTACTCCTTCTCCCCCGAGTGAGGAGTTGTACAGTCTGATGGCCTGAGGGACAAAAGAGTTTCTCAGTCTGTTGGTCTTGCATTTGAGATGTTCATAAAGGAACTCCTGTCTAATCTTTTGGGCTTGCGGAGTGATTTGAACACGAGTGTCTGACATTGTTCACGTGGAAGTATGAGGCCGGTTGTGATGCTGCTTGATGACATCACGTTTTTGTCACAGGTTGATGATGTCGGACAGAAAGACGGAGAAGACGGAGGAGCAGACAGAGGAGCAGACGGATGAGCAGGCGGAGGAGCAGACGGTGTCTCTGGTGGACGTCCTGCAGGAGGACGAGGAGCTGGAGGAAGAAGCCTCAGCTGTGCTGGCAGGAAGTGACTCAGACCACTGCTCATACCCCCAGGTACAGCCTCGCTGTGTGGGGAGAGGACGCAGTGAAGTGCAGCCTCTGGTGTGTGTTTAATGTGTGTGTCGTATTTCCTGATTCAGGGCTATGTGAAACGTCAGGCTCTGTACGCCTGTCACACATGCACTCCCAGCGGCGGTGAAGCAGCTGGCGTGTGTTTGGCGTGTTCATACAAATGTCACGAAGGTCACGACCTCTACGAGCTTTACACCAAGAGGTCAGCACTTTTTCTTTTAATCATCAGTTAACCTATCTAAATGGTTTTTGTGGTGCATGTGCATCACAGCAGGAGGGTTGTTGGTTTGATTCCTGGTCAGGATCTTTTGGTGTGAAGTCTGCATGTTCTCCCATGCTTGTGTTTTTCTCTTGTACTGTAGCTTCTTTCCACAGACCTAAAACATCATTAGGTTAATTGGTGACTCTAAATTGCCCTTCTGTCTTTGTCGGCCCTGTGATTGACTGGTTGACTGGTCAAGGGTCTACCCTGCCTCTCGCGTTCTCAGGACAAGCGGTAGAGAAAATAGATCCATGTATGTGTGTGTGTGTGTGTGTGTGTTTGTATTTATTACTTTATATATTAGATTAGATAGAACTTTATTAATCCGCTTGGAAAAACTCCCTCAGGGAAATTGGGATTCCAGTAGCACTTAGGTTTTACAGATAAAAACATATATAAAAAAGACAGATCCAAACAAAAATATAAATAAAATATATTTATATGTGTGTGTGTATACGTGTGTATGTATTTCAGAGTGTCACAGTCGCGCAGCAGGTAGTGCACATGCCTCACAGCAAGAAGGTTGCTAGTTTGATACCCTGGGCCGGTCAGGGCCTCTCTCTGTGGAGTTTGCATGTTCTTCCCGTGCGTGTGTGGGTTCTCTTTGCGCTCTCTGGCTTCCTCTCACAGACCAAAAAACATGCTTGTTAGGTTGACTGGTGACTCTAACTTACCCTTAGATATGAGTGTGAATGTGAGTGTGAATGGCTGTCCGTCTCGCTATGTGGCCCTGTGATTGGCTGCTGACCAGTTTAAGGGTGCACCCCCCTGCTCGCCCAGTGTCAGCTGGGATAAGCTCCAGCCCCCTTGCGACCCTGGGCAGGATAAGCAGTAGAGATAATGGATGGATATTTGTTTTTTATAAATAACATTAACGTGTGTAAATCAGTGTAATTTACTCTTAATTTCTTTTTTTTTCAGGAACTTTCGCTGCGACTGTGGAAACAAAAAGTTCTCTGAGCTGCAGTGTAAACTATTTCCAGTAAGTTCTCATAGTAATCAAAGCATAAGTAGTCATAATTACTTCTTCTTAATCACATTATGGACCTGAGCCTGAAACAGAGAGCACTTGACCCCAGAGTCCAGTTGGTTTAATCAGTGAAAACAAACAAACCCGACTAAGGGAAGTTCTCAGGAAATCTTCAGTACTCAGGCCGTGGGTAACAGATAACAGAGTTTTAAATAACAGCAGCCCCTCCCTTCACTTCTGTATTAAAAAAAAAAAAAAAAAAAGGATTTTGAATAATGAAATTAAGAGACAAATAAGAACAAATGTCACTGTGAAATTTAAAATATAATGTAATGTAGATGAAAATGAAAACACACTTTATGTGGATTTCTCTTTAAAAAAAAAGGGTAGATGGAGGTTGCTTGTTTTTGGGCTTGTTTTATCAAACTGGTGCTTATTTCAGTCGAAAAATCCGGCAACACATGGACATGGAGATGGAGCCACACCGTTAAAGCAGCAAAAGCATTTTCAAAAAAGTAACACTTTAATTACTTTCCCTGGTAACTAATTACATTTATGAAGGAGTAATTCCATTTGTAATTCAATTAATTTTTTGGGAAAGTAACTAGTAACTGTAGCTAATCATTTTTTAAAGTAATTTGCCCAACACTGCTTTTAACCTGTCAGAGGGTTAATTAGGAGGCTTTCAGTAGCACCATGTAATCATGCTATGTACCGGCTATCGTCCCCCCCTGATATCTCCCCTCAGGGACAGAGCTCGCAGGTTCCTTTATTGGCTCTCATATTTACAGAGACATGGTCTTCTAGCAACACCACCTCAAAAAACCTGAACTAACCCTTTAAAGTACTGAACCTTCATGGTGTGTTGGACTGACCTGATGTGTGTTTGTGTGTTTTAGGAGAAGGATGAGCTGAACCCTCTCAACAAATACAGTCAGAACTTCTTTGGTCTCTACTGCACCTGCAGCCGACCGTACCCCGACCCCGACGACCAGGTGAGAGTTTATCTGTGAATGAAGACCGAGGGAGATGGTTTACTTCTCGACCGTACCCTGACTCTGATTGGTTGGTGTGTCTTTAATTATTTTATTTTATTTTGTTTATTGTTTATTTGACAAGGACACGCAGTAACATTGATGCTGTGATACTTGAATATACACAGGTCCCAATTGCACCGCTGCAAGTGTGTATAGCACAGTGCTAATTTTCAACACCAGTCCATGGGAGGCTTTTAAGGATTAAAGTAGTACAAAGAAAAAATTAGAGAAAACAGAGAATGGAAAATAAAATGATTTTTCAAATGCCAATCCCATTATCCACTCTGCTGGTTGATCTGGTTTTTATCAGTTCTCTTAAGGATAAGGGAAATGTAAAGCAAAAAAGATCAATGATGCTTATTTGTTTGGCTGTTACTTATTATTTCTCAGCTTTACTTGTTTCTTTAATTCTCACCCCTCGTCTTTAATACCACCTTCTCTCTGATTATTTCAGTGTCTTAAATGTAAGCCTTGCTCTTATTGGTTGATGAGTTTTAATGTAAGGCTCTCTCTGATTGTCTGCTGTCTGCAGGTGGAGGATGAGATGATTCAGTGTATTGTGTGTGAGGACTGGCTGCACGGCAGGGTGAGTACCTCTGCACACCTTTGAGCTGTCATGTGACATGGAGCTGCGGCGCCCCCTGCTGGTCTCACCTGTCCATGTTTTGTAGCACCTTGGCGCTGAGGTTCCAGACTGTGTGGAGCTGCAGGAGATGATCTGTGAGTCCTGCATGAACAAAAACTCCTTCCTGTGGACGTATGCCGCTCACCTTGCAGGTAAACACTCCATGTTTGTTACCATGGTAACCGCAGCAGCTCACTAGATGAAAGATGGCGTTTATTATTGAGCTTTAAGGCTTGTTTGAGTCCGATATGTAACAAGAGCCTGAAATGTAGCAATGACCCAAAATGTTATAAAAAAATGTAATGAAAACCTGAAATGTAATAACTGGTCGATGATGTAACAAGATGCTGAGCCCAAAAGGTAACACATTTTGGGTCAGTTATTACATTATGCCCTATAATGTAATAAAGTTATTATGTTTTGGGCTCAGCATCTTGTTACATTATCAACCAGTTATTACATTTTGGGTTTTATTACATTTGTTTTATTACATTTCGGGCTAAACACTTTTTTTTTACATTATTGACCAGTTATTACATTTTGGGTTTTACTACAATTTTTTTTATAACATTTTGGGTCATTGTTACATATTGGGCTCTAACTAGGCTTTAAATGAATCTTTTTTTTTTTTATCACTTACTTTTTTTATTAATATATTTTACATCCACACAGATACAAGAACATACATGAACAACCCACAGTCAAAACAGTACAAAATAAGAATAACATTTCTTTGTCATCTTGTCTTCATCTCAGTCGATTTTGTCTGTCCTCTTCGTCGCAGTTTTTGGTTTTGAATAATGTCCATTTCTCCCATTTTCCTTCCAGCTGTGCTTTTTCTAGTCTCAGGGGATGTGTCAGTTTTTCCATTGTGTAGATTTCTTCTACCCCAATCCACTGGTCTTAACAAGGAGGATCCACTTTACCTCATTTCCTTGTAATAGCTTTCTATCAACAGTATTTTGATCAAATACCTATCCCTTACTCTTACTATTTCTCTCATAGAATTAAAATTACAGAGTTATAGTACCATGTGGCTCATAGGAATATCATACCCCCGTATCTTTTGCATAGTTCCGTGTTCAACTCTCCGAAATGTCAGTATTTTATGTCATTTCCAAAATATGTGCTAGTGGTCTGCATCCACAGGTTTGTAATGAATCTTAAAGCTCTGATGCATCACTGTACTCTTATGAACTAGTTCGGTGGCCCGCTTTGACCCTCCATAGACTGAATTACTGGTAGGCCTGTGCTCAAAATATTGATACGGCAATATATCGTCATGCACTCCTTGGGGATACATGTATCGATACAGATTCTTCAGAATCGATACGGCCACAATGTTTTGACAGTTGTTGTCAATACTCTTTGTGTAATGTTAACAATGGCACAGTTCAAAGTAGAAGCCAAACTACATGATGAAGCACATGTTCCAAATTTGAACTTAGGTCTACCATCTTTGAGGACCTGAATTTAAGTTTCATAAGTTGCAGAATCATTTAAAACTCTCTCTTGTTCTTTTTTTTTTGTAATAAAAAAACAAAATGTCCGGAATTTTGTTAAAAGCGTAGTCAGTGTTCACAATTTACGTGTATCGGGATACATATCGTATCGTGGCCTCAGTGTCAGGATATGCATCGTATCTTGAGGTTGCTGGAAATACCCAGCCCTAATCACTGGTGCCTTGTGATTAATGAGGCTGAACTGAATCAGCTTCCTTCATTCTTGAGTAATTGTTTCCATGTTAAATTTCTGGAAGCTTCAGTCTGTTCTGTGACTCTAGGGCTGGGCGATATTACCTAATCTCGGTATCACGATTAATTGAAGCTCTTACGTCGATTGTGATTAATGAACGATTATTTTATGATATGCTGGAACAAATTGGTGGTGTTACCGACTGTCATCGAAGCGGTCTTCCTGCAGTTTTTACACTTTATTTCTTTCTGCTCGATGTCCTCTGCACAGAATCCAGAATGTGCCCAAACAACGGAGATGGCATTTTTCTTGGCTACAAGGTCCTCTGATAGATTGGTGCTTGTCTCCTCCATGTTGGCAGCGCGTCCTTCGCTCTTGGCGAAAGTGAACGCAGACTGTATGGAGGGAGCGTGGTCATGTGACTTACACGGGGAAAATAATCAAAATAATCAACATGTGTAAAATTACTTCGATTAGTGGGTCTTAATGTCGGTTTCGAATATTTTTTGATTAATTGTCTAGCCCTATGTGACTCCGTCACAAACTTTCTTTTGCTGTCTCCAAAGTTTGACTTGAAGTGGGTAAAAGAAGTTTAAGACAGGAGGCTGGTCTCTTTAAATCATCTTGAAAGCAGATGTAAGGCACTGGAGGAAGATGATGCAGGATGTAGATGCTTTAACTGATGATTTTTGCTCGGTGACTCTGAACTGATCCGTTATTTCTGTTGTTCTTTGTTTGCTATTGTTAAAGTCTGATAAATGCTCTTGGCCAGAACACTCTTGTAAAAGAGATTCTTAATCTCTGTGTGGGTCTCCTGGTTGAATAAAGTTTAAAAAAAGAGACCCCCATTATACTCTGTGTGTAAGCCAATAAAACACATTATTTATGTGTATATTCATGTCAGTGTCATTTGTTCTTTCTAACCAACATTTTTTTGTAATTTTTTTGTTTTTATTTTAGTGTATTCTTATTTTTCATCATTTGTAAACTGAATGTGTCCAGTTTCAGGTCCAGGTGTTGATGTGAAGGAGGAAGGCGGAGCAGATGAGGCCAAAACAAACAAAGAAGAAAAGGTGGGTGATTAATCTGATTACCTTTATTCTCCTTGTGTGTTTGGGTGGTGGTGGGAGGTAGGGTTGTTGGCTCCAGATATCAGACAGGTGCCATAAAAACTGTCTTCAGCCTGCACTGACAAAGAGCAGTGTAGTGGTGTCCTTCAGTAACATGTCATGTTTAATTAAAATGAACTCACGGTGCAGCCGGTGGTCCATGACCAAAGGGTCAAAGAGAAGCGAATCCCCGGGATTATCATTCAACAAAACACCAAACAAGTAATCAATCAGTCTTCATTTGAATAGCACCAGTTCACTACAAAGTTTATCTCAAAACAGTTTAAAAAGATGAGATCTAGACCATACTCTTCATTTATTTATTCATTTTTTTAATTGTTTATATTATCATATTGATTAGATAAAATGAGTGAAAGATAAATTCCAACCTGATGACCCCATTGATGTGCAGGTTGTTGCCCACCAGCTTGCACAGTTAAAGGATGTAAATATATAATAATAATATATATTATAATAACATATTAAAGATATAATAGAAATCTCATGACTTCTTACTTAGCGCTGATCCTTTTTATTAAGCACAGATATCCTGAATTTATTGAAAACTCTAGCCCATAAATCCATCAACCCCTCCATCCCTAAATGATTGACTATTGATTATGTCTCAGGATGATGATGTCACTGAGCCCAGCTGTAAACGAAGCCGTGAAGAGGCGGAGCCAAGCTGCAGACTGAAAGAGCTCCAGGCAAGTGGTCAGAAAAAAGTCAAATCAGGAGCCGTCTTCTGGCCGTCCGAGTGGCGCTCCAAACTCTGCACCTGCAGCACCTGCAAGGTAACACCCAGTGATCCTATTGGTTGATTTAACACCCACTGTTTCTATTGTTCCATGTGTAACTGACTGTTTCTACTGGTGCATGCATAACTGACTTTCCCTATTGGTTCATTTGTAACCGGGTTTTTCTACTGGTCCATTTGTAACCGGGTTTTTCTATTGGTCCATTTGTAATTGGCTGTTTCTATTGGTCCATGTGCAACCGGCTGCTTCTATTGGTCCATTTGTAACTGGCTGTTTTCTATTGGTCCATTTGTAACTGGCTGTATCTATTGGTCCAGGTGACACTAACTTGCTGCATCTTTGATATGGTGTCTTTTATTACATGTGCATGTGCAGTCTCAGCATCTTCACTTCATATTCTCTTATTAAATGATGGCCTTGTTTTGTAATCAGGAGCAACTGACTGAAGGGGGCGTGTCCTTCCTGTATGACGAGTTGGACACCGTCCTCGCCTACGAGAACGATGGGAGGAGGAACGAACAGACTGCGAGACGCCATGACCCGCTGATGTCAGCGCTTGACAACCTGAACAGAGTCCAGCAGCTTGAGATCATACACGGTACAATACAGCCATTGCTACAGAGTATTACACATGGTACTTCATGTGAAAAAATGTCTTAAAGCCTCCTTTATATTAAAGCCTGCCTCCATTAGAAACATCCTCCATTTTAAAAGCAGGTAACAGCTATGATTTTTTAAATCAAGGCCCAGGTTTGTAGGATCTACTTCTACGGCTGAAGCTTCTAAACATGAATGAATGAATAAGTGAATCTTATTTCAAACATATGTACAAAGAAATAATAATAGAGAAATACCATTCAAAATCTGCTTTAACATCTTTGCAAATACATTATACATATGTACACTACAAAACATATAATCCATATAAATATATTTATACTCATATACACGACAAAATATATAACATACAATAAAAAAATTAATATATATACAACATATAAGTGTTAATATAGACATAATATACATATACTACATAAACATCTATATAAATATAATTTGTACCTATGCACACATACATAATTACATGTATAGACATGTTACGTAAATATCCATATAAATATGATGTCTAATATCTATACGCTATATAGCAAAGTGTATAGATAGTAAAGTGTATATACACATCATGATAGTCTGAATACTGCATTTTGTTTTGCTACTCAGGGTTATCTCTGTTTTTATTTTTGCTGTTTCAGGATATAATGACATGAAGTCAGAGCTGAAGGACTATCTGCAGAGATTTGCATCAGAAGGCAAGGTGAGATTTGGAGTCCAGTGAGCAACAGCCGCCATGTTGAAATGCTGCCTCAAACTAAGTGGTGGTCAATTCAGCCATGCCTCTAATTGAACAGAATTGGTATCCTTAAAACAAAAACAGAGGAGTTGTTAAAAAGTACCACCTCACGCAGTGTGAGGATGTAGAGAAGTAAACTATTTAGACCAAATTGTTTTGTGAACCAGACTGTAAACATGTTTATTTCTGCTGAAAACATGAACATTTTAACATGGAGTGTGTATGGGGCCTCTGCTGCCTCTGCTGCCAGCCTCTAGTGGACAGTACAGGCACTGCAGTTTTTGAACTTCAGTGTTTGGTTCGTTTTTAACATTAGAGGTTGGTTCAAGGGTTTAAATGGAGAAATATGACACCTCTGATTGGCTGTTAATAACACCTGCTCTCTGATTGGCTGACAGGTGGTCACCCCGGAGGACATCCGCCAGTTCTTCGAGCAGCAGCAGACTCGGCGGCGGCGTGCCGATGGCGGTGGTGATTTCTTCTCCACCTGATGACTTTTTACCTTAATTCATCATCTATGTGGGATCGTCCTCCGTCTTGTTTTCTTCTTTGTTTTTCTGGCAACGTGGTGCTTTGTGTTTGTTGATATTTTTTTTCGTCAGATCACATCTTTAGCTCTTCCTCGGTGGTTTTTCCGTCAGCACACCATAATGAGGTTTTATCAAGTTTTTATCTCCGGGTAGCCATTTGTGTAGAAGTCAAAGGTCGTCATTATTGTGTTTTTTATTAAAGGGATAATTATGAATACAAAAGGTAAAATGGAGTCTTTTTTAAATAAAACGTTAAGCTAAATATGAAACCAAATCTGGCTTTTGAATTAAATGTCCAGCACTGTGTTCAATTTGAAGTGAAGAGACCCCTGACCTTAGCATCTACATACATTTCTGAGGAATTATCCAATCAGCTGCATGACCCTTCGTTCCCATTACTGCTGCAGTTTAATAGATCATGAGACATGTGACCTCCTATCAAACTCGTTCACTTCCTTCCCATAATGCAGAGGAAGACTTGTTGTCATAGCAACGCTGGCTGTGCTGTCATGAAGTCTCCTTTCAGAGAGATTTGGTCTGCTTCAAACAAGAAACAAGAGACGATCAAAAGGAAACGATCTGAAAAAACGCTGAGCTGAAAGTGTGAAAAGCACTGAACCCTCACAACTGATATTAGTCTGATATTAGTCACAATGAAACCCATTAAGCACAAAAGATGTGCTTCTGAAAAACAAACTATAGAAATATTATATATTGGTGTCTTTTTTGGCTTTGATTTAGCTATTTTATCAACCCAGACTTACTAAATCATTGACATAAAATACTAATATATTTTGTAAATGTTTTAACCCTTTAAATGTCAGGTTTTTGTCCTGATGCCACAATGATTTTATATGTAAAAAAAAGTATGTTTTTTATATAGTTCATGCAAAGTAGATTATTAGCTCTGGAGCATTAACACCCGTAGATATGTCAGTAATTACCAGTAGCACTATTATAAGGTAGCTCTAAAACTATTATACGCTGATATTATTTCCAATTTTTAGAGGCTTGATTTTAATCCAATATCAGTCCTAATCAAACACATCAAACATTCATAAATTTTAAAAAAGACTTGAACACTTCAAATACAAATTTTTCATGATTTCACCATGTTTTTAGGTAAAAACAAGTAAAAAAAAAAAAAAAAAAAATTCAGTTTACCACATGCAAAGTAAATTCTTAAACACAGCCTGGGGTATGTTGGTGATTAGCAGTAACACTGATTTTTATGAACTGTTATTTTTTGCCCAGTGTCCAATACTCACACTAATACTGCACGCCACAAAAATGCTCTTTTCATAAGGTAGCAATAAAAATATCAAACATTGATATTATTTTAAACTTTTAGGCTTTATCTTTAAAGCAACATCAGTCCTAATCAAACATTTCAAATATTTATGATTTTTTAAAGATTTTAACTCTTCAAATGCCTTTTCTTGGCATTATTCCATAATGATATTTGGAGGAATAAACAAAAAAATATTTTCAGGATATGTAAAATAGGTCTTTAGTTTTGGATTATTACAGCCTTGGATATGTCGATGATTAGCAGTAACGCTGATCACTCATACTGCTCATCACAGAAAATGCACCTTTCATAAGGTAGCTATAAAAAAATGTTAAGCTGATATTAATTCCCACTTTTTTTAGTCTGTATTTTAAAACCAATATCAGTCCAAATCATACGCATCAAATTTGAACACTTTAAATGTCAAGTTTTATTTCATGATGACACCACATTTAGATGAAAAAACAAAATGACACGTAATTTTCAGTAAGCTATATTCAGTATGTTTTTTAATATATTTTATTTTTAGCAGCAACACTGATTTTTATGCATTATTACTTTCCGCAGTGTCATGTTCATATGCTGAAAATGCTGCCATCTAGTGGAGAGTGAGAAAAATTACCAGTTCCAAGGCAGAAGCCCAGACTGACACCCGGATATAATAAAATACATTTGTTGGGCTCTGATGGATCATGAAATGGCACATTTTTTTGGGCTCAATAGTTTGAGTGTAGCCCTTGTTTGTATTTTAGACTTACTGTCGGAGCTGAGCTGGAAATAACAAGATCAAATAAAGATACACAATCTTGCCTAAATTCATGCCGCATGCATGAGCATGGACAAGTTGTTCAAGATAAAGAATGGAAAGTGCATAAAATGTGCACAACAGTTCCTAATTAAATAACCCTAGTAACCCATGTCCAGGCAAAGGAAACTGGAAACCTTTGGTCTTGTGTTCCATAGTGGTCTTCAAGCCAAGCTTTGTCTGGCCCCTCCCCCAGAACCTGTTTGCCTTGGGTGACTCTACCAGGGGCATAAAGCCCCCAACAGCATAGCTCCTGGGGTCACTGGGATATGCAAACCCCTCCACTGCGATAAGGTGGTGGCTTAGAATTTTAGTTGTTTCCCCAAAAATACTAAATTTTACCTCAGAATTTTAGATTTTTCCTACAGAATTCTGGCTTTCTCACAGACCTCAAACAAGGTCAAGCTTTCATTTTTCTTTTCCTTCTTTCTTTTTTTTTTTTTGGCTGTGTTTCCAAAATAAGAAAATGTGAGGGGTCAAATTTTGTTGTTGTTTTAAGGACAGCTTGTTGTCATTAAATACCAACAAGTTTTATGTTTTCTGGCACATGTCAAGAAAAAACCTCCCTGTTCAAATGTTTTTGATGCTTCAGCACATCAAACAGTTTACACACTTAAACTCTGATGGTCTTTCATTTCAGTTTGTCTTTGGCATTTCTTCTGTTTATACAAATGTATTAATCAACCTGCCACAGACAACAGATGGAAATAAGCTCATGGCCACAATCTGGTGCATTTACATGTCAACATTCATTAATGTGCACTGAACCCTATTTAAATAAATGAATAAATAAACAAATAAACAAACAAACAAATAAATACATAAATAGTTTTTCATCATGGATGTGCAGCTGGCAGATCTGCAGCAACTGTGTGATGCTCTCATGTCAACATGTGCAGCAGCAGCACCTTGTTGAATCAATGCCATGAAGAGTGACGGCAGTTCTGAAGGTTCTCACCTGAACTAACAAGGTGTTCCTAATAAAGTGGCCTCTGATTATAGTTATCTTTTAGTTTATAGTTATCAAAGTATTAGACTTCCAGCTCGTCTGAATTATTCTGTTCACACCTCTGTGAAAATAATCAGGCTGTGATCCAAATGAGTCTCCTGACATGAGGAGGGAGTCTTCACTCTGATTGGTGGACGCATCTCTGCTGCTGTCCAATCAGAGATCAGCTCTGCTCCTGTGCACAAAGAGTCAGCACAGAAGCTAAGGTCTTATATCACAGCTGACAGGGGCGACAACTTCACAAACCTTAAGGAGATTTATGTGAAAACAAGCCACAAAAACAGCGTAGAGAGACGATCATATTCAACACATTCACATCTGACTTTTCCTCCAGCGGGCCTCTTTGTTTCCCCACAGACGTCATATTCATCAACTCTGTTTGAGTGTTCATGACGTGGACTTGTGGCCTGTGTTGGTTCTTGTCCGTAGTTCAGAGTGAAAAGTTCAGGAGCACCTGTAGATTGGATTTACTGAAACATGGTTTTCAGACGTTCAGCTCTCTGACTCTTTCTCTCTGGGCCATATTTGATGTCATGTTTCAGTCACTGGGACAGACGATGAAAGAGCTCATGTTCTGCCTTAACTCAAGTTCATATGTGTATTTTTGATGGCTGCTAGACTACGTTCACACTCACTGATGTTCAGAAACTCTTGTTTTCATATGCAGATCCCCCTGATCCAGCTGTATTCTCTCTCTGTCTGTGTAGGGTCATTACCATATTTAACTTATTAACTTCATCGGTGTTACTGTGCTCCTCTGTTCACCAAAAACTGATCAAACAAACAAAAAGAAAACAGTCATGAACAATCGGTCCAGCTGGTCTAGACCCACCCGTCTGTCCATCACTGCACGTTTCCTTTCTTTTCCTCTTTGGTGTGAGAGCACTGATGGAGGATTTAGTGATGCTGATGTGTTTTTATTCTTTATTTTTAACTCTGTGTCAGTGTTGATATTGTAACTAACTAACTCTTCCTCCAGCGGGCCTCTTTGTTTCCCCAGAGGGCTCAGAGTCGTCATATTCATCAGCTCTGTTTCTCTGTTTGATAGATCGTTCAGCTCGTCCTCTGGACGTCTTCATGTTGACTCTGCGTGTGTTTGAAGTCCTCCTGCTGACTGTGATCACTGTTCTCCTCTTCAGAGCTCAAGGTGAGAAAATCAAACCAACATTTATCCAAACGTTTGACCATCATCTGTTCAGCAGAGCTGAAGTCTTTATGTGTCTGATTTTCAGTGAACCTGGGATCATCTGCTGGAAACACAGTGGAGAATCTTCTGCTTCTGTCAGATTTCACCGATCCAGCAGTTAAACACAGACATCAAGTCCATGCATTAATTCATCAGCTCAGTGTAACTTTATTGTCCACAGACATGAACCCAATTTAGTGAGTTTGAAGTCAGCAGCTGACGATGAGCCAGTGAAGAATATGAAGCTAATACTGGACTTAAAGTCCATAAAGCAGCCACATGATTGAGCTGTTTGTGAAATAATATCGTCTGTAATCATCACAGAAAGAAATATTTTATTTTTGACTTCAGCTCTGGAAACATTTTTTTGACATTTATTGTATCAACCCTTCTCTTTCGATAGCCTCAACATACATACTGCCTGTATACATGTCTATGTGCAAATTTTAGGGCTGGGAAATTAATTGACTTTCAATTTCAATGACAAATATAGCTTCTGACAGTTATCAAAATATGATCATCCAGATTTAAAATAGAAACAACCCACGACCCCAAAAAAGGGAGGCGGTACACACACACACACACACATATATATGTATATACATATAGATATAGATATATTTGTGTATGTGTGTGTGTGCGCGTGCATGTTTATATATGTGTGTACATAAAATAAATAGTATGGCTCCAGTCTGCTCCTTTGAAAATTGTCTTGAGATTGTGATGAATTGCTTCTACACAAATAAGGATTGATTGTTTGATTTTTTTGGCTCTCACGGTCTTCTGTGTTACCAAAATGAGAAATACTGTCAAAATGTGTTGTTTTAAGGACAGCTGATTGATGTTAAATACAAACAACTATTAATGAAACCCTATGTGGCTGCCTCAGGACTGGTGATAGGGACTGACAAATATTTTTTTTTTTCAAATTATTTCATTATTATTAATTTTAAAATTTTACAACTGTTTTCTTAATTCAGGCCCCCACATCATATGCCAATAAGGCCCCAGAAGAGCCATAAACCACACATCCCTTCATCAAATTAACATTACCTGCACAAACAACAACTAAAGTTCATTTAGATTAACAAGCACATATGCCTAAGTAGATGATCCAATAAGAGCACAGTCCCTGAACTGGGCCTAAAGTGGGTGTCTCTTGCTAATTTTTTCTAACTTTCTCAGATCAAGGAGGGGCACAGATGTCTGAAGGTCTCTCATACAGATTCAATTATAAGACGTTAAGGGTAATCATATATTTGTGGACCCTTGACACAAAAATAAATTTCCTCCTGCAGCTTTAAGAGCTTTGTAGGTGAGAAGAAGAACTTTGACCTCAAATGCAAAGGAGCGGGAACAGGAGCAATGTCATCTCTTCTCTTAGTTCCAGTCAGGACACGTGCTGCAGCATTTTCTTCTGTTCATACAAATGTGTTTAATCAACCTGCCACAGACAACAGATGGAAATAAGCTCATGGCTACAATCTGGCACATTTACATGTCAATGTTCATTTATGTGCACTGACCCCTATTTAAATAAATGAGTAAATAAACAAATAAACAAACAAACAAATAAATACGTAAATAGTTTCTCATCACGGATGTGCAGTTGGCAGATCTGCAGCAACTGTGTGATGCTCTCATGTCAACATGTGCAGCAGCAGCACCTTGTTGAATCAATGCTATGAAGAGTGACGGCAGTTCTGAAGGTTCTCACCTGATACTAACAAGGTGTTCCTAATAAAATGGCCTCTGATTATAGTTATCTTTTAGTTTATAGTTCTCAAAGTATTAGACTTCCAGCTCGTCTGAATCATTCTGCTCACACCTCTGTGAAAATAATCAGGCTGTGATCCAAATGAGTCTCCTGACATGAGAACAAACCACATTTTTAACAACTGCATCTTCAAAGTGAAAAAAGGAGAAATGTTCTCATTTTTGTTCATCAGGAGAAATTCACAGAGAAAGAGACCGCACGCTGGCTGAAGACATTTGAGGAAGTGACACCACCTCTGATAAAAGGGAGGAGGTTGATCCTGACTTCAGAAAGTCTGCTTTAGACTCTGATGAAGTTTGAGAGAAGAGGACAGAGAGTCATGAAGGAGTTCAGGTGGATTCAGATTTCTTTCCTCCTCACAGCTCTGCCTCAGTTCACTGGTAAGAACATTTCTGTCACACTTTCTATTCAATCAGGAAACTGGAGAGAAGCTTCACTCATTTAAGAAAACTGAATGTGTTCATGTGTTACAGCCATGACCAGAGGAATGAGAATGACTTATTCTCACCAGACACTTTATTAGGTACACCCATTCAACTGATCACTAACACAACTAGCTTATCAATCACATTACAGCAACTTAATGCATTTATGCATGTAGACATGGTCAAGACAACCTGCTGATGTTCAAACATCATATTTTCATAATTATTTAATTAGGCAAGCTAACAACCTTTATGTTCCCTGATATAAAACATCTCTTTGTCAGTTTTCAATAAGATATCAGGGAGTTATCTTGTGGAACAAAGAGAAGAAGAAGAAAGAGCCACATTTTTATCATGTGTAACTGTTCCACATGTGGATGAAGTAAGGGGCTGATTTAACCCCCTGGATTTATCAATAACAGTAATGTCAACATCCCGTTTACTGAGTTCAGTTTTGTCCTGTCTCTTTGTTCAAAGTATGTTTGTCTCATCTAACCTGGCACGAGCAAGGTGTACATAATAAAATGGCCGAAGAGGGTATGGTCTTTGTGTCAGCTGATTATTTCTGTTTATTTTTTTCTACAGAAGCATACACAGAAAAACCTCTGACTGCCAAATATGGAGGAGACATCACTTTGCCATGTGAAAACTCAGGAAAACCTCAAAATTACTGTGAATATACAACATGGAACTTTGCAGCTTCAGGAAAAGGAACAGTCGAGTTGATCAGACTGGGAAAAATCGAAGATGTTGGAGCTAAAAAAAACAGACTGCGTCTTACTGAGGACTGTTCTCTGGTCATCAACAATGTCCAAGAGGAGGATGCTGGACGTTATGACTGTCTACAGTACATATCTGACAGAGGATGTTATCCTGATTCTTATTTTCTGCTCAGTGTTTCTAAAGGTGAGTTTGTTTCTTCATTTGGGTGGTGGGCTATCAGGACCTGCAGGGTCTTCTCTGCTGGTCTTGATGCAGTCACATTCATAAACTTGATGATGGTTTTGTCTTCATTAATATCAGATCTATCATAGAACACTGTTAGCATGAATTTCTCTCCTGAATCTTGTCTCTCTGCAGTAAGAAGGTGGCTCTGCCTCCAGTGCAGAGGTCTCATCTCTAAACGTCTCATCTATTAACTGGTGCTCACCAATTTACAGGCAAAGTGTGAGATCCATCCAAACAAAGCTGGAAGTCAAATGTGCACACCTGTAGGCAAACTCTGACCCAGGATACGTACCTGCTAGCAGCAGGGATGAACCATGTTATTGATCCCATATCTGTATTGGCAGATATTGAAACTTATGCCCATATTTACAGCCAATGTATCAGCTGTAATATCAACGTGATGGACTAATGTCCCATGATGCTTCACCTGATCATCTCTGCATGGGTTCATTGAAAATCAACAGTGTCCTGTTGTCACCTCCACCAAGGAGGTCATGTCCATGCTGGTGTTTGTCTGTTTGTCTGTCTGTAGGTAAGATAACTCAGAAAGTTCAAAATAGATTTTGATGAAATTTTCAGTGAATGTTGGTGATGGAGAAGAAGAAGAGGTGACTTCATTTGGTGCTGATCCACATCAGGATGTGGGTCCAGGAGATTTTCAAGGATTTGTTAACTTTGTGTGATGGCACAGTTTTTCATATTTTCAATAAAAACTCTTTTAACAAGGTCAGAAAGGTCGTGGAGTAGGTGCACGCTGTCTGAGCTCTTATAGTTCAAGAAAAAATGTTGTTACCTCCACCAAGGAGGTCATGTCCATGCTGGTGTTTGTCTGTCACGCACAGAGAGCTGACCTTTGTGACTGTGGCTCGTGTTCAGGCTAAGCCATGTACCTCATACAACCTCTTGAAAAACTCCTGAACTGTCCCTTTAAAGTGAAGTGAATATCTGTGGTTACTCACACAGACAAACTAAAAATGCTGACCTGCAGAGTGAAGAGAGTGTCTCCACCAGAAAAGCAGGATACAAGCCAAAGTCTATTCACTATTTCTGTTCATACTGAGGACTGTTGAGTTGTGTTCATCTGCTTTAGGTGAGGACATCAAGACAACAACACGAGCAAAAACATCTGCAAAACCAACAACGACTAAAACAACAGCATCAACTTTATCAACAACAACAAGATACAACACAACTTCGCAATCCACTACAAATACGACTGCAGAGACAGATGCCTCAAATGGACAAAGTAAACACATTTAAAAAACAATTTGCATAAACTTTCCTCTCCTTGCATGACTCAGATGTTCAGATTAATGTCAGAAATATAAATATAAAGCTTAAAATGCTGAATTGTTCTTCCAGATTGGCTTTGGTTGTACATCCTCGTTGCTGCAGTGGCTTTTATCCTGACTGTGGTGGTTGTTGTGAAAGTCATCAGACGGAAAGGTATGAACATGAAATTAAGCTTTTAGCTGGGTAACAGGGGCTTCATTTAACTCACTGTATTTTCTCTGTAAATTACAGTTGACTCCTAAATTGTGTTTGCAGAGAGTTTGTCTGCTCAGTCCTCCCTGTTTGAGAGCTCAAGTCTTCTTGTATTTTTGTGTCTTTACAGGAAACAAAACGCAGACGGGCGACAGTCCTGTGAGTTCATCTTCAGCTTCACTGAGCATAAATCTGTGTTGTTGTTTCAGGGCCACGAATCAAACTTAAAGTTCAAGGCTTTTCACTACCTACCAGACTCTAGAAGTCTTCAGTACACTGACACCCTCTCAGACTTAAAGACTGATTATCTTCAGTTTACTGAGTTTAACCTGAAAATTGCTCTATAACACTGAACCTACATTAACTGATCTCTCATTACATGAATGCAGCTTCTTCATTCATCTTCTTCTGTTTGGTCTGAGGGTCTTCAGTGAGGAACTGAAAGTGATTTTTACACATAAGCAGCAGAATGACAGATTTAAACAGATATTCCTCTCTGTGCTCATTAAAAGTTCTGCATTTCCTGAGAATAATGTGGTCAATAACAGACTGATCTCAGTGAACCAGAGAAGGAGAAACAGGAAGTAACACCATGATGCTAAAAACATACAGAGGTTTGACAAAGCAGAAGTCTGACATCAGATCACCACCAGCATTTTTAATTTAATGTAAATAAGATGTTGAAGAACCAAAAGAAAAAACTGTGATTAAAAAATAGCAGGCTTCATGTTTCTCTGTCCTCTTTGTACAGGACGATCCTGAGGAGGGTGTTTTGTACACTACCATCAGCTACACCAAGAACCAAAGTAAAGCCAAGGTAAGCTCCTCTGATTGGTTCATTTAACTCTGGACACTTTATTAGGTACACTTATTCAGTTCAGCCATTTAGACACGAGGACCCTCTTAAAAACAAGATGCCACATCTCAAAGGGCCAACCTCGAATAAATCTAAATTCAGTAGAGACAACTAAGATGAGGACAGATTGATGGTCTGGGTGTCCATGGGTTTGTAGCTATCATAAATTCTTATTTTTAGTCCCGTTGTCTCTGCCTGGATGGAGACATTTCTGGGGGTATATGTCTGTGTATATACATATATAGGTGCATCTATGACATGAAGAGTTTGGCTTCAGCCTGCTCTATTATAAAATGCCTTGAGATAACACTTGTTGAGATCTTGCATTATACAAATAAAGATTGATAGATTGAATTGCTTGGTTGACATGGTCAAGGTCATCCACTGAAGGTCAAACTGAGGATCAGAACGGAGAAAAAGGTGTTTTAGTGACTTTGAAGGTGGCATGGCTGTTGGTGTCACATGATTGGTCTGATTATTACAGAAACTGCTGATCTACTGAGATTCTCACACACAACCATCTCTAGAGTTCAGAGAACGGTCAGAAAAAGAGAAAATATCCAGTGAGCAGCAGATCTCAGGGTGAAAATGTCTTGTTGATGCCAGAGGAGAACGGTCAGAGCTGTCTGAGATGATTGAAAGGAAACAGGGACTCAGATAACCTCTTGTTAGAACCAAGGTATGCAGGAGAGCATTTCTGAACCCACAACACCTCAGATCTTGCAGCAGATGGGCGACAGCAGCAGAGGACTGCACTGGGTGCCACTTCTGTCAGCTCAGAACAGGAAAGTGAGGCTACACTTCACAAGGGCTCACCAAAGTTGGACAACAGAAGACTGCAACATTCAGATGGTAGGGTCAGACTTTGGTGTGAACATCATGAGAGCATGGATCCATCCTGCCTTGTGTTAGAAGTTCAGGCCGGTGATGATGTGATGGAGCAGGAGACATTTTCTTGGCTCACTTTGGGCCCTTTGTACTAACTGAGCATCATTTGTAGGCCACAGCCTGCTTGAGTGTTGTTGCTGACCATGTCCATCCTTCAATGACCACAGTGCACCATCTTCTGATGGACACTTCCAGCAGGATAACGCTCCAGGTCTCAAAGTGATTTCCTGAACATGACAGGGAGTTCAGATCTCAATCCAATAGAGCAGGAGATTCAGGAGATTCTCATCATGGACGTGCAGCTGACAAATCTGCAGCAACTGTGTGATGCTCTCATGGAGATATGGAGCAACATCTCTGAGGGATGTTTCCAGAATCTTGTTGAATCGGTGCCTCGAAGAACTGAGGCAGATACTAGCATGATGTACCTAATGAAGTGTCTGGTTAGTGTATATGTAAGGATCAAACAGAGCAGGAAAAGGATGGGTTATATCTCTAATTCCTCTGTTATCCTCCAGGGTGATGGTAAAGCTGAAGATGATCATGTGACGTACTCCACGGTGAAGACCTCTTCTTCTGCTGCTGCTGTTGGAGCCTCCACTGATCCCAACAGCCTCTACTCCACCGTCAACGAAGAGAAGAAGTAGACGTCCAGAGTTAGGTCACATCTGAAGTTATTTCAGCTTATTCACATTGATAACAGAACTGAGAGTGTTTTATGTGATGTGTTTGAGTGTTACATTGCTGTATTACTGTGAAGTAGGGATGGGCAACTGGCAGCCTGGGGCTACATGCAGACACTTTCTTCACACGATGCCCACCAGTCAGCCATAAAAACAGAACATCTGTCATGGAAACATCAAAATCACAATCATTTCCAGAATAATCTTTAACCAGACCTTTACTGGCAAGGACCACACCGTCAACAAGATGAATCTGACAATTAATTATCATTAAAGATTGAATGATGAATTTAGAAACAATGAACATGTTTCCAACATCGATTATGAGAAACTTCTTTGGGATCTGCTGCAGCTCCCGGGCACGACGAACTCTCGTTTTAGGGTCCTAAGAAGGACAGATGAAGTAGAAGAGGGATGGGAGGGAGGCGTGCGTCATTCTCATGAAACAACAAGAGGAAATGGTCACGTTTGAATTTAGGGACACGGGAAGAGACGTGATTCCGGTGTGTGGTCCTGCCCCCTCGAAACTGTGCTTTAAGCATCCCATGTGGTAAAAAATGTTAGTAGGGATGCACAATATTATTAAAACAATATTGCAAATAACTGCCTAGAAAGTTGGTTGTCAGTATCGGCACATATGATTTTTTTTTGTTTTGCCATAAGTTTGGCCGCACATATCAGCCATATATACCCCATCTATTGGCTGTAATAATGGCAGAAAGCACAAATGTACTAAATGTTTACCTCGTCACCAAATGTGACCATTTTATTAATCAAAAGTGTAATTTATCAAATAATTAGTCTGCATGTATTAAGTTGTTTTATTGGATTTAATGAGTTTTATTTGGAGTTTATTAACATTTACAGTGCATCCATGTTTGGCTCTTTCTTTGTGTTCTGAAAGTTATGAAACAGAACAAAGAGTAAATGAGACAATGATCATCTCGACTGTCTGACCTCCAATATAGTCACAAGAGTTATTTATATTCAGAGAGAAAGAGGTCAACAAAAGGTCATAGTCCACACTGAATATGAAGCTGTTCTTACCAGTGAACTGTTATGAATCAGATCAATCCAAAGGAACACAGCCGAGGTCAACAAGGAAGAGGCTTTTCTCAATAATTCCTTTTGTTTTCATTTTTTTTTCTGATGTAAATAAGCTTAATTAAGATCATTTTACTTTGTCATCTGCACTGTCTTTGGCCAAGGGTGGTCAAACTCTCATTTCTCTTTGACAAATCTGATTTAAATTTTAAAGAAAATCTAAACTATTTGGCAAACAGTAACAACATTTATATTAAATCAACAGTAACAGCATTCACATTAAATCAATCACATTATTTAACTTTCACTGTCTTTAAACTGCTGATGTATATCATTGTTATTAATCATTTTCTTTTGTTGAATATTCAGAAATGCTTTGGCAGTGATGCCCTTTAACATTCATGCCTGTAAAGCTCTTCAGACTGAACTGAACTGTCACATCAGTTAGGACAGTTTTAGGGGCCCAGAGCTGCCAGGGGCCCTCAACTTACTGAAACATATGCTATATTGTCTTATATAACTGTTTTAACTAAACTTGCTCCAAAGCCTGTATTACAAAGTTCAAGTCACTGCATTTTTCCTCTGGTCTGATGACCATGAACAGCATGAGTTTGCTTCAGAGGAGGAATTTCCTTTGTGGCAGATTTTATTTGCAAAGCCTGTGAGAAAAGGCAGAGGTGATGTTTAAGACTAAATTTTAAAGAGAAAATGTTACTTTCTTTTACTCTGTCATGAACTGTTGAACCACTGCAACTTTGCTTTTGGTGTCTTATAAACCCACGAGGGTTTGGCACTGTGTGTGTGCATGTAAATAAAGAAAATCAATCAATCATGTAAAATGCAATAAAGCTACAGATTATTCCCAATTTTAAAGCTACACTGTCACCTTTAAACAGCGAAGTTAGTTAATTAGTTAGTTAGGTCGTAAGTTAGTTAGTTAGTTAGTATATTTGCCCCCATAGGGAAAGTGGGGTGTGGCAGGAATCACAGACATTTGGTAACAAATTACAATATTCACACCGACACAGTGTTAAAGAATTAATAAATAAAAACACATCAACATCAGTAGAAACTCAAACAAAGCTCTCACACAGAAGAGAAAAGAAAGGAAATCATGTAGTGATGGTCGAGTGGCTGGATCTAGACCAGATAGACCTTTTTAATGTGACTGTTTCTTATTTTTTTATTTATTTTTTTGGCAATTCAGAGTCACCAATCAACACTCATGTTTTTGTCTGAGAGAGGAAGCCAGAGTACCCAGTGAGAGCTTCACATGCACGGAGAGGCCCTGACCGACATGGGATTCAAACCAGCAACCTTCCTGCTGTGAGGCACACGCACTACCTGCTGCACCACCACGCCGCCCCTTTATTGAACTTGACAAATAAATTAAAGCCAAATCATTTAGGACAATGGAGCAGTTGTTTATTTACCTCCATCTTAAGTTTGATTTTTGTGTCTGATTAAACTTATCTTTTCAAAATGGATGTAAGTAATTAAATAAACACGGTTTATTAATACAGAACATTACAGGAGCAGAGCTGCAAAGTGACATAAATATTAGAAAAGGTAAATTAAAGAGATGCAACAGAAAAAACTACAGTGGATATAGAAGTAAAACAAACAGAACAGTCTAACAAATATGCAGAAAAGCAATGGTTATGTGTAATAATAAAGACACCAAAATAATAAAAATAAAGTCTCTACTAAAAGACACTATTTTTTTTTAAATGTCAACAGTCAGCAATAACAGGGTGAAGCATTTTGCTACATTCATACATTCTGTATGTTCTGTTAAATACTAAATAAATGGGATAAATAGGTTTAAATGAGTTGTTGTGGGTATTACAGCCAGTATATGTGATACAGAGCTTAAATTTATTAGTTTACCTGTCATAAAAATGAGAAAACCTGATAAAACTGAAAATGTTTTTATTTTTGGACAGACATTTAGATCAAGAATGAGGAATTTGAACTGAATTCACCTTTTTATACTCAAATCTGAGCCGCTCACTAAGCTTCTCTGAGAGGTCAGAAATTAATCAAGCAGAACATTCAACCACTAAAACGACTTTTTATGTTCAGGAGTGCAAGGAAATAACTATAATTTGACATCTTAATTCAGAAATAACAATGTGCTTTACTATTTTTTTCTGTTTTTTTTTTTCTTTTTTTTGAAAAGTCAGAGACAATAATTATAAATATTTTTAATAATTAAAAGTATAATTTCTCTTAAAGAGCTTCTACATTCTGGTGTTTTAGGGCAGCTGTGGCATAAACCTTACATTTGGTGATTGTTTAATAAATTTGTTAAACTCTGTAAATGGCCTCTATGCAGGGGTGCGTACAAGGGGGCGGCAGGAGGGGAGATCGCCCCCCCTCGTGGCCCAACTGTTGAAAAACGCGTGCTAAAGTGCCCTCTTGGAGGGCAAATCGTGTGTTAAAGTTTCCCTCTTGGGAGGAAAAATGCACTCTAAAATTCCCTCTTGGGAGTCAAAACACGTGCTACAGTACCCTTACGAGCCAAAAAGGCACTCCAAAGTGCCCTCTTAGAAGGCAAAACACACTCTAAAGTGCCTTCTGTGTCCTCTTGGGTTGCAAAATGCTCATTAAAGTGTCCTCTTGGGAGCTTAAATGTGTGCAAAAGTTCCTTCTGTGCCCTCTTGGTTGGCAAAACACACTAAACTGCCTTCTTAAGTGGAAAAAACACACTAAACTCCAGAAGACTGTTAGGACTAAGAAATACGATGGAACATTACAGTTTCAGTGACTTATGTTGGGCCCTTTTGACCTATATTGAGCCAGAACTGTCCCGCAGAGCCAGTTTTGATTTCCTGGTGCTAATAGGGTGTTAAAATGCCAGACATAAAAATCCCTCACTTTTCAGTGAAATTTGCCGGTTTGAAAATAAAATAGGTGACCTATGGTGTAGATCTGATGGAAAGTTTTTTTGGGGGGATGGGGGCAATCGACATGGACATGGAGGTATACCAGAGATTATCAGTGAACTGCAAACATGTGCACCCGCCTGAAGTAAGCCTTGAATTGGACGAAAACATTCATTCTACAAGCGCAAGAGCATGGAAATATTAGCGTGAAGGGCCTCACATCAGCAGTGTTTTCTCTGTGAAGGTGGGGGGATACTGCTGCCTGATTGGTTTGAGAAGCATTTGGAAGCTTAAGACGCCTCGCCGATCCAAGTGGAATATAGCTAATGATAGTTTAATATTAGCTAAAGGTAATATATCACCAGGAGAATTAAAGCCTGCTGAAAGAGGCATCAGGTCATTAATGAAAAAAGTTAGCTAACACAGCAGGAGATATAACGTAGATATCTACACAAGCCTCCAGTGGGAAATTAATTAACACATTTCATGAGAGAAGTTATCAGTATCTTATACAGCATAATGGGACCATGTATACATTATTATACATTCATATTGTCCTGTAATTCTGCTTGAATTTATGTCAAAATGCATCAGATTGATGCTTTTAAATATGAAATATTCCAATTTTCTTCTGGGGGAACATGCCCCCTATCCCTCTAACCTTTTACACCCTTCACCCATTTTCATGCCTGAATGCACTTGAATACAGGAAATGGCATCTTCTTAATCAAACATTTTCTCGGGTAAGGCCCCCAGACCACTTAGGATTTATTTATTTAATTATGTGTGTTCTTCATAGTCCAACATTAAATCAACACAGTTCTTGTGGATGCTGAACTACAAACTATCTTGAGTAGTCTGTCTAGTTCATCTGTTTTATGGCTATGTAATGTGCCATCAGTATAACATACGAACATGTCTGCAACATGTGTGCAACAAGGGAGGAGTTTATTTAATGCTTCACTGGTGGAGAGATCAGGAAAAAAGGTCTGGGGACACGTCCCTGTAAACTCAGAACATCTCTCTCTTCTCTGTGTTTGCCCCATGGTCCACAGCAGCACCTGGTGGTCCAACATTTTAACACACTCAGTTTCACATTTCCACATCAACCTGCTCACAGACACAGAGGCTGTGGAGGCGAGACTTAAGGCCGTCTGATCAGCAGTGACTTCCTCATCCTCTTTTATTTCCTCATTAAAATAAAAACGTGTGATATAAAAATGTTTCCAGCATCTTGTTGAATCAGAGCCATGTAGAACTAGAAAGCACTCGGAGACTGCAGACCTCCGCCAAGCGCCGCAGTTCTCCCGTATTTGTCATTTGCACCATAAATATTAGTCCCACATTTATTTTGACTACATTTTTAGATTCCTTGACCATGAAAACATACTATTGGCAACTGAATTCATAATGATATCAACATTACTGCAGCAGTTATTCATGAAAATTGCATTTTCCGTAATGATGGTTTTCTTCTGGCTTTAGTTCCACAGCTTTTGAAGATACAGCAAATCCGTTGGCATATTCCAGATTCCACAGTTTCTTGGCTATGTAATGGTGTTTGTTGTGTGTTTATAGCTTCATTTATTCTCCTCCTATGATGAAAATTCCAAAGGTCCCCTATTTTTTTATATTCTGGATCATAGTACCCGGAATTATTCCTTTATCCGGATCAGTCTTTGATATACTGTAGAGCATGTTAGAAACTTGTCCTGTATTTTTTTCCCAAGTGCCCTGACCATTATTTGTGGAGTTATATGCAGAAATTCCTGGATCCAGACGGAGATCCGGATCACTTCCAAAATCTAATCATTTGTTCCTTATCCCAATCCAGAATTTCCCTGAAAATTTCATCAATATCCGTCCATAACTTTTGAGTAATGTTGCTAACTAACTAACAGACAGACAAACAAACAAACCCTTCTAAAAACCTAATCTCCTTGGTGGAGGTAATTAAAGCAGGTCTGCGGGCAAAAATGGCTCCAACTGGTACTAGCAAGGTGTACCTAATAAAGTGTCCAGTAGGTGTATGTTAGAGTTAACAGTACACGCGCTGTACGTCGGGCCCCACGATCCATGGGGGGCCCCATTTTGTGCAAGGGGACGCATTCTCTGCTGTCTGATGCAGCCACGATCCGCTCTGTGGAGTACAGGCCTGATATTTTCCATTTTAAGTGTGGCTGTTACCGTTGTTGTCTGTCAGTGATGTCATTTTGCAGTGCAGCCAACATGTGAACATTTGATCTAAATACGGCCTAAATTGCACAGCGTCTGTGTGCGCGCTCCTCCATCTGCCATTGAGCGTAAAGATGCATATAGGCAAGCATCGCAGAGGACAGCGAGGGATCAAAATGAAACAAAACTCAACATTCTTCATCAGTCCAGCTCTTGTTTTCACTGTTTTCTAAATGATAAATTCATCCTGAGGCATCCTGGATCACTTATTCTCAGTGATATAAGAAAAGTCTTTGAAGGATCAAGCTCCAAATACAATCTAGTTGTGCAGCGGTTTTCAACCTGTGGGTGGAGGGCCCATAAGTGGGTCTCAGAGCTGTTTTCAGTGGACGGTGTGTAAATCAGGTCAAACTGTGGCAAACATGTCTTCAGTGTATGTACATTCGTCTCTGTTGAGAAAGAAGTGGTTAATTATTGACCAGTTGGTGATCGTATGTTGGGCAAGGTTTATAGCAGGCTTTCCATCGATCTGATCGGCTATATTGGATCAACTTAATTATTTAAATAGACATATTGCTCCCTCTTGTGATCGGATCAGAGATCGTTTTTTAAACTCACTAATCAGTGATCAGCCCCAAAATCTTGATTGTGTAAAGCCTAGTTTATAGCCTAACAATCTATGCTATCAATGGAAGTTTTGGGGTATTTTTTGAGGTAAATTGTTGAAATCTCTGGGTGAATTTAGTTCATGACAGCCATATAAGATTTAACGATAGATAGAGAGTGAGTACTTAAACTCTCAACGATACATCATCCTTCACTAGCGTTCAGGGTTCAATCACAGTCCTGTTGTCTCCCTCCATCATCCATCCAGGGAGATTTTGGAACTATTCAACATGTGAGACTTTCCATTGAAATGATGGGAATTATGGGATTAACTGGACTTTTGTGTAATTAAAAAACTGTATCATATCAAAACATAAATGAAAACATTTTGTTTTGTCATAGGCAGACATCCATGTAAAATAATACCACTAAAAATCATCACATTTCAACAGATTTATTTGTTTGTAGAACTTTATCGAGTTTTAATTATTTTATTGAACAATCAGTTTCATCGTTACTTCATCTTATCCACGAGCTCAAATCATCTCAGATCATCTCAAACTGGAGTCTTGAACACGACACTGAGTTCACTGCCCTCCAGTGACTGAGATTATGGGATTGATTAAAATGGTATTAATTGAATAATTAATCCATTTTTGAGAAAACAATTTTGAGGTTGTAATGATTATCAGATATTGACTTTGAAAATAATCTTTTCTTGCTTTTATTAATGACTTTATTCTTTCTCCATCATCTTTCGGCAATGTGAAAGTTTCTTTACTTTTGTTTTTACCCTTTAAAGCTTCACTAGTGAAACTTTGTCAAGAACTAACTTTAGCTTACTGGTTAAAGTGTGAATGATGAAATCACAGGTAGAGGGTGAAACATCCGGAGGAGAATCTAAAATCTGCAGCCACTTCAGCAGCAACAATGTTCTGTCATGAATTTCCTGTTGATTAAAATCCTCCACATTAAAAAGTTCACAGAAATGATCAGTAAAACCAGCATGTATGACAGCAGTGATGTGTGCTCAGCGTCCATAAGTTCAAACTAGACCTGATCGATCGTCCATGTTAAAATCACCAACAATAACAGCTCTGTTGAAGTTGGCGTGCATATTTGATCAAAGCTGGGATCAGAAATTAAAGAGGGGCATCATTTTGGGGGTCTGTGGAGAGTCAGTGAGTGTGTTCTCTATCCTGCAGAGTGTAAACATTGTTGTATCTATTTACAGTATATTTACAGGAAAAACTAGCTGAACTAACGATACCATGTTTGGTCAGAGCACATGTTTAAAAAACAGTTTTCATGAAGTGGGCTTGTGGCATCTGTGAGTTCATGTCCAAAGATGGGGGACAGGTAGGATGATTGACTCTACAGGTGTCACTTACAGGGTCAGAGGTCACTTAGTGTGCTGAGATGGAGCCTTTTCATAAAATTGAGATGTTTGGCTTTAAATGAGAAACAAACAAAATCATCAAAAGCTCCCTGAAGTCTGGAGTTCAACTGTTAGAAAACATGATGTCTTTGTTGGTCTGAGGTCTGCTGTTGTCTTTTAGCTCCTGATAACTGAAGGGGAGGTCTTTTTCTGACCTAAACATTATAATTATATCACACCGTACACTGTGGAAATGATTTCTGTGGGTAGTAAATATAACCCATGCAGATTGTTTAAATTAGCTGCATCAAGCTCAGTCAGGCCATGTTGACCTCTGCTTCCCTTCACTTCCCTCAGTCACAGTTTTTGATAAGAGCTGTCTTTCATCCTCCTGCTGCAGTCAGACTCAGTGAAATGGTACATACGTCCACTTTATATGGCATTTGTTGACTGATGTCACAATAAGTTTGGACAACGATTAGCAGCCCAGAGCCACGTCGGGCTGGCTGAAGACATTTGAGGAAGTGACACCACCTCTGAATAAAGGGAGGAGGTTCATCCTGACTTCAGAAAGTCTGCTTCAGTCTCTGATGAAGTTTGAGAGAAGAGGACAGAGAGTCATGAAGGAGTTCAGATGGATTCAGATTTCTTTCCTCCTCACAGCTCTGCCTCAGTTCACTGGTAAGAACATTTCTGTCACACTTTCTATTCAATCAGGAAACTGGAGAGAAGCTTCACTCATTTAAGAAAACTGAATGTGTTCATGTGTACCTAATAAAGTGGCCAAAGAGGGTATGGTCTTTGTTTCAACTGATTTTTTGTGTTTATTTTTTCCTACAGAAGCTCTCACAGCAAAACCTCTCACTGCCAAATATGGAGAAGACGTCACTTTGACATGTGAAAACTCAAGAAAACCTCAAAATAACTGTGGATATACAACATGGGAACTTAGCAGCTTTAGGAAAAGGATGGGTCAAGCTGATCAGACTGGGAAAAATCGAAGATGTTGGAGCTAAAAAAAGCAGACTGCGTCTTACTGAGGACTGTTCTCTGGTCATCAACAATGTCCAAGAGGAGGATGCTGGACGTTATGACTGTCTACAGTACATATCTGACATTAGATATCTTCCTGAATTTTGCTTTCAGCTCAGAGTTTCTAAAGGTGAGTTTGTTTCTTCATTTGGGTGGTGGGCTATCAGGACCTGCAGGGTCTTCTCTGCTGGTCTTGACGCAGTCACATTCATAAACTTGATGATGGTTTTGTCTTCATTAATATCAGATCTATCACAGAAAACTGTTAGCATGAATTTCTCTCCTGAATCTTGTCTCTCTGCAGTAAGAAGGTGGCTCTGCCTCCAGTGCAGAGGTCTCATCTCTAAACGTCTCATCTATTAACTGGTGCTCACCAATTTACAGGCAAAGTGTGAGATCCATCCAAACAAAGCTGGAAGTCAAATGTGCACACCTGTAGGCAAACTCTGACCCAGGATACGTACCTGCTAGCAGCAGGGATGAACCATGTTATTGATCCCATATCTGTATTGGCAGATATTGAAACTTATGCCCATATTTACAGCCAATGTGTCAGCTGTGATATCAACGTGATGGACTAATGTCCCATGATGCTTCACCTGATCATCTCTGCATGGGTTCATTTAAAATCAACAGTGTCCTGTTGTCACCTCCTCCAAGGAGGTCATGTCCATGCTGGTGTTTGTCTGTTTGTCTGTCTGTGAGCAAGATAACTCAGAAAGTTCAAAATAGATTTTGATGAAATTTTTAGTGAATGTTACTGTATTGTTTCGTTGAGCGAACATAGCTTTTGAGTAGTTTAAACCTCTAAATGACAGTGTGTTACAGATTTAAAGCCTAAGCATGGAATATGTGTATTTCTTCATGAAGGGTTTTATCGCTCATGTTCATCTGTGTTTGGTGAGAAAACAGGACCAGCAACAACCGAGCCAACGACAGCTGAAAGAGTGACAACAGCAGAAATCACCACAACAGCTACAACCCATGAAGCTCCAACTCCCAACAGTGAGTCAACGTTTATCAAACATTTATTGATATACATACAGGCCCACTAAGAGAGATGGCTGGGCCCCTGACATGGATGAAGAATGGGCCCCCTCATTTTATGAGCCTGATTGGTCCTTCACTGATAAGCTCCCCTCTGTCCTCCTGCTCTTGGGTGACATTGTTGTGGATGCTCTTCCTCTTGTGCTCACTCCCCCTGCTGCTTCTCCTCTGTTGCATTTGTGCTGCTGTCCTGACTTCATTTGGCTCCTGAGTGTGGCTCAGATCAGCTGTTGAAGCTGACTGAAAAAATGCTTCAGGAGGTTTTTGTTTGGGTCAGAAGTTCTCACCAGTTCACTCTTTTTTTCTCTTTTTTCTTTCCTGGCATCTCGGTTTATGTTCTGCTGCTGATATTGTTCGAATCAGTCCAGAATAAAAGGGACGACAGTCAAGTTCAGTGGGACAGCCCACAACATTGTTAAAAAAATCAAACTAAAAAATAATCAGTCAGACTCACACCACTAAGTGGAATTGGGAATGTTTAAATCTAAGTCTTTATATCAAACAGTCATTGGAGTTATTGCATAATTTACTTTTATTGATTCAGTAAAGTTGTCTATTTTAGTTAAAAATGTGTTTGATTGTCACTGTCCAATAGATTGGACCATTTCATTGCTGACCTCCATGGGCCCCCTCAGTAGTCCCAGGAGACTTTCCCCCTTGTCCCCCCTTGTGCGCGGCCCTGCATATATACATATTTCTTTGATAAATTAACACCACCAGAGTTATTAACACTTCTTCAGGGGTCCACACCACTAAGTGTTGCTCAAATCTCTTTATGGAGAGTGAGTACTTTAACTCTCATCAAGTGTCATTTTATATTCTCTTTGAGTTAATAAGCAACACTTTGTAAAACTCAACAGTGACTTTTGATCAACACCTCCACGCAGAGTGTCTTTTTAACTAGTTAAGCATTAATTCTATATTAACTCTACAAAGTGTAAACATTGCTGTATTCATTTACAATGTATTTATGGAAATTTGAGCTAAAATAAAGATTCTATGTTTATGACAGCATCCAGCTAAATCCAGAGGTCAGTCTACAGAGGTCATGACGTGGACTTGTGGCATCTGTTGGTACTTGTCCACTAATGGGGGATAACTGACTCTATAAGTGTCACTTCCAGGTTTAGAGTTCAGAGTAAAAGTTAAGGATCCTGCAGTGACACCTGTAGATTCAATTTACTGAAACTGGGGATGCACGATATTGGCTTTTTGCTGATATTGGATATGCTGATACTTCAGAACTTATCTGGGCCGAAATGTAGAAATAACTGAGAGCAGTTATTTTTAGGGTTCTCCTTCATCACATGTAACATGTATTTTTGTCAGTAACAATGAAATCAAGCTTCCAATCCTATTTTAACTGTTTCTCTGTTTGATAGATCGTTCAGCTCGTCCTCTGGACGTCTTCATGTTGACTCTGCGTGTGTTTTTAGTCCTCCTGCTGACTGTGATCACTGTTCTCCTCTTCAGAGCTCAAGGTGAGAAAATCAAAGCAAACATTTATCCAAACGTTTGACCATCATCTGTTCAGCAGAGCTGAAGTCTTTATGTGTCTGATTTTCAGTGAACCGGGGATCATCTGCTGGAAACACAGTGAGTTACAGATCCAGACTGAAGTGAACTGATGTGTTCAGATGAAGAACCACAGTCTTCCTCACATGCTGACTCGGATGTTTTATATCTGACAGGAGTGTGACGGAGATGACTGCACAGTGATTGATGAAAATGATGGAGAATCTTCTGCTTCTGCCAGATTTCACCGATCCAGCAGTTAAACACAGACATCAGGTCCATGCATTAATTCATCAGCTCAGTGTAACTTTATTGTCCACAGACATGAACCCAATTTAATGAGTTTGAAGTCATCAGCTGACGATGAGCCAGTGAAGAATATGAAGCTAATACTGGACTTAAAGTCCATCAAGCAGCCACATGATTGAGCTGTTTGTAAAATAATATTGTCCAGCACAGAAAGAAACATTTTATTTTAGTAGCTCTGGAGACAATTTTATGACATTTATTGTATAAACCTTTATCTTTCTATAGCCTCTACATACATACTGCCTATATACATATATCTGTGCATGTATTAGGGTTGAACCACTAATCCAGTTTCAATTCCAATCCCAATTATAGCTTAAAACAATTATCAAAATATGATCACTGTGGAAGGAAAATATTGATGATTGATGGTCTTAATCAGTTGTTTTGGTCTTTACTTTTACTTATAATCAATGTTGTGCTCAATTTTTTACTTTTATTTTTACTTTCATATTTTACTTATTTTTACTTATACTGTTAATAATGAATGTTAGATTAATTAATTTTTATATGCTTAAGGGTTCCATAAGTTTTTATATTACACCTTTTGTGCCTTATATATTTACTTAGGTAGTTTACCTCATATAATCCTCACACACAGAATGTTTTAGTTAGAAATGAACACAATATATGTCTTATGATTGCTGCAAGAGTGTTTAATTTATAATCTCACAAAGTAATACTTAGAACTTTCTGTTTGAAGCTATATGTGATCCATGATGAGCAGATAATCTGTGTTATTCCCTTGTCAGCGGCCATGCTAAACGTCTGGCTGATGTTTTTGTTTTTATTGTTTTCCAAATGCTTTTGTCTATATCTATAAAATAAACTACAATTCCCACAATGAAGTAAATGGGGCAAATCCTTCACAGCAGCCATGGAGAGATGAATGGGATTCCCCATTATAAACTTCAATGTTTTTTCTTGTTGTGATGTCAATCTGGATTAGATCCAGATTAAATTTACTTTGCTGATAAAGACATGGACCCCAAATAATCCTTTAAAATTGGAAACAAATCTGTTCAGAAATGGCAGAGATATAATTTTTTACAATTAAGCCAAATGTTAACCTGTGGGATTTTTTTTGGAAACTTTGGAAATTTTCTTAGGTCCAAACAAATATCACCACCAAAATGTAATCATTTTTAAGCTTGGCCATTAGGAACATCTCCTGAAAATTTCAGCAAAATTTGTCCTGTAGTTTTCATGTAATCTTGCTAACAAAAAAAAAGAAACAGCAACAGCCAATATTGTTTGTATGTCTTACCATATACAGCTCTGTGTACACATGTAGTTTAGACCCATACAAAACTGCACAACACACACACACACACACAAATATCCATGCCTCTATGTTAACCCTCTCCTATGTTACAGTTCATGTAGTGGAGTGCAGTTTTTTTTTTAAAGCATGAACAAGAATGTTAATTACATGTTTTATATAATAATAAGAAGAGAGGATGTTAGATTGCTCTATTTTGTTCTTTCATACTGTATATTAATGTTAATAAAAACATGGCTGCCAATGACATCACACTGCTCCTTTTTGTGCTTCATCATGCAAACATGTCAGTGTAACAGAGTTCTGGGTGATGAGTTTCTAAGAACAGAGGTGTGACTGGAGTGATTGTTTGGGCTCAGTTGGGGCTGTTGTGGGGGGGACCCGTTATGCTGTCCTGTCCTGGGGCCCACAGCTCCTTGCTGCACCCCTGGAGGTGTCTGGTTAGTCTGATCTCTTATCAGAGAGCTTGATGAGGGTCTGACAACAAACAGAGAAATAAAAGTGTGAAAAGTGTTTTAGGGTCAAAGAGAGGAGGCCACGTGGTCATAAAAAGGGGAAGTGGACTCAGCCGCTCGCTGATGTTGGGACAGTTTGAGCGTGAGAGCAGGAGGACAGAGTCAGGATGGAGCTCTGCTGGATTCACATGGCTTTACTTCTCACTGCACTGCTCCAGTTTACTGTGAGAATAGTCACACACAAAGGACACTTTATTAGGTACACCTGCTCATTTAGACAAATTCATAATTATAAAATCACATGGCAGCAACTCAATGCATTAGGCATAGTCTAGAGGACCAGCTGAAGTTCAACCAGAGCATGAGAACGGAGGAGGAAGGCGGTTTAAGTGACTTTGAAAAAGGCCAGACAAGCAGGTGGGTATTTCAGAGACTGCTCATCTGCTGGGATTTTCATGCACCATCATCTCCAGGGTTTACAGGGTGTGGTCCCAGAAAGAGAAAATATCCAGTGAGCATCAGTTCTCTGAGAACTGCAGTGGCGGTTGAAGGTGTTAGTGAGGCAACAGTAACTCAAAAAACAACAGGCTGCAACCGAGGTGTGCAGAAGATGATTTCTGAACACAAAACAGGTCAAATCTTGGTGCAGAGGGGCTACAGCAGCAGAGGACCTCACTGAGTGCCACTCCTGTTAGATAAGAACAGGAAACTGAGGCTACAATTCACACGGGCTCACCAAAACTGGACAGCAGAAGGTTGGAAAATGTTTCCTGGTCTTCAAATCTGTGTGCTTCATTTCTAAAGAGCCACAGGAGGGCGCCAGCGTGCCATGAGCGCCCTCAGCCACATGCTGTTCAGTGTGTTTTCTTCTTCTTTGTCTGCTGAAATGGATGTGTGGTCTGGCAGACTGCGAAACTGAGTCTCCCTGTGGGAAAAATAAAGTGTTTGAATGTTGAATCTGTGTCATGAAGAACCGAGACAGTTATGAAGGGAAAAGGGGGTCAGACACAACAGGAGCAATGTGTACCTAAAAAAATACACACACACACACATATATATGTATGTGTGTGTGTGTGTAAAATAGTATAGCTTCAGCCTGCTCTGTTGTAAAGCGTCATGAGTTAAATGTTGTTATGAATTGGCACCATACAAATAAAGACTGATTGACTGCTTTTTTTTTTGATCTTCTATCTTACCAAAATGAAAAAATGTGTGAAGTCAAAATTTGTTGTTGTTATAAGGAAAGCTTTTTGTCGTTAAATACCAACAACTATTAACGAAACGCCATGTGGCTGCTTCAGGACTGATAAGGGGGACTGATAACTAACAATACTTATCCAAATATTTTAATAATTATTGTTTGTTTTTCTTTGATCATTTTTATTTATTCTTTTCTTAAATCTGGCCCCCACAGCGTGTGCCAAGAAAAAACATCATGGAGCGTAAAGGTGTGAGGTGGAGTTGTGCATTATACCAAATGTGTGATTTTTTTGTATGTATTTGTAATTTGTTAAGGATACAAGGATACAAGGAGGTTTATTGGTCATCGTACAACAGGTTGCATAATGAAATTAAATTATGGTTTCCAATTGATTGGTTAGTGGATTGTAGAGAAAAATAAATAAATAAATCATTAAACATGGTGGAGTGCAGATGGTGGATTAAGTAATCTCACAGCCTGCAGGAAGATGCTGCTCTGCAGTCTGGTGGTACAGCGGATACTTCTGTATCTTCTGCCTGATGGCAGCAGGCTGTGGCTGGGGTGGTTGTCACCCTCCAGTATCTTTTGGGTCCTGCAGGCACCTCACCTCCCCGATATCACAAATGCTCGTGGATGGGTACTGATGATGTTTTGGGCAGCTTGTTGCAGAGTCCTCCTGTCCTGGGCCGTGCACATCCATGCCAGTTTGTGATGTTTCCAGTCAGGATGCTTTAAATCGCTCTTTTGTGAAACTTTATCAGAACTTGGCATGGGAATTTGGCTTTCTTAAGTTCCCTTAAGAAATACAGCCGTTTCTGAGCTTTTCTAACCAGGGCAGAGACATGTGAAGTCCATGACAGGTTCTCTGGTTTGTTGATTCTCAGGAACTTCAAACTGCTCACTTGCTCCACCTCAGCTCCACTGATGTAGACAGGGTTGTGTTTCTTTGCCTCCTGTTTTCTAAAATCAAGCATCAGCTCTTTGGTTTTGAGCAGTAAGTTGTTTTCTGTGCACCATTCTGCAAGATGGGTGATTTCTTCCTGAAATGAAATCTCATCATTGTTGGAAATCCAGCCGATGATGGTGGTGTCATCTGTGGACTTAGAGTTCTCACAATGTCGGGGGGGGGGGGGGGGGGGGGGGGGGGGGGGGGGGCAGTCGTTGGTGCACAGTGTGAACAGGAGGGGGCTGAGCACACAGCCCTGGGGGACTCCGGTGTTGAGCACTAGAGTGGAGGAGGAGAGACTGCAGATCTGAACTGTCTGGGTCTGTTTGTGAGGAAGTCCAGGATCCAGTTACAGAGAGTGGTACTGATGCCCAGAGTGTTCAGTCTTCCAATCAGCTTCAGTCCATTTTTACACATAAAATCTCATCTAGGGCGCCACATTGAGTAGGGCTGGCTCTGGTACTGCGTATTTAACTCACAACCATGTCTTGGGTTAACTGAGGATGGTCTGAAGGAGAGGAAATATCCAGTGAGTGGCAGTTCTCTGGGCCATAATGCCTTGTTGATGCCAGAGGTCAGAGGGGAATGACTGGAGCAGTTTGAGATGATAGAAAGGCGGCAGTGGACAATGATCAACGATCTGACAATGTGCTGAAAACAGGGTGCCACTCCTGTCATCTTAGAACAGGAAACTGAGGCAGCAGTTCACTGTGGCTCAGCAAAATCAGACAATGGGAGATAAAAGGTTAAGTTTATTTATTTATTTATTTCGAACTTGGATGAAAAGAAAAAAAAAATACATATATATATGTATACATTTATGCATATACAACAAGATAAAAAAAATTGTAGCTATAACAGCATTTTACTCTACTACCAGTAAGCAATTTCAAAACCAGATTCTGTTCAAAAAGGGTGTAGGAAGAAGTAAAAACTACTTATCTAGTCCCACCCCTTATTCTTTATCAAAATGTATCGCTTAATTTCACCCTGAAGCCCTGTTCAGGTCATAGCAAATAATTTAGTTAACAACAAAAGCAACAGCAAAATCAAACGAATAACATCATAAACCACAAAATCTAAAACAAAAACAGAAAAAATAGCATCACTGGATACACAACACCCATGATTCTTTCTCCATCAACTCTCTGTGATATGACTTTTGTTTTTACTGTTTTCAGCTTCACTGGTCAAACTTTGTCAAGAGCTGATTTAAGTTTACTGGTTAACGTGTGAATGATAAAATCACAGGCAGAGGATGAAATATCCGGAGGAGTATCTCATAAACAGATGATAAAAATTTGCAGCCACTTCAGCTGCGAGACGTTTCCTGAATTTTCTGTCATGAGTTTCCTGTTGATTAAAATCCTTCATATAAAAAAGTTCACAGAAATGATCAGTAAAACCAGCATCTATGACAGCAGAGATGTGTGCTAAGCGTTCATAAGTTCAAACTAGACCTGATCGATCTTCCATGTTAAAAATACCAACAATAATAGCTCTGCTGAAGTTGGCATGCATATTTGGACGAGAGATAAAAGAAGGGCATCATTTTTGGGGTCTGTGGAGAGTTTGTGAGTGTGTTCAAACAAAATCATCAAAAGCTCCCTGAAGTCTGGAGTTCAACTGTTAGAAAACATGATGTCGTTGTTGGTTTGAGGTCTGCTGTTGTCTTTTAGCTCCTGATAACTGAAGGGGAGGTCTTTTTCTGACCTAAACATTATAATTATACCACACCGTACACTGTGGAAAGGATTTTTGTGGGTAGTAAATATAACCCATGCAGATTGTTTAAATTAGCTGCATCAAGCTCAGTCAGGCCATGTTGACCTCTGCTTCCCCTCACTTCCCTCAGTCACAGTTTTTGATAAGAGCTGTCTTTCGTCCTCCTGCTGCAGTCAGACTCAGTGAAATGGTACATACGTCCACTTTATATGGCATTTGTTGACTGATGTCACAATAAGTTTGTACAACGATTAGCAGCCCAGAGCCATGTCGGACCAAAGTTCCCCTAAGTTGTGTGCACTACCCATGCACTACATCTACGCTGGCAAGGTTAACAATCCGTCTACAGTCAGTCAGGGGGCCGTCAGGAAACGTTGACTCGACCAGCACAATAAATCCTCATGTCAACAGTGACACAGGAAAAACCACCACGTCTCAAAGCTCAGATCATCTTAGACTGGTTTCTAAAACATGACACAAGTTCACTGTTCTCCAGTGCCCTCCACAGTCACCAGATCTCAGTCCAATAGAGCACCTTTGGGATGGGGTGGAACAGAAGATTTTCATGTTAATTTAGTTCCTCATAAAGTGGCCTCTGATTCTAGTTATCTTTTAGTTTATAGTTATCAAAGTATTAGACTTCCAGCTCGTCTGAATCATTCTGCTCACACCTCTGTGAAAATAATCAGGCTGTGATCCAAATGAGTCTCCTGACATGAGAACAAACCACATTTTTAACAACTGCATCTTCAAAGTGAAAAAAGGAGAAATGTTCTCATTTTTGTTGATCAGGAGAAATTCACAGAGAAAGAGACCGCACGCTGGCTGAAGACATTTGAGGAAGTGACACCACCTCTGAATAAAGGGAGGAGGTTCATCCTGACTTCAGAAAGTCTGCTTTAGACTCTGATGAAGTTTGAGAGAAGAGGACAGAGAGTCATGAAGGAGTTCAGGTGGATTCAGATTTCTTTCCTCCTCACAGCTCTGCCTCAGTTCACTGGTAAGAACATTTCTGTCACACTTTCTATTCAATCAGGAAACTGGAGAGAAGCTTCACTCATTTAAGAAAACTGAATGTGTTCATGTGTTACAGCCATGACCAGAGGAATGAGAATGACTTATTCTCACCAGACACTTTATTAGGTACACCCATTCAACTGATCATTAACACAACTAGCTTATCAATCACATGGCAGCAACTTAATTCATTTATGCATGTAGACACGGTCAAGACAACCTGCTGATGTTCAAACATCATATTTTCATAATTATTCAATTAGGCAAGCTAACAACCTTTATGTTGTCTGATATAAAACATCCCAGTTTTCAATAAGATATCAGGGAGTTATCTTGTGGAAGAAAGAGAAGAAGAAGAAAGAGCCACATTTTTATCATGTGTAACTGTTCCACATGTGGATGAAGTAAGGGGCTGATTTAACCCCCTGGATTTATCAATAACAGTAATGTCAACATCCTGTTTACTGAGTTCAGTTTTGTCCTGTCTCTTTGTTCAAAGTATGTTTGTCTCATCTAACCTGGCACGAGCAAGGTGTACCTAATAAAGTGGCCAAAGGGGTATGATCTTTGTGTCAGCTGATTATCTGTGTTTTTTTTTTCAACAGAAGCAGTAGTAGTACCTCTCACTGCCAAATATGGAGAAGACGTCACTTTGACATGTGAAAACTCAAGAAAACCTCAGAATAACTGTGGATATACAACATGGACCTTCTACTCTTCATGGAACAGACCGGTTGAGCTGATCACAAACGGAAACATCAGTGAAGATGTTGGGACTAAAAAAAACAGACTGCGTCTTACTGAGGACTGTTCTGTGGTCATCAACAATGTCCAAAAGGAGGATGCTGGACGTTATGACTGTGTACAGGACATATCTGACAGTAGATATGGTCCTGAAGTCTTTATCAATCTAATTGTTCCTGATGGTGAGTTTGTTTCTTCATTTGGGTGGTGGGCTATCAGGACTGGCAGGGTCTTCTCTGCTGGTCTTGACGCAGTCACATTCATAAACATGATCAATCAATCAATCAATCAAACTTCTTTGGTATAGCACTTTTCATACAAAATCCTGTCTGAATTGTGTCTGCTTTACATAAAAAAAGAAACAAACAATAAAAATAAAAGATTGGACACAATTAAAATACAAGACCCTACCCACCCTTATAACCCACATACAGCACACACACTCACTTACACACACAAAAACATTAAGAGGAGATTCTCGCTGAAAATAGAAGAAAGGGACCGAGGAAATGGTACCTTGAATGAAGAAAAGTACTCTGGATACAATGGTCGCTGATAATTTTAGACCTGCATCCAATTTTCCATTTTTAGTAAAATTTTGGAAAAGATTGTTTTAAACAGTTTAATGATTTTATTAATCACAGAATATTGATGAAATTTATCAGTCTGGTTTTAGGAAAATCACAATACAGAGAGTGCTTTGATCAGAATTGTTCATGACCTCAGGTCCAACATGGTTAATAAGTTTTCTTGGACCTGAGTGTCATATTTGATACAGCCGACCACAAAATTCTTTTAAACAGACTTTTTATTGGCATCTCTGGCACTGTTTTTAGCTGGTTTGAACCTTATCTTAGGGATAGAAAGTTTTATGTGAATCTTGGGGCTCACTCATCAAAATGTTAAGTGTGGTGTTCCCCAAGGTTCAATTTTAGGCCCTACTCTTTTTAATCTTTCCATGTTTCCATTAGGGAATGTCATCAGGAGGCACGGCATAAATTTCCTCAGCTTTGGATGGCAGAGAACTTTTTTACAGCTCAACCAGGAGAAAACTCAGGTTTCAGTCATTGGTTCAAGGGTCAAGAGAGAGAAACTAGTCAGAAACTACAAGCGTTATCTTTTAATCCATGTGGGCAGGGTAAACATTTGGGTGTTGTATTTGATTCAGAGCTCAGTTCTGAGCCACATATCCTGGATATCACCGTAAAAGCTTTTTATCATGTAAAAGAGTTGCCCGAGTGTGACCGCTGCTCTCTCAAGCCAATGCAGAGATGAGCTTTTATCCATGCCTGTAGAATAGATTATTGTCATGCTCTTCTTTCTGGTCTCCCTATAAAGAAAATCTCCCATCTTCAGCTCCTCCAAAACTCAGCACGAGGACCAGAAAGAGAGATCATTTTACACCGATTTTAAGGTCTCTGCATTGGCTACCCATTTCTTTAGAATCGATTTTAAGGTTATTTTACTGGTTTTTAAAGCTCTTAATGGTTTTAGTCCTTCTTACATATCTTATTTACCCTATGAGCCCAGTAGAGCCCTCAGGTCTTCAGGAAGTTCTCTGTTAACAGTTCCCAAATTGGCAACAAAAACTTACGGTGAGGCATCTTTTTATTACTACGGCCCCCGTCTATGGAACAGCCTACCTGAAGACCTGACGGCTGCACCTAATGTTAATGTTTGTAAAAACAAACTCAAGACCTACCTTTGTATTCTGGCTTTTACCTGAATTACCTTTTAGTGTTTTTATTCTTATTACAGCACCCTTTTATTATTATTATATAATTTTTACTTCATTTTTATTTAATTTATTTAATTATATATTTAATTTAACACTTTAACCTAACCTACAGTATTTACTCATTTTAAACTTTTAAGATGGCGTTTCCTCGGTGTGTACTGGGTACAACAATGTTCCTGTTTTACCACTGTCTGTTATTTATGATGCATTTTACCATTACTGTGTGTGGATTGTGGGGTGGGTGGGTTTAGGGGTTGGGTGGAGTGGGTTTGGGTCTTACTTACTTTTATCTTATTTTAATTTATCTGTCTGTTTGTAATGCACTTTGTGCAGCATTTTTTGTACGAAAAGTGCTATATAAATAAAGTTTGATTGGTTGATTGAAAAGTGAGGAAACACAGGGGCTAAGAATAAAATAGCAATAAATAATCATGATAAGAAATTAGATAAAAATACTATAGGGAAAAATAATTAAATAAATAAATGAAATAAAATTAAAAAAAATAATAACATGGTGGGCGGCATGGTGGCGCAGCAGGTAGTGCACGTGCCTCACAGCGAGAAGGTCACCGGTTCGATTCCCGGGTCGGGCCTTTCTGTGTGAAGTTTGCCCGTTCTTCCCGTGCATGCGTGGGTTCTCTCCGGGCACTCCGGCTTCCTCCCGCAGACCAAAAACATGCTCATTAAGTTAACTTGTCACTCTAAATTGCCCTTAGGTATGAGTGTGAGCGTGAATGGTTGTCTGTCTCTATATGTTGCCCTGCAATCGAATGGCAACCAGTTCAGGGTGTACCCCGCCTCTCGCCCAATGACATTCCCCCATAAATCTTTCTTTCTGTCAGATAAGATTTAAACCAATTAAAAACGGTGCCAGAGACTCCAGTAAAACCATGGAGTTTATCTAAAAGAATTTGGTGGTCTAGACTATCAAAAGCTGCAGTCAGGTTGAGCAGGACAAGCACAGAGAGCAGTTTTTGATCCATGTTTAACCTTAGATCATTCACTATTTTAACTGATTTTTTCATGAAATCATTTAATTGGTTAAAGACAAGTTTCTCTAAAATCTTACTTAAAAATGGCAGACTGGAAACTGGCCTGTAGTTATCTAAAATCGTTGGGTCCAAATTATTTCTTTTCAGAAGGTGTCTGACCATTGCTGTTTTAAAAGTGCCCGGAAAAAATGCCCATCTGAAGAGAAATAATTAAAAATATTAAGAAGATCTGATTTACAAGAATTATAAATTTGCTCAAAAAGGATGTAGGGATGAGATCTAAAAGGTATGTCGCTGGTTTTAGTTGGGAGACAACTTCGGCTTATTGTTAAAACCATCTCCAATAAAATCACAGGCAGAGGGTAAAATATCTTGGGGAGTATCTCTTAAAATATAAAAAAATGCAGCTACCTCAGCAGTAAGATAGCATTTCCTTACAGTTTGCTCCTGCATTTCCTGTTTGTTAAAATCACACACATTGAAAAATACACAACAATAGTTACTAAAACCTAGATTGGTCACGGCAGTGATACATTGCTTATGTCAATATATCAGCCATATATCAGGTGTGATATCAGCGTGATGAACTAATGATCCATAATGCTTTACCTCATCATCTCTGAGTTCAGTTTTGTCCTGTCTCTTTGTTCAAAGTATGTTTGTCTCATCTAACCTGGCACTAGCAAGGTGTACCTAATAAAGTGGCCGAAGAGGGTGTGGTCGTTGTTTCAGCTGACTTTTTGTGTTTATTTTTTTCAACAGAAGCAGCCACAGAAAAATCTCTCAGTGCCAAATATGGAGAAGATGTCATTTTGCCATGTGAAAACTCAAGAAAACCTCAAAATAATTGTGGAAATACAAAATGGAACTTCTACTCTTCAGGAAAAGGATGGGTCGAGCTGACAAAACAGGGAAACATCAATGAAGATGTTGGAACTAAAAAAAACAGACTGCGTCTCACTGAGGACTGTTCTCTGGTCATCAACAATGTCCAAGAGGAGGATGCTGGACGTTATGACTGTGACCAGTACATATCTTACATAACATATGATCCTGAATCTTATTTTAACCTCAGTGTTTCTAAAGGTGAGTTTGTTTCTTCATTTGGGTGGTGGGCTATCAGGACCTGCAGGGTCTTCTCTGCTGGTCTTGACACAGTCACATTCATAAACTTGATGATGATTTTGTCTTCATTAATATCAGATCTATCATAGAACACTGTTAGCATGAATTTCTCTCCTGAATCTTGTCTCTCTGCAGTAAGAAGGTGGCTCTGCCTCCAGTGCAGAGGTCTCATCTCTAAACGTCTCATCTATTAACTGGTGCTCACCAATTTACAGGCAAAGTGTGAGATCCATCCAAACAAAGCTGGAAGTCAAATGTGCACACCTGTAGGCAAACTCTGACCCAGGATACGTACCTGCTAGCAGCAGGGATGAACCATGTTATTGATCCCATATCCGTATTGGCAGATATTGAAACTTATGCCCATATTTACAGCCAATGTGTCAGCTGTAATATCAACGTGATGGACTAATGTCCCATGATGCTTCACCTGATCATCTCTGCATGGGTTCATTTAATCAACAGTGTCCTGTTGTCACCTCCACCAAGGAGGTCATGTCCATGCTGGTGTTTGTCTGTTTGTCTGTCTGTGAGCAAGATAACTCAGAAAGTTCAAAATAGATTTTGATGAAATGTTCAGGGAATGTTACTGTATTGTTTTGTTGAGCCAACATAGTTTTTGAGTAGTTTAAACCTCTAAGTGGGTTAATTACGAGGCTTTCAGTGACACCATGTAATAATGCTGTGTACCAGCTCCCGTCCGTCCCGGATATCTCCCCCCAGGGACGAAGCTCCCAAGTTCCTTTATTGGCACTCATATTTACAGAGACATGGGCCTCCAGCAACCCCACTTCAAAAAGCTGAACTAACCCTTTAAGGACAAAGAGGCAGGTTCTGCCTTTACAATCACTTTCACTGGGACCATGTCCAGATGGACAAGTGAAGGACAGCTAACGGCCACTTTATTGGGTACAAACATCAGCTGGTGGTCCACTGAGTGACACCAGTGCACTGACGGTGTATTTAGGCTCTGACCCCGTGCAGGCGGCCCAGGTTCAAGTCCAGTCTGGGAACCATTTCTTGTGTCTCTGCCCCTGCTCTCTCACCCATTTCTGACTCTATCCAGTGTCCTCTACACTATCAGTGACGACTAAAGGCCAGAAAAGCAGAATAAAAAGACACAAGCACAGATATTTCTGTCAGTTTGCTCCAGAGCCCCACCGTCCTCTGCCTCTCTGTCCCCCTGTCCACTTCCTCTTTGGACCTTTGACCTCCATCCGCCGTACTCTCATTTATATGCCAGGTGCCACCATAAGGTCGTGAAGTTTTACCACGCTGAGTGAAATCTACAGAGAAATATGATTTAAATGACAAAATGTTTTGGTAAAAATATCAGTTATGGAGATAACATTTGACATGTGGTTTGCACGTGCCAGGACGATGACATATCGACATTTTGAGATTTTGTCTCAGCCCTAATGGATATATTGCCTTCTTAGAGTACATATTTTTTACATTTTCATTCATTTTTCAATTATTATGTGCCAACTTTAAAAAAAAAAAAATCTATTTCTTTCTTTCATTCATGGTTTAAATACAAGGTTATAAAAGTAAACATCTTAAAAACAGTTTTTCTTCAACACAAGAGCAAAAACAGAAGTTGGATGGAAAAACATGAAATCAGTTTTAAAAAACTGAATATATATTTGTGTTTTTATTATTCCATCCCTGTGGTGACACTGTGCTAACAGTCTGACCGGTGACAGAGCAAAGCCAAATGATGGATCAACGTCCATCAAACATGATTTTTTGTAACTTCATCACCTTGAGCTCTTTGTTTTTATCATGGACGTCGTGGACCAACCTTGTTCTTTAACCACTGATAATAAAATCAAATAGGTTATATTTCTGTCCACAGAGCAGAATAAATATGAATATCTGATTCAGTCCCTCAGCTTTTGTTTATTCAAATGTGGCCCAGCAGTGAATTATTAGGACCTTACGCTCCATTTCTCTCTCTGCACCAACACTTTGAGTTGGGATTAAGGACAGCAAACATGTTTTATTCTTCTACAGATTTAAAGCCTAAAAATAGAATATGTGTATTTCTTCATTAACAGTTTTATCACTCATGTTCATCTGTGTTAGGTGAGACAACAGGACCAGCAACAACCGAGCCAACGACAGCTGAAAGAGTGACAACAGCAGAAATCACCACAACAGCTACAACCCATGAAGCTCCAACTCCCAACAGTGAGTCAACGTTTATCAAACATCTGCGTGAGCTAAATTAGCACAAAGGCTAGCTTCACATGTGATGATGATTTTAAGACAGATTTTTGACCTGATCTGCCTTTTTTTCCTCCACCAGGGAGGGTTAACTATTGCAGGTGTTTGTCTGTTTGTTTGTCCATCTGTCTGTCTGTGAGCAAGATAACTGAAGAAGTTCTCAACAGAATCTGATGAAGTCTTCAGGAAATGTTGGTCATGGCACAAGGAAGCAGAAGGATTTGTGTTATGGCCGAGAGGGTTTTGTAAATTCTCCACTAAAGGGGACAGTTTTTTCCTCCAGAACATCTGTGCTACAGCGGTCCAGTTGATCCAGAGAGCACTCAGCCAGGAGCTCATTTTACTACTTACTGTTGTTTTTTTAAGTTTTATTTTTTACCAAAACTCCATGAAAAATGACTTTAACAAAATTAACTTTTTATTTAATAAAATAATCCAAAGACTTGGACTCTTTTTACAGGTCTCTGATTCTGGATGAACCTCCAATAATTTCACGATTTGCCTCTTTTTAGAGGGAAAGAGAAACAACTTTAAAGTAGATGTTTGGGGTTAAATCAAAATTATTTATTAATTAGAAATTAAAGGGTGTCGAAGTACAAAATGACGCAACAGAAAGTGCAAATTGATAGTAAATTAATCCAAAGAAAAACTAAAAGCTTTAACTAAGTTGAAGAAGTAATTAAACTAAAGAACAGAAAACCAATAAACCAAATGAAAATAATCACAAACTCTAAACAATGAAAAAGAAGAAAACAGCACAGTGTTAACTCTGAATTAAGGGGACTGAGCGGTTAGAGATACCACAAGCACTGACATGAGTAACCTCTCCTGTGTCTTAACGATCTTCAGACATTAAATCAAGTTTCAGTCCAACAATAACAAAGCTACACAACACAACGCAGAGCAGACTGTCGAGCTCCGAGGAACTGTGGCAGCAGCAGGCTTTTTAAAGCTCTGATTGGTGGACGCATCTCTGCTGCTGTCCAATCAGAGATCAGCTCTGCTCCTGTGCACAAAGAGTCAGCACAGAAGATAAGGTCTTATATCACAGCTGACGGGGCGACAACTTCACAAACCTTAAGGAGATTTATGTGAAAACAAGCCACAAAAACAGCGTAGAGAGACGATCATATTCAACACATTCACATCTGACTTTTCCTCCAGCGGGCCTCTTTGTTTCCCCACAGACGTCATATTCATCAACTCTGTTTGAGTGTTCATGACGTGGACTTGTGGCCTGTGTTGGTTCTTGTCTGTAGCTCAGAGTGAAAAGTTCAGGAGCACCTGTAGATTGGATTTACTGAAACATGGTTTTCAGACGTTCAGCTCTCTGACTCTTTCTCTCTGGGCCATATTTGATGTCATGTTTCAGTCACTGGGACAGACGATGAAAGAGCTCATGTTCTGCCTTAACTCAGGTTCATATGTGTATTTTTGATGGCTGCTAGAGTACGTTCACACTCACTGATGTTCAGAAACTCTCTTGTTTTCATATGCAGATCCCCCTGATCCAGCTGTATTCTCTCTGTGTCTGTGTAGGGTGATTACCATATTTAACTTATTAACTTCATCAGTGTTACTGTGCTCCTCTGTTCACCAAAAACTGATCAAACAAACAAAAAGAAAACAGTCGTGAACAATCGGTCCAGCTGGTCTAGACCCACCCGTCTGTCCATCACTGCACGTTTCCTTTCTTTTCCTCTTTGGTGTGAGAGCACTGGTGGAGGATTTAGTGATGCTGATGTGTTTTTATTCTTTATTTTTAACTCTGTGTCAGTGTTGATATTGTAACTAACTAACTCTTCCTCCAGCGGGCCTCTTTGTTTCCCCAGAGGGCTCAGAGTCGTCATATTCATCAGCTCTGCTTCTCTGTTTGATAGATCGTTCAGCTCGTCCTCTGGACGTCTTCATGTTGACTCTGCATGTGTTTGAAGTCCTCCTGCTGACTGTGATCACTGTTCTCCTCTTCAGAGCTCAAGGTGAGAAAATCAAAGCAACATTTATCCAAACGTTTGACCATCATCTGTTCAGCAGAGCTGAAGTCTTTATGTGTCTGATTTTCAGTGAACCGGGGATCATCTGCTGGAAACACAGTGAGTTACAGATCCAGACTGAAGTGAACTGATGTGTTCAGATGAAGAACCACAGTCTTCCTCACATGCTGACTCGGATGTTTTATATCTGACAGGAGTGTGACGGAGATGACTGCACAGTGAATTATGAAAATGATGGAGAATCTTCTGCTTCTGTCAGATTTCACCGATCCAGCAGTTAAACACAGACATCAAGTCCATGCATTAATTCATCAGCTCAGTGTAACTTTATTGTCCACAGACATGAACCCAATTTAATGAGTTTGAAGTCATCAGCTGATGATGAGCCAGTGAAGAATATGAAGCTAATACTGGACTTAAAGTCCATCAAGCAGCCACATGTTTGAGCTGTTTGTAAAATAATATCGTCTGTAATCATCACAGAAAGAAATATTTTATTTTTGACAGTAGCTTTGGAAACATTTTTATGACATTTACTATATCAGTCTTTGTCTTTCTATAGCCAAATACATACTGCAAATATATATGTGCATTTCTTAGGGCTGGGCCATTAGTCCACTTTCAATTTCAATTACAACTATAGCTTCCAACAGTTATCAAAATATTATCATCCAGATTTAAAGATTACTAGAAAAGAAAACACCCATGACCCCTGAAGGGAGACGCAGTACAGATAATGGATGTATATAAATATGTCCCAGGATGAGGAGATAATCTGTTTTTCACCTGTCAGTGCTCATGCTGTTTTGTCTGGTCACTGTATTTACTTTTTTCATTCGTTCAAAAGCTTTTTTCTCATTAATAGTTTCTAGCAGTTTGTAACAACGCTGCCCTCAGGAGGAGAAAAAGGTTAATTGTTGCCCTCTGGATCATCAAAGTTGTTGTAGAGCAGTGATCATCAACTGGCAGCTGGGGAGCCACATCAGGCCCTCAAAGCTTTCCATCAGGCCCCCTGATTATTTTTGTACAGAAGAGGAATAGGGCCTCTGCAAGAAGTTTATTACTTAACTTTTTTTGTGACTGAATAATAGCAAAATTCTGAGATTAATTCTGACTTTATTCTCATTATTCTTATTTTCATTTCAGATTTCTTACTTTTTCCCTCAGAATTCTAAATTTCATCTCAGAATTTGGACTTTTTAACATTCTTGTGAAAAATTTCAACCTTTAACTTTTCTTTCTATCTGTGTAAATGATTTTGTGTTATTGAAGAGTATAGCTTCAGCCTGCTCTGTCATAAAGCGGCATGAGATAAATGTTGTTATGGATTGGCACTACACAAATAAAGATTGATTGACTTCTGTGTTACCAAAATGAGAAAATGTGTGAGGTCAAAATTTGTTGTGGTTATAAGGAAAGCTCTTTGTCGTTAAATACCAACAACTATTAGCGAAACCCCAGGTGGCTGCTTCAGGACTGATGATAGTGACTGATAACTAACAATACTTATCCAAATATATTAATTATTGTTGTTTTTTTTCTTTTATTATTATTTTTATTTTTCTTAACTCTGGCCCCCACAGCGTGTGCCAAGAAAAAACATCAGCATAAAGTTGTGGGGTTGAATTGTGCACTATACCAAACGTATGAATTAGGCATTGCTTTACATTGATTCAATGTAAAGCAATGCCTAATTAATATTATTACAAATGATAATAACAAATATTATAGATGTTTAACTCTAATTTTTCGTTATGTTACAGTTCATATTACCTAAAGCATGTTAATTGTTTAACTTTTCATCAGTGTTAAAGTACACATTATTATTATCATTAATAATCCATAAACTAGCATTCCCACATGCCATATTTAACTGCAGTTTACTGCTTTTTTACATCTGCCGATCAACATTTCACTTTAATGACAATAAAGCTGTATCTAATCTAATATGCATATCAGAAAAAATACATTGAATATCATACATGTATAGTCGACAACATGTATCTATTAGGATTTTCATTTTTTTTTTTCTGGTAATCATCATTTTATATAATAGCTGTAACACTCCTCCACTCTCTTCAGACACACTTTTGAGATATTTAAGTCCAGCCTCTGCAAATGTTGGACCATCAACAGATATCACAACTTCAGCAGACTGAAAGAAGCTTTTCTGGGCTTAAACTCATTTAATCTTACCTGAGATCTACCATGATGCAAACTCATCTGACTTTCAATAATAAGCATAAATCATGTGGTGTCCAATGAGCTGTCATAGATGACTTTGCTGGGAGAAAACCCAGGAAAGAACAACTGTTGCAGGAAAGGTGAGGCTGAGTGGTGGCACAGTTTATCACTCTAGTGGATTCAGGAATAAAAAGCACCATCAGAGGTCTGTAAAATGCCTTTTTTGAACATAGTTTTGCATACAGTTGGATATAGATATTTTAGATAGCTTTTGTATATAGTTGTTTAATTTAGCTTTTGCATAGTTATTGCATAGTGTAAATATAGCTTATATATATAGTTTTAAATTGTTTGATGTTGATTGTTGTAATTATAATTTAGTCGTGGGTGTACAGTGTGAACAGGAGGGGGCTGAGCACACAGCCCTGGGGGACTCCGGTGTTGAGCACTAGCGTGGAGGAGATCCAAACTGTCTGGGTCTGTTTGTGAGGAAGTCCAGGATCCAGTTACAGAGAGTGGTACTGGTGCCCAGAGTGTTCAGTCTTCCAATCAGCTTCATGGTGGAGATTGTGTTAATGCTGAGCTGAAATCAACAAACAGCACTGTGATGGGGAAGCTGCTTTTCTCAAGGTGAGTGAAGACTGAGTGAAGGGCAGTGGAGATGGCATCCTCTTTAGTGAGATGGTTTAGCTCATCTGATGACATGGCCTCACGCATGATAGGGGCACTCCTGCTTTTGTAGCCTGTAACACTTTTGACGGTCTGCCACATGTCTTTGCTGTTGTTGGTGTTTAGGTCTTTCTCCAGTCTCTGCTGATGCTTTCACTTTCGCTTGATACCAGCTTTCAGTTTTGCTCTGGCAGAGTTGTAAGCTTCTTTGTCACCCGTCTTTAAGGCTGCTTTTTCTGCTCTAGACAGAGCTCTCACCTCTTCATTCATCCAGGCTTTATCATAAGGGAATGACTTAACTGCCTTTATTTTGACCACATCATCAGTGCATTTGCTCATGTATGAGCAAATGCACTGTGTTGAAGGAGTGAGGAGTGAGACAGTTTTATCAACCACTAAATAATGATATTTTTGCCTAGAAAGTCAACCACGGAGAATACTTTATTTGTGTTTATGTAAATAAATCTCAAACTTTTTTGAATCGTAGTAGATCTCCGCATGTGCTTATGATTTGGTGAGTTGTAAACCTCCTCCTCAAAAGACGCATCGGACTGTTTTTGACGTCTTGTTTTTTTAAAGCAACAACAGCCATAACAAACACTCTGGTGAATTCTCTTGGCAGGTAATATGGTCGACATCTCTGAAGTAAAATCTCAACATCAGGTGAACATCTTCCATCCTCTCTGACTGCTGAGCACCAAGCATCATTGATGTAAACACAGAGTCCGCCCCCTCTCACCTTACTGGAGTCTTGTGTTCTGTCAGCCCAGAGCAGCCTCCACCCGTCCAGGCCCAAAGCCCCGTCCGGTATGTTGCTGTTGAGCCACGTCTCTGTGAAGATGAGAGCACCACAGAATCTGGTTTCCTGGTCTGAAGAGTCTGGGTTTCTGCTGCCACATTCAGATGATAGGGTCAGAATTTGGTGTGAGCATGAGAGCATGGATCCATCCCGCCTTGTATCAGCAGTTCAGGCTGATGTTGGTGGTGTGATGGTGTGCAGGACATGTTATTGGCACACTTTGTGCCTCAAAGTACCCACTGAACACGGTTTGAACCCCACAGCTGCCATGAGTATTGTTGCTGACCATGTCCATCCCTCCATGACCACAGTGTACCATCTTCTGATGGAAACTTCCAGCAGGATAACGCTCCATGTCACAGAGCTCAGATCATCTCAAACTGGAGTCTTGATCATGAAAACAAATTCACTGCACTCCAGTGATTGAGATTCTGGGGATGGTTAAAATGGGATTATGAAATAATTAATTAATTATTGGGTTGAAATGATTTTAAATTATCAATTTTGAAAAAGGATCTTTTCTTGCTTTTATAAGTTACTTTATTCTTTCTCCGTACTGTCAGGAATTGGATTTGTTTTTACCTTTCAAGCTTCACTGGTGACACTTTGTCAAGAGCTGATTTATGCTTACTCGTAAAAGTGTGAATGATAACATCACAGGCAGAGGATGAAATATCCGGAGGTGTTTCTCATTAAGTGTTGATAATTTTGTAGCCCCTTAAGCTTCAAGATAACGTTTCCTGAATGTTCTGTCATGAATTTCCTGTTGATTAAAATCAGCCACATTGAAAATTACACAGAAATGATCAGTAAAACCAGCATCTATGACAGCAGCGATGTGTGCTGAGCATCCATAAGTCAAAAAAAAGTTCTGACTGATCGTCCATGTCCAATAGTTCAGATCAGAGATAAAAGACAGCCATCATTTTGGGGGTCTGTGGGGAGTAAGTATGTGTAGATGGTTAAAAACAATACAGTGACATTCGAAGGATTAACTAGAAAAGCACTCCGAGAGTGCAAACCTACAAGGTAGCTCACATATTGATGTTACTTCTATAAGCAGCAGTTCCATGGTAAAATTACCGCCATAATATGATCCCTTGACCCTGCAAACCCCCAACTAGCACTCAGAATCATGTTGATATCATTATTAGTTAGACAGTTATGGAGCGAAAACATTTTTTTTCTAATAGTTGTGATTCAGATCACCACCAAAGCCTAACAGGTTTTTCCTTGGACCAAACCACACCTCTGGTAAAATTTTCATGTAAATCCATCCAGTAGTTTTAGCGTAGTCTTGTCCAACATAAATTATGATGTGAACAACCAGCAAAAAAATCAGTTCAACAAAACAACATAAAGGGGCATTAGACCTGCAGTGTGATTGTAGCCTGATCATCTGGAGTTCAACTGTTAGAAAACATGATGTCTTTGTTGGTCTGAGGTCTGCTGTTGTCTTTTAGCTCCTGATAACTGAAGGGGAGGTCTTTTTCTGACCTAAACATTATAATTATACCACACCGTACACTGTGGAAAGGATTTTTGTGGGTAGTAAATATAACCCATGCAGATTGTTTAAATTAGCTGCATTAAGCTCAGTCAGGCCATGTTGACCTCTGCTTCCCCTCACTTCCCTCAGTCACAGTTTTTGATAAGAGCTGTCTTTCGTCCTCCTGCTGCAGTCAGACTCAGTGAAATGGTACATACGTCCACTTTATATGGCATTTGTTGACTGATGTCACAATAAGTTTTTACAACGATTAGCAGCCCAGAGCCATGTCAGGCCAAAGTTCCCCTAAGTTGTGTGCACTACCCATGCACTACATCTACGCTGGCAAGGTTAACAATCCGTCTACAGTCAGTCAGGGAGCCGTCAGGAAACGTTGACTCGACCAGCACAATAAATCCTCATGTCAACAGAGAAACAGGAAAATCCACCACGTCTCAAAGCTCAGATCATCTCAGACTGGTTTCTTAAACATGACACAAGTTCACTGTTCTCCAGTGCCCTCCACAGTCACCAGATCTCAATCCAATAGAGCACCTTTGGGATGGGGTGGAACAGAAGATTTTCTTGTTAATTTAAGTTCCTAATAAAGTGGCCTCTGATTATAGTTATCTTTTAGTTTATAGTTATCAAAGTATTAGACTTCCAGCTCGTCTGAATCATTCTGCTCACACCTCTGTGAAAATAATCAGGCTGTGATCCAAATGAGTCTCCTGACATGAGAACAAACCACATTTTTAACAACTGCATCTTCAAAGTGAAAAAAGGAGAAATGTTCTCATTTTTGTTTATCAGGAGAAATTCACAGAGAAAGAGACCGCACGCTGGCTGAAGACATTTGAGGAAGTGACACCACCTCTGAATAAAGGGAGGAGGTTGATCCTGACTTCAGAAAGTCTGCTTTAGACTCTGATGAAGTTTGAGAGAAGAGGACAGAGAGTCATGAAGGAGTTCAGGTGGATTCAGATTTCTTTCCTCCTCACAGCTCTGCCTCAGTTCACTGGTAAGAACATTTCTGTCACACTTTCTATTCAATCAGGAAACTGGAGAGAAGCTTCACTCATTTAAGAAAACTGAATGTGTTCATGTGTTACAGCCATGACCAGAGGAATGAGAATGACTTATTCTCACCAGACACTTTATTAGGTACACCCATCCAACTGATCACTAACACAACTAGCTTATCAATCACATGACAGCAACTTAATGCATTTATGCATGTAGACACGGTCAAGACGACCTGCTGATGTTCAAACTGAGTATCAGAAAAGAGAAGAAAGATGATTGAAGAGATTGTGAACATGACGTGGTTGTTGGTGACAGATGTTAGAAACTACTGATCTGCTGGGATTTTCATGCACAACAATCTCAAGGATTTACAGAGAATGGTCCCAAAAGGAGAAAATATCCAGTTAGCAGCAGTTCTCATGGTCAGAGGGGAATGGGCAGTGTTTGATTATTTTATTATTATCTTTTTACTTATTTGTCTGTTTGTAATTTGCACCAAGAGCACCAGAGCAAATTCTGTGTAAGTGTAAAAACCTGCTTGGTAATAAATCTGATTCTGATTCTGATTAAGATGATAGAAAGGCAACAGTAAGCACGTTATGAACAAGCAGAGGTTTGGACTTGAGCCACAGTTTTGACGACGTCTCAAATTTGACTCGACTTCGACTTGAACACCAGTGACTCCTGATGTCACTTGGACTTACTCCTGATGACTCAGATATACTCGACCTTTAAATGTGTGCATTAAATCCATGAACGTGACAGTTTTCCTGATTCTTCTTAAGTCGCCTGCTCACTGCGCGTGTCATCCACTCCCGCCCATGCAAAGTCTGATGTTCACATAAAACATTCAACAAAACAAACACTGCCTTCAGTCACCGCACATGATGGAGGAACTTTCACTGAATTAAGTAAAGAAAGGACAAGACAAAGCAAGAGAAGAAGAAAGAGCCACTTTTTTATCATGTGTAACTGTTCCACATGTGGATGAAGTAAGGGGCTGATTTAACCCCCTGGATTTATCAATAACAGTAATGTAAACATCCTGTTTACTGAGTTCAGTTTTGTCCTGTCTCTTTGTTCAAAGTATGTTTGTCTCATCTAACCTGGCACTAGCAAGGTGTACCTAATAAAGTGGCCGAAGAGGGTATGGTCTTTGTTTCAGCTGATTATTTGTGTTTATTTTTCTCTACAGAAGCACACTTAATAAAAGTCACTGCCAAATATGGAGATCGTGTCACTTTGCCATGTGAAAACTCAAGAAAACCTCACAAGTACTGTGGATATACAACATGGACCCTCTACTCTTCAGGAGATGAAACAGTCACGCTGACAAAAGAGGGGAAAATCAACGAAGATGTTGGAGCTAAAAAAACCAGACTGCATCTTACTGAGGACTGTTCTTTGGTCATCAACAATGTCCATGAAGAGGATGCTGGATCTTATCACTGTCTACAGCACATATTTTACAGTGGATATGGTCCTAATGCTTATATTGAGCTCAGTGTTTCTAAAGGTGAGTTTATTTCTTCATTTGGGTGGTGGGCTCTCTGTCATGATCCTGCTTTTACTTCTGTTAAGTTAGCCGTTTTGTTTCATGTTCCATGTCTTGTCTCGTGCTTCGTGTTTTTTTTTTTTTTTTTTTCTTTGAAAATTCATTTGTCTTTCCTTGTCTTCATAGGTTTTACTTTCTGTCATGGCTCTGTCACACCTGTTCCCTGATTGTTCCTTCCCAGCTGTGTCACATCAACTCCAATCACCTCATGTATTAAAGCCTCATGTCTTCCCCTGTCTTCTTTCCAGTTCGTTGCAGCCTTTTGCCTCTTTTGAAGCCCTCTGCTCAAAAATTACATGCCTATAAAGAAAAGAGTATATCTCCACAACAACAAGGTCTATTTGAATAATTTTGGTGTTGTAATAAAGGAAACACTTCTGAGATTTGTTCACATGTGTAAATATCAGTATATTTGTAACTGGGACAGAGTTAATGATGATGGAAAACAGCATAAATGAACAATTTCATTTCCGCCTTAAAAAAATACACCTCTGTAGTGAATATCCCTTTGTACTGATGCAGTTGCAGCTTTAGATCTCTAAAAATGAATAATAAAATATGTTAACATTACCTTAGCCAATGTTTATTCTGATAAAGTGAAGCAGAGCAAAATTAGAGAGATTTTATTACAGGCTGGTCAGGCGAAACCATTGAAAAAGGCTGGATTTTGAATCAAAGTCTAACAATATCTTTTTTTCTTTTTTAAAATAAAAACAAAATTTGAAAATGTAGTCTCTAAAATGCATATGAAGCACTTCCTCCTTGGAATAACTTCTTTTGTATTGTAAATAAGTCAAAAACTGTCATAATTGAGGTCTAACTTCTCTATGAAGGCCTCCTGCGGTAAGATATACAGGACTATATCTCGGCCGTGGATTGGTCGATTTGGGGGATTGACACCTCTACCAACTCATCAGAGCCAATAGAACTGAGTGGGAGTGCCCAAATCCTGACCCAATGCACCATCGGCCAACCAGAGGGGCTGAAATGCACTGGGATCCAGCCCTCCGCAGCTGCACTTGCGTCTTACCCCTCCCGGATCTGGAAATACCTCTGGAAATGAGGTTCTTTTTGACCAAAACAAACATGGAGGCTCAGTGGATCGCCGTGAAAGGATCAAAAGCTCTCAAATCTGGTACATGGCCACCATTGGCCACCACGTAGCTCCGCCAGTGGTTTCCAGCACTAATTTCGAGTCACAGTGTGAGATCCATCCAAACAAAGCTGGAAGTCAAATGTGCACACCTGTAGGCAAACTCTGACCCAGGATACGTACCTGCTAGCAGCAGGGATGAACCATGTTATTGATCCCATATCTGTATTGGCAGATATTGAAACTTATGCCCATATTTACAGCCAATGTATCAGCTGTAATATCATTGTGATGGACTAATGTCCCATGATGCTTCACCTGATCATCTCTGCATGGGTTCATTTAAAATCAACAGTGTCCTGTTGTCACCTCCACCAAGGAGGTCATGTCCATGCTGGTGTTTGTCCAGTTTGTCTGTCTGTGAGCAAGATAACTCAGAAAGTTCAAAATAGATTTTGATGAAATTTTCAGGGAATGTTGGTGATGGAGAAGAAGAAGAGGTGACTTCATTTGGTGCTGATCCACATCAGGATGTGGGTCCAGGAGATTTTCAAGGATTTGTTAACTTTGTGTGATGGGACAGTTTTTCACATTTTCAATAAAAACTCTATTAACAATGTCAGAAAGGTCTTGGAGTAGGTGCACACTCTCTGAGCTCTTCTAGTGAAAGAAAATATGTTGCTACCTCCACCAAGGAGGTCATGTTTTTTGCAGGTGTTTGTCTGTCCGTCTGTTTGTGAGCAAGATAACATTCTGCACAGAGAGCTGAGTTTTGTGACTGTGGCTCATGTTCAGGCTAAGCCATGTACCTCATACAACCCCCTTAAAAACCCTGAACTGTCCCTTTAAAGTGAAGTGAATATCTGTGGTTACTCACACAGACAAACCAAAGATGCTGACCTGCAGAGTGAAGAGAGTGTCTCCACTAGAAAAGCAGGATACAAGCTAACGTCTGTTTACTATTTCTGTTCATACTGAGGACTGTTGAGTTGTGTTCATCTGCTTTAGGTGAGGACACCAAGACAACAATACCAGCAAAAACATCTGCAAAACCAACAACTACAACTGGAAAAACAACATCAACTCCATTGACAACAACAAGATACAGCACAACTTCACAATTCGATACAACGACTGCAGAGAGAGATGCCTCAAATGGACAAAGTAAACACATTTATAAAACATTTTACATAAACTTTCCTCTCATTGAATGATTCAGATGTTCAGATTAATGTCAGAAATATAAATATAAATCTTAAAATGCTGAATTGTTCTTCCAGAGTGGCTTTGGTTGTACATCCTTGTGGCTGCAGCGGCTTTTATCCTGACTGTGGTGGTTGTTGTGAAAGTCATCAGACGGAAAGGTATGAACATGAAATTAAGCTTATGGGTAACAGCGGCTTCATTTAACTCACTGTATTTTGTCTGTAAATTACAGTTGACTCCTAAATTGTGTTTGCAGAGAGTTTGTCTGCTCAGTCCTCCCTGTTTGAGAGCCCAAGTCTTCTTGTGTTTTTGTGTCTTTACAGGAAACAAGACGCAGACGGGCGACAGTCCTGTGAGTTCATCTTCAGCTTCAACAGAGGTTTAAAAAAAGCAGAAGTCTAAAGAACTAAAGATACTAAAGAACCAAAAGAACAAACTGTGATTAAAAAATAGCAGGATTCATGTTTCTCTGTCCTCTTTGTGCAGGAGGAGGGTGTTTCCTTCACTTCCATCAGCTACACCAAGAACCAAAGTAAAGCCAAGGTAAGCTCCTCTGATTGGTTCATTTAACTCTGGACATTTTATTAGGTACAGTCATTCAATTCAACCAGATAGACACGAGGACCCTCTTAAAAGCGAGATCCCACATCTCAAGAGTCCAACCTTGAATGAATCCGAATTCAGCAGAGACAAATATGATGAGGACAGTTATATGGTCTGGGCATCCGTGGATTAGTAGCTATCATAATTTCTTATGTTTAGTCCCTTTGTCTTTGCCTGGATGGAGACATTTCTGAGGGTGTACAGTCCCCTTCAACAGTACTGGAACAGCGAGGCCAATTCTTTTGTTTCTGTTGTTCACTGAAGACATTTGGGTTTAAGATCAAAAGATGAATATGAGACAAGAATTCTGAACTTCAGCTTTTATTTCCTGGTATTTAAATTTAGATGTGTGAAACAATGCAGGACACCCCACTTTTTTTTGAACCCACCCATTTTTCAAGTGAGCAACACTATTGAAACGTGTGACAGACGATTGTTTCCTGTTTCCCAGGAGTTGACTTTTAGGTTGACTGTTCAATCATCAAATAGCTCTGCATGACTAGTCTAAAGACAGCATTTCATGTTCAAGAGGATAAACCAACATGCAGATCAGAGAGCTGTTTATGGGAGAAAAGCAAGCCATTTTGAAGCTGAGAAAAGAAGGAAAATTGATCAGAGCCTCGAAGAACTGAGGCAGATACTAGCATGGTGTACCTAATGAAGTGTCTGGTTAGTGTATACGTAATGATCAAACAGAGCAGGAAAAGGATGGGTTATATCTCTAATTTCTCTGTTATCCTCCAGGGTGATGGTAACTGAAGATGATCATGTGACGTACTCCACGGTGAAGACCTCTTCTTCTGCTGCTGCTGTTGGAGCCTCCACTGATCCCAGCAGCCTCTACTCCACCGTCAACGAAGAGAAGAAGTAGAAGTCCAGAGTTAGGTCACATCTGAAGTTATTTCAGCTTATTCACATTGATAACAGAACTGAGAGTGTTTTATGTGATGTGTTTGAGTGTTACATTGCTGTATTACTGTGAAGTAGGGATGGGCAACTGGCAGCCTGGGGCTACATGCAGACACTTTCTTCACATGATGCCCACCAGTCAGCCATAAAAACAGGAGAACATCTGTCATGGAAACATCAAAATCACAGTCATTTCCAGAAAATCTTTAACAGCTTGTGGACCCTTTATGCCCAATTACCGGCATTAAATAAGATGATCCAGCTGCACTGCAAGCTTCTCTGGCTCTGTATGTGTGTTGGTGCTTAGAGCTGATTAGTGATATTTTTCATAAACCAGACCTTCACTGGCATGGACCACACCGTCAACAAGATGAATCTGACAATTAATTATCATTAAAGATTGAATGATGAATTTAGAAACAATGAACATGTTGCCAACATCGATTATGAGAAACTTCTTTGGGATCTGCTGCAGCTCCCGGGCACGACGACCTCTCGTTTTAGGGTCCTAAGAAGGACAGAAGAAACTGAAGAGCGATGGGAGGGAGGCGTGCGTCATTCTCATGAAACAACAAGAGGAAATGGTCACGTTTGAATTTAGGGACACGGGAAGAGACGTGATTGAGGTGTGTGGTCCTGCCCCTTGAACCTGTGCTATAAGCATCCCTTTTGGTAAAAATGTTAGTAGGGATGCTCAATATTATAAGAACTGTTATTATTATTAGAACTGTTACATTAGTTAGGACAATTTAAGGGGCCCAAAGCTGCCAGGGGCCCTCAACTAACTGAAACATATTGTATATTTTCTTATTTAACTGTTTTAACTAAACATGCTCAAAAGCCTGTATTACAAAGTTCAACTCACTGCATTTTTCCTCTGGTCTGATGACCATGAACAGCATGAGTTTGCTTCGGAGGAGGAATTTCCTTTGTGGCAGATTTTATTTGCAAAGCCTGTGAGAAAAGGCAGAGGTGATGTTTAAGACTGAATTTTAAAGAGAAAATGTGAACTGTTGAACCACTGCAACTTTGTTTTTTGTGTCTTATAAACCCACGAGGGTTTGGCACTGTGTGTGTGCATGTAAATAAAGAAAATCAATCAATCATGTAAAATGCAATAAAGCTACAGATTATTCCCAATTTTTAAAGCTACACTGTCACCTTTAAACAGAGAAGTTAGTTAGTTAGTTAGTTAGGTCGTAAGTTAGTTAGTTAGTTAGTTAGTTTGTAAGTTAGTTAGTAAGTTAGTATATTTGCCCCCATAGGGAAAGTGGGGTGTGGCAGGAATCACAATCATTTGGTAACAAAATACAATATTCACACTGACACAGTGTTAAAAATGAATAAATAAAAACACATCAACATCAGTAGAAACTCAAACAAAGCTCTCACACAGAAGAGAAAAGAAAGGAAATCACGTAGTGATGGACGAGTGGCTGGATCTAGACCAGATAGACCTTTTTAATGTGACTGTTTCTCATTGTTTGAATGAAAAAATCTTTTTTTTTTTTGGGGGGGGGGGGGGGGGGGGGATTCAGAGTCACCAGTCAACCTAATGAGCATGTTTTTGTCTGTGAGAGGAAGTTGGAGTGCCTGGAGAGAGCTTACACATGCATGAATAGGTTTAAATGAGTTGTTGTGGGTATTACAGCCAATATATGTGATACAGAGCTTAAATTTATTAGATCACCTGTCATAAAAATGAGAAAACTTGTTTAAACTGAAAATGTTTTTGTTTTTGGACAGACATTTAGAACAAGAATGAGGAATTTAAACTGAATTCACCTTTTTATACTCAAATCTGAGCCGCTCACTAAGCTTCTCTGAGAAGTCAGAAATTAATCAAGAAGAACATTCAACCACTAAAACGACTTTTTATGTTCAGGAGTGCAAGGAAATAACTATAATTTGACATCTTAATTCAGAAATAACAATGTGCTTTACTATTTTTTCCGCCTCTTTGAATTTTAAGTCATAGATAACAATTATGAATATGTTTAATCATTAAAAGTATCATTTCTCTTAGAGAGTTTCTACATTCTGGTGTTTTAGGGCAGCTGTGACATAAACCTTACATTTGGTGATTGTTTAATAAATTTGTTAAGCTTTGTAAAGTATGTCCAAAATATCAGTTGTAAATATTAGCAGAAATTTTGATGCCCTGATAATATTATGGTTCATCTCTAATCTTAACTGAAGTTCAGCTCAACTGTAGTAACTCACTGAAGAGAAGTCTCTGTGCAACAAGGGAGGAGTTTATTTAATGTTTCACTGGTGGAGATATCAGGAAAAAGGTCTGGGGGCACGTCCCTGTAAACTCAGAACATCTCTCTCTTCTCTGTGTTTACCCCATGGTCCACAGCAGCACCTGGTGGTCCAACATTTTAACACACTCAGTTTCACATTTCCACATCAACCTGCTCACAGACACAGAGGCTGTGGAGGTGAGACTTAAGGCCGTCTGATCAGCAGTGACTTCCTCATCCTCTTTTGTTTCCTCACTGAAATAAAAACATGTGTGATATAAAAATGTTTCCAGCATCTTGTTGAATCAATGCCATGTAGAATAAAAGCAGCTCTGAGGGCAAAAATGGCTCCAACTGGTACTAGCAAGGTGTCCCTAATAAAGTGGCCAGTAGGTGTATTTTAGAGTTCACAGTAAAGGTGACTCTGATGAGGATGAAGACTGTACATCATCCTCACTAACGTTCAGGGTTCAGTCACAGTCCTGTTGTCTCCCTCCATCCTCACCAGTGACTGAAGACAGGAGCGGTGATGCTGTCACCTTCATCTGCTCCGTGTTCGTGCTCGGAGTCTGCAGGACTCACATGAGGGGGCTGTTTGAGGGTAAAGACATGAAGGACCATCCTCAAGCTGTGAGGACGTCTCAGTGTCTCTGCAGTGCTTCACTCACCACAGCCAGCTCTAATTTAATCAGATCTAACTCACTGAAGTGTGAGGTGACTATCGATGACATCAGGGCAGTGTTTCCCCTCAAGCTTCAGTCTGCAGGTGAGAACGGGGCTGCATCACTGAAACCACTGTGAATATTGAAGACTGTGAGTTTTATGGATAAACATTTGGAATATTTAGTAATAACACTGTTTTTAGCTCCTTCAGGGGAAGAACCAGGATCACTGACAAAGACAAACACACCAGCAACAACTGAAAACGGCATTAAAAAAGGTGATCTGCCCTTTACTGTGTTTGACGTGTCTCCTCAGCATTAAGACCTCCCCCTCTTTGCGGCACCAGCAGCAGATTTTTGCTCTGTTGAAGTTGGCGTGCATATTTGATCAGAGTTGGGATCAGAGATAAAAGAGGAGCATCATTTTGGCGGTCTGTGGAGAGTCAGTGAGTGTGTTCTCTATACTGCAGAGTGTAAACATTGTTGTATCTATTACTGTATATTTACGGGAAAAACTAGCTGAAATTAAGATACCATGTTTGGTCAGAGCACATATCTAAAAAAAACAGTTTTCATGAAGTGGGCTTGTGGCATCTGTTAGTTCTTGTCCAAAGATGGGGGAAAGGTGGGATGATTGACTCTACAGGTGTCACTTACAGGGTCAGAGGTCACTTAGTGTGCTGAGATGGAGCCTTTTCATAAAACTGATATGTTTGGCTTGAAATGAGAAACATGTATGACTGCTGTATGCCTTGAGGCCCTTTTGGTCAGAGCTGTCTTTGGTCCTCAGAGACCTGCTGCAGCTCCATTCGGTGAAATGGCACTTAAGTCCGCTTTATATGGCAACACGTTTGTACGATTAGCAGCCCCATGCTACGTCAGGCCAAAGTTCCCCTAAGTTGCATGCACTACATCTACACTGGTGAAGGTTATAAACTGGCCTACAGTCAGTCAGGGGGCCGTCGGGCCTGTCAGCTTAGAGCAGGAAACTGAGGCAGCAGCTCACTGTGACTGAGCAAAACTGGACAATAGAAGATAAAGGGATACGCCAACATTTCCTTTCTTTTCATGTGTTACTTCACTCCTGAGACCATGGCAAGCAGATAGACACCATTCTTTCGACTCTGCATGCAGTAACAAGAAAGAGACGGCCAAAGCTGCCCACCGCTAGTTAGCTTAGCTCAAACACTGGGAGTCAATGGGTAGTGTTAGCCTGCCTCTGCGTACAGTCATCAGATAAACACTTCAGCATCTCTAAACGGTCCTATGTGTTATGTTACGTTGTCTTCTACTCTCATCATATCTTCTTCTACCCGTAAACAGAGGCTTTGTTTTGATGAACTACTTTCGCAGTGGTTTGCACAAGAGACGTGATGTTTGCGAACAAGTCGAGTCTATTGAACAACTCTTTTAGGTGAACGATGAGAACAGATTTGCAGTTGTGGGTGAGCTGTTTGTTTCTTAAATTTGCATTTAAGGATGGCTCAACTGCCACATTCAGATGGTAGGGTCAGAATTTGGTGTGAACATGAGAGCATGGATCCATCCTGCCTTGTATCAGCCGTTCAGGCTGGTGTTGGTGTGATGACATGCAGGACATGTTATCGGCACACTTTGTGCCTCATCGTAACAACTGAGCACAATTTGAACCCCACAGTTGACCTGAGTATTGTTGCCGACCATGTCAATCCCTTCATGACCACAGTGTACCATCTTCTGATGGACACTTCCAGAAGGACAGTCCACCATGTTACAGAGCTCAGATCATCTCAAACTGGAGTCTTGAACACAATAATAAGTTCACTGCACTCCAGTGATTGAGATTATGGGCTTCATTAAAATGGGATTAACTGAATGATAAATCTTTTCTTGCTTTTATTATTTACTTCATTCTTTCTCCATCATCTCTCTGTGATACCAAAGTTACTTCACTTTTGTTTTTACCCTTTAAAGCTTCACTGGTCAGACTTTGACAAGAGCTAATTTAAGCTCACTGGTTAAAGTGTGAACGATAAAATCACAGGCAGATGGTGAAATATCCGGAAGGGTATCTCTTCAACAGGATAAAATCTGCAGCCACTTCAGCAGCAAGATAACGTTTCCTGAATGTTCTGTCATGAATTTCCTGTTGATTAAAATTCTCCACATTAAAAAGTTCACAGAAATGGTCAGTAAAACCTGCATCTTTGACAGCAGAGATGTGTGCTCAGCATCCATAAGTTCAAACTAGACCTGATCGATCGTCCATGTTAAAATCCCCAACAATAACAGCTCTGTTGAAGTTGGGGTGCATATTTGATCAAAGTTGGGACCAGAAATTAAAGAGGGGCATCATTTTGGGGTCTGTTGAAAGTTAGTGAGTGTGTTCTTGATCTGGTGTTCCAGCCACACGCCACTTATAGTCCTGAACACACACCAACCGTTAATTCATGTTGGTTACCAGAAAACAGCGAAGCTCTTTTCCCCGAAACATCACAGGCTAATGCACAACATGCTGACCGCAGTGGGACAGCTGCAACTTAGCCTACCTTCTGGGCTAACGTTAGCACAAACGGAGGGGTAATAGGGTGGTTAAAAGACTTATTATATTCAGCCAACTGTTAAACTCCTCTTGACTAATGTAGGAATGTTCATACTTTGAAGTTTATCCTTCAGACAAGTACTGTTACCATTGACAACATGTGAAGTTACCTCTGGTTAATTCCCCCCTGCTGTTAGCATTAGCTCGTAGCAATGAGCAAAATAACTACTACATAGAATTAAAATTAGGGGTGTCCCGATCCGATTTTGATATCGGATATCGGTCCGATATCAGTAAAAAAACAAATATCGGATTATATCGGCCTGCATCTAAAATCTCTGATAAAAGCACTCCGATACAAGCAGTCCATTCTAATTTTTTTCTCATACCTACTATTGCTGACTACTGCTCTCTGTTTGAGTAATCTCACTTGATCAAGCCTTTTCTTACAGTCCATACTACAAAATAAGCAATAAAAACATGTATGATTCCTGCTAATATCGTATTGGATTGATATCGGTATCGTATCAGAGGTGAAAAAGTTGTATCGGGACACCCCTAATTAAAATACTCACATTTCCATCATCAGGTTTGGCGATGGATTGTTGGTACTGAGCCTGGATTCAGGAAAAGTCTAGTTCCCAGTCCTGTGTTGAACTGACTGAAGTTGAAGAAGTAGTCGGCCGTGAAGTGACTGGCACACACATACAGGTTTTAGCCAACTGTAGCTGCTCATTCCCTTCAAAAATAAAATTAATCCACTGGCCCTTGGTCCTCTGAGGCTGGTAGACTATATGTGAAGATATATGTGTCTGTTTACAGCCAACAACCGAGCAGTGACAGTTTCTGAGCTTAGACATGCTGAACACCGATCTCTCGCTATGTAAACAATATGGCTGCACAGGAATATCTCCGGGGGGTGATACTCAGGTAGATGAACCAGGTTAGGTATGCAAATCAAAAATATACTGTTATGTAACAGTATATCCACAGACTCAACAGCTCACTGAATGCCATGAGTTTACATTTGTGCAGTCTGCTTAATACAGGTTTTGTTGTCTACTATCACATTTTGTGGGCTGGGAGGAAGGCCAAATACCCAGAAATGTGTTCAAAAGCCTTAAAAAAACTTTTTTTGTATAATTTGGCCGCTTTAACACTATTTTATTGTAACATCTACAATTGCCTACTGTAAAAAGTCACAGTAAGTTACTGTGAATGGCAATGGATTGTGGAAAGCATACTGGTTTATGTAAACGTTACCGTAATATTTACAGTTACCTACTGTAAATGTCTATACAATAAATAACTGAAAAGAGCAATGGATCACCATGGCTTAAGTGTACTACATTGGATAGTATTTTGAGATTACATTTTTGTGCTTTGGCACATCAAGAGTAAAGATTAGTTGATTAATGTTAGAAAAATTTAGTCACAACCAAAACTCAATTTCCCCTGACAAAAAAAACAAAACAAAACAAAAAAAATGGAAAAAATCTTTTAGTAAATGTTTCACATTTTTTAAACAAATGCTTGAGAAAAGTACTTGATTCAATGAAAACGTGTATGTGATTTTCTTTCTTTACAAAGCTATATATTGCTATACATGACCATTTAGATAGCTAAAGGTACAGTAAAATAAATTATATAACAAAGTTGTGTAGAATAATGTACCTCAATGATACTGTAAATGAAAATACAGTAAGGATGCTGTTTTTTGGAATTACAGTATTAATGCTGTGAATTAAAATAGAGTAACGCTACTTTAAAGACATTTACAGTAACTTACTGGAATCTTGCTGTCAGTAAGTTTCTGTAAAATTTACAACCTCTTGACAATCCAATAGACAAATCTGCAGCAACTGTGTGATGCTCTCATGTCAACATGGAGCAAAATCTCTGAGGAATGTTTCAGCACCTTGTTGAATCTATGCCAACATCTAGTTCCTAATAAAGTGGCCTCTGATTATAGTTATCTTTTAGTTTATAGTTGTCAAAGTATTAGACTTTCAGCTCGTCTGAATCATTCTGCTCACACCTCTGTGAAAATAATCAGGCTGTGATCCAAATGAGTCTCCTGACATGAGAACAAACCACATTTTTAACAACTGCATCTTCAAAGTGAAAAAAGGAGAAATGTTCTCATTTTTGTTGATCAGGAGAAATTCACAGAGAAAGAGACCGCACGCTGGCTGAAGACATTTGAGGAAGTGACATCATCTCTGAATAAAGGGAGGAGGTTGATCCTGTCTTCAGAAAGTCTGCTTCAGACTCTGATGAAGTTTGAGAGAAGAGGACAGAGAGTCATGAAGGAGTTCAGGTGGATTCAGATTTCTTTCCTCCTCACAGCTCTGCCTCAGTTCACTGGTAAGAACATTTCTGTCACACTTTCTATTCAATCAGGAAACTGGAGAGAAGCTTCACTCATTTAAGAAAACTGAATGTGTTCATGTGTTACAGCCATGACCAGAGGAATGAGAATGACTTATTCTCACCAGACACTTTATTAGGTACACCCATTCAACTGATCACTAACACAACAAGCTTATCAATCACATGACAGCAACTTATTGCATTAATGCATGTAGACACAGTCAAGACAACCTGCTGATGTTCAAACATCATAATTTCACACTTTTTCAGTTGGTCAAGCTAACAGCCTTCATGTTCTCTTATATAAAACATCTTTGTCAATTTTCAGTTGAAGTTTGGTCAGCTATCTTGTTGGACAAACATATTTATTTTTGAATGCTTCCTCTGTGGCATTGCTCATATAAAAAATAGACAAAGGAATTTTTTTTGATAATTTGAACATGAACAGGAGCAGTAACCATGTCCCTGTAAAAGCGTCATTTATTTAACCACTTTCCTTTTTCTATTCTGGTACGTATTTTTTTTTCTTTTTATGAAATTGTTCCTCTTCATATCTGATGTTTGATATTTATTTTTGGTGGTTCAGTTTTTACCGTATGTTTCTCTTGGGTGTGGTTTATAAAAGCCATTTGCAGTCTTCCAGCACTCCAACACACATGCCTTTTTATGTTTTTATGTGCATTATGTTTCTTTACCTGTGTAAAATAAATAAATAAATAAACTGAGCATCAGAAAAGAGAAGAAAGATGATTGAAGAGACTGTGAACATGACGTGTTTGTTGGTGACATGTAAGAAACTACTGATCTGCTGGAATTTTCATGCACAACCATCTCAAAGATTTACAGAAAGTGGTCCAAAAAGGAGAAAATATCCAGTGAGCAGCAGTTCTCGTAGTCAGAGGGGAATGGGCAGAGTGTTTGAGATGATAGAAAGGCAACAGTAAGCACGTTATGAACAAACAGAAGTTTGGACTCGAGCCACAGTTTTGACAACGTCTCAAATTTGACTCGACTTCGACTTGAACACCAGTGACTCCTGATGTCACTTGGACTTACTCCTGATGACTCAGATATACTCGACCTTTAAATGTGTGTCTGACGTTGAAACTTTCAACTAAAACACTGCCTTCAGTCACCACACATGATGGAGGAACTTTCACTGATTTAAGTAAAGAAAGGACAAGACAAAGCAAGAGAAGAAGGAAGAGCCACATTTTTATCATGTGTAACTGTTCCACATGTGGATGAAGTAAGGGGCTGATTTAACCCCCTGGATTTATCAATAACAGTAATGTAAACATCCTGTTTACTGAGTTCAGTTTTGTCCTGTCTCTTTGTTCAAAGTATGTTTGTCTCATCTAACCTGGCACTAGCAAGGTGTACCTAATAAAGTGGCCGAAGAGGGTATGGTCTTTGTTTCAGCTGATTACTTGTGTTTATTTATTTCTACAGAAGCAGACACAGTGAAACCTCTGACTGCCAAATATGGAGAAGACATCACATTGACATGTGAAAAGTCAGAAAAACGTCAAAACTGTGGAAATACACAATGGTACTTCTCATCTTCAGGAGAAGGATGGGTCGGGCTGACAAAAGAGGGGAACTTCAGTGAAGATGTTGGAGCTAAAAGAAACAGACTGCGTTTCAGTGAGGACTGTTCTCTGGTCATCAACAATGTCCAAGAGGAGGATGCTGGATATTTTGACTGTACACAGTTCATATCTGACAGAGGATATTATCCTGATTTTTTTTTTTGGCTCAGAGTTTCTGAAGGTGAGTTTGTTTCTTCATTTGGGTGGTGGGCTATCAGGACCTGCAGGGTCTTCTCTGCTGGTCTTGACACAGTCACATTCATAAACTTGATGATGATTTTGTCTTCATTAATATCAGATCTATCATAGAACACTGTTAGCATGAATTTCTCTCCTGAATCTTGTCTCTCTGCAGTAAGAAGGTGGCTCTGCCTCCAGTGCAGAGGTCTCATCTCTAAACGTCTCATCTATTAACTGGTGCTCACCAATTTACAGGCAAAGTGTGAGATCCATCCAAACAAAGCTGGAAGTCAAATGTGCACACCTGTAGGCAAACTCTGACCCAGGATACGTACCTGCTAGCAGCAGGGATGAACCATGTTATTGATCCCATATCTGTATTGGCAGATATTGAAACTTATGCCCATATTTACAGCCAATGTATCAGCTGTAATATCAACGTGATGGACTAATGTCCCATGATGCTTCACCTGATCATCTCTGCATGGGTTCATTTAAAATCAACAGTGTCCTGTTGTCACCTCCACCCAGGAGGTCATGTCCATGCTGGTGTTTGTCTGTTTGTCTGTTTGTGAGCAAGATAACTCAGAAAGTTCAAAATAGATTTTGATGAAATGTTCAGGGAATGTTACTGTATTGTTTTGTTGAGCCAACATAGTTTTTGAGTAGTTTAAACCTCTAAGTGGGTTAATTACGAGGCTTTCAGTGGCACCATGTAATAATGCTGTGTACCAGCTCCCGTCCGTCCCGGATATCTCCCCCCAGGGACGAAGCTCCCAAGTTCCTTTATTGGCACTCATATTTACAGAGACATGGGCCTCCAGCAACCCCACTTCAAAAAGCTGAACTAACCCTTTAAGGACAAAGAGGCAGGTTCTGCCTTTACAATCACTTTCACTGGGACCATGTCCAGATGGACAAGTGAAGGACAGCTAACGGCCACTTTATTAGGTACAAACATCAGCTGGTGGTCCACTGAGTGACACCAGTGCACTGACCGTGTATTTAGGCTCTGACTCCGTGCAGGCGGCCCAGGTTCAAGTCCAGTCTGGGGCCCATTTCCTGTGTCTCTGCCCCTGCTCTCTCGTCCATCTCTGACCTGAAGTTCTACCACGCTGAGTCAAATCAACAGAGAAATACGATTTACCAGTAAATGACAAAATGTCCTGGTAAAAATGTCAATATTTGGAGATAACATTTGATATTTGGTTTGCACGTGCCAGGACGATGACATATCAACATTTTGAGATTTTGTCCCAGACCTAATGGATATGTTGGCTTCTTAGAGTACATATTCTTGCATTTCCATCATTTTTTAGTAATTTTGAACCAACTTAAAAAACAATTATTGAAAAATCTTTTTGTTTCTTTCATTCATGCTTTCCGTACAAGGTTATAAAAGTAAACTTCTTAAAATAGTTTCTACAATCTTCAACACAAGAACAAAAACAGAAATTGGATGGAAAAACATGAAATCAGTTTAAAGAACTGAATATATATTTGTGTTTTTATTATTCCATCCCTGTGGTGGCACTGTGCTAACAGTCTGACCGGTGACAGAGCAACGCCAAATGATGGATCAACGTCCATCAAACATGATTTTTTGTAACTTCATCACCTTGAGCTCTTTGTTTTAATCATGGACGTCGTGGACCCCCCTGGTGGGTTACTGTGTCCCTCTGGCTGACTCCTCCATATGCCCGTGGAGAGCCCTGCTTTAAATGTCCCACACGGTGGTGAAGTTGTCTCTGTGTCTCTCCGTCCACTGTGAGGGTGAGTCTTATCATAGACCACAGGTGCTGTAATTGTGCTCAAGCCCCGTTGAGGCAGGGCCAGTGTGAGTGAAGGCTTGAATTCACACAGTGGTAGGCCGAGGCTTTGACTCCAATAAAATCACAGACCTACAATATTTGTATGGTACCGTCTCCAAATTATATCAAATGAAATATAACAGACCATAAATGTTGAAGAATCAGTTTGATGTGTGGATGTTTAGATCTTTTCTGATCTTTAACCATTGGTAATAAAATCAAATAGATCATATTTCTGTCCATAGAGCAGAATAAATATGAATATCTGATTCAGTCCCTCAGCTTTTGTTCATTCAAATGTGGCCCAACAGTGAATTATTAGGACCTTACGCTCCATTTCTCTCTCTGCACCAACACTTTGAGTTGGAATTAAGGACAGCAAACATGTTTTATTCTTCTACAAATTTAAAACCTAAACATGGAATATGTGTATTTCTTCATTAAGGGTTTTATCACTCATGTTCATCTGTGTTAGGTGAGACAACAGGACCAGCAACAACCGAGCCAACGACAGCTGAAAGAGTGACAACAGCAGAAATCACCACAACAGCTACAACCCATGAAGCTCACCAAACTCCCAACAGTGAGTCAACGTTTATCAAACATCTGCATGAGCTAATTAGCACAAGGCTAGCTTCACATGTGATGATGATTTTAAGACAGATTTTTGACCTGATCTGCCTTTTTTTCCTCCACCAGGGAGGGTTAACTTCTGCAGGTGTTTGTCAGTTGTCTGTTTGTTTGTCCATCTGTCCTGTCTGTGAGCAAGATAACTGAAGAAGTTCTCAACAGAATCTGATGAAGTCTTCAGGAAATGTTGGTCATGGCACAAGGAAGCAGAAGGATTTGTGTTATGGCCGAGAGGGTTTTGTAAATTCTCCACTAAAGGGGACAGTTTTTTCCTCCAGAACATCTGTGCTACAGCGGTCCAGTTGATCCAGAGAGCACTCAGCCAGGAGCTCATTTTACTACTTACTGTTGTTTTTTTAAGTTTTATTTTTTACCAAAACTCCATGAAAAATGACTTTAACAAAATTAACTTTTTATTTAATAAAATAATCCAAAGACTTGGACTCTTTTTACAGGTCTCTGATTCTGGATGGACCTCCAATAATGCCATGATCTGCCTCTTTTTAGGGGGACAGAGAAACAACATTAAACCAGATGTTTGGGGATAAAATAAAATTTTTTATTAATTAGAAATGTAAGGGTGTCAAAGTACAAAATGAGGCAGCAGAAAGTGCAAACTGATACTAAATTAAACAAAAGAAAAACTAAAAGCTTCAACTAAGTTGAAGAAGTAATTAAACTAAATAACAGAAAACCAATAAACCAAATGAAAATAATCACAAACTCTAAACAATGAAAAAGAAGAAAACAGCACAGTGTTAACTCTGAATTAAGGGGACTGAGCGGTTAGAGATACCACGAGCACTGACATGAGTAACCTCTCCTGTGTCTTAACGATCTTCAGACATTAAATCAAGTTTCAGTCCAACAATAACAAAGCTACACAACACAACGCAGAGCAGACTGTCGAGCTCCGAGGAACTGTGGCAGCAGCAGGCTTTTTAAATGGAGTCTTCACTCTGATTGGTGGACGCATCTCTGCTGCTGTCCAATCAGAGATCAGCTCTGCTCCTGTGCACAAAGAGTCAGCACAGAAGCTAAGGTCTTATATCACAGCTGACGGATATAAAAGGATAAAAAAGTAAACTTCATCAAATAGTTTTTAATATATTCTTCAACACAAGAACAAAAAACAGAAATTGGTTGGAAAAACATGAAATCAGTTTTAAGGAACTGAATATATATTTGTGTTTTTATTATTCCATCCCTGTGGTGACCCTGTGATGACACTTTGCTAACAGTCTGACTGGTGACAGAGCAAAGCCAAATGATGGATCAACGTCCATCAAACATGATTTTTTGTAACTTCATCACCTTAAGCTGTTTTTTTTAATAATGGACATCGCTTCCTTTCTCTCTCTGCATCAACACTTTGAGTTGGGATTAAGGACAGCAAACATGTTTTATTCTTCTAGAGATTTAAAGCCTTAACATGTAATATGTGTATTTCTTCATTAACAGTTTTATCACTCATGTTCATCTGTGTTAGGTGAGAAAACAGGGCCAGTGACAGCTGAAAGAGTGACAACAGCAGAAATCTCCACAACAGCTACAACCCATGAAGCTCCAACTCCCAGCAGTGAGTCAAAGTTTATCCAACTCCGTGGCTTCAAACTTCAGTTTTTGTTTGCGACCACTTTGCTCTCCCAAACTCTCCATGGTGACAGCCAGTAGCACATGCAAAATCCCCTTTAATTTGGGTGATCTGCACCACTTTTGCGCCTGTTATCAATTGCGCAAGCAGTCATAGCAGATCACCAGCAACATGCCCACTAATAGCACGTGCAACTGTTTGGTTTGCACACGCAATTTAGCACTCGTTATTTGGGATCTCAGTAGATCAGGCCCAATAAGTGTCACGTCCAGGTTTAGAGTTCAAAGTAAAAGTTAAGGATCCTGCAGTGACACATGTAGATTTAATTTACTGAAACTAGGGATGCAGGATATTGGATTGTTATTTTGGATATGCTGATATTTCAGAACTTATCTTGGCCAACATGTAGAAAAAGCTGATAGAAATTCTTTTTAGAGGACACCTTCATCATATGCAAAATGTATTTTTAAGAGTAAAAATAAAATCAAGGTTCATACACTATTTTAACTGTTTCACTGTTTGATAGATCGTTCAGCTCGTCCTCTGGACGTCTTCATGTTGACTCTGCATGTGTTTGAAGTCCTCCTGCTGACTGTGATCACTGTTCTCCTCTTCAGAGCTCAAGGTGAGAAAATCAAAGCAACATTTATCCAAACGTTTGACCATCATCTGTTCAGCAGAGCTGAAGTCTTTATGTGTCTGATTTTCAGTGAACCGGGGATCATCTGCTGGAAACACAGTGAGTTACAGATCCAGACTGAAGTGAACTGATGTGTTCAGATGAAGAACCACAGTCTTCCTCACATGCTGACTCGGATGTTTTATATCTGACAGGAGTGTGACGGAGATGACTGCACAGAGATTTATGAAAATGATGGAGAATCTTCTGCTTCTGTCAGATTTCACCGATCCAGCAGTTAAACACAGACATCAAGTCCATGCATTAATTCATCAGCTCAGTGTAACTTTATTGTCCACAGACATGAACCCAGTTTAATGAGTTTGAAGTCATCAGCTGATGATGAGCCAGTGAAGAATATGAAGCTAATACTGGACTTAAAGTCCATCAAGCAGCATGTTTGAGCTGTTTGTAAATAATAGTGTCTTCAACCTGTTGAATCCAAAATTTTTCCCTGCAAAATAAGTTCATGCATTTCATGCCTTAGAAGTCCCTTACATATTACGTATGATTTTTTCATTTAATGTGGGTTATGTTCGTGAAAATGTAGGTTATATACTCCGCAACAATTGTTACCAGTGGGAAACGGTATAGTCGAAATCTACACAATTTCTTCAGCTTGATCTGTTTACACATATTAATAGTCAGGATATAACTAACAAATGTAACATATTATAACAAGGAATGGTTAAAACTGTTTCCAACATTTTATTAAATACATAAAGATACCATGGAAATGCATACTGAAAGGAACCAACAATGACAACAGATTACTGTATTTCACAGTCTTATAAAACGGTTAAATAACTCTAGAGCTAAGAGTGATTGAATTTACAGAATAAGACCCGAGGATTATTTACAAGAATCAAATAAATTCACATTGTGGCAGCAGCTGGGACTGAAATAACATGTACTGTCCTGCAGCATCATGGCCATAAGATAAGCCTACCGTATTATTCAACGAAAACAAAAACACCTTGCTGGTATTTTCTGTACCTCAAAAACTGTACAACAGGTTTAACAGTACATACAGTGCATACTCTGGGGCGGTAAAAACTTCTGGCCCTAGAGATGACCTGGAAAATAAGTATATGTATTGACTCATTTTTCTATAACAAACAAAACTTTGATGATCTGTGACAGACGAACTTAAACGACTCAGGCACAGCATCGCTGTAGACAGTGGACACCTCCTCCTGCTGCAGGATCCACACCAGAGTGAAGTCACTGAGTGAGACAGAGACTTTTATTTCTGCAGGTTCAGGATAATTTTTTAAGTTACGAGTCCGATCAGCGCATATGTGATTAACCAAAGTGCTGAGAGTGGTGAGAGAGTTTCAAGGCCGACATTATGAGGGGCAAAAACACGAAGAAACCAAAAATGTGCTGCACAATGCTGGAGAAGTTTGCAAACAGGCAGGACTTTACTCAAACGAAACATCAGCGAGGACATCTCCCCCGACGATGAGAGATTTCTGCAGAAGAGAAATTAAAAGGCACAGAGCCATAACGCATGGAGTGAGCCATAGCTCACAAAACAGTCGAAGAAAAGAGACAAAACTTATTTTGTCATCTGTTCTGATGTTTCTTAGTTTATCTGAGAGCAGATCAGACAGAAGCAGACTGTTCACTGACTGACTCTGTCTCATAGAAACATTTGGTAGTGCACAAATGCACACAGATGAGATGAACAGCAGTGGATCATCAGTGGTCTGTTGATTACAAAAGCTCAAGAACACGTCTGTATGAACGTCGTCTGTGAATTATGTGTCTGTTTTTTTAAGGAGAGCTGTTAAAAGCCACTTTCAGCATGAATTTGCCTCAATATAAAATAATAAAAACATGTGACTTTCTGTGTCCTGAAAACAGTTCTCTTTCTAACTGATAAATCCCATTTAAGATGTTAGTGCAGTGTTAATAAACTAAAATTATCAGATATCAGAATACAAACAGTGGAAAGACATATGATTCATGTTATTTTGTCTCTTATTCTGCGTGTATTGGAGACACCAAGTGTTAATCGCCCCAGTGCTATCTCTCTCTCTCACCTTTAAACATTTTTTAATGCTTGTAGAGGCAAAACCAAATATTTTTTTATTTGAGGGAAACAAGGGAAGATTTTTTAAAAAAAATAATCATCTCTCTATATTAACCTCTGATTATGTTCTGGCCTTAAAATGACTTTGAAAAATTTGGTCCAGGACCAAACTTAATTGCTGATCCCTGGTCTATGAGATCCAAAACCTGATAGTTTTATGCTGTGTGGACAAACAAAAAGAAATACAAAATAAACACCTAAAACGTAGCCTAGAATAAAACTTGGCATAATGGTATGACTGTGTTTTTTTATGATCAAAAGATGCATGAAGGCACATAGTTTTCATTATACATCAGAAGAAGACCCTTTTAAAGATGCATGTTGAAAATATTTTTGTTATATCTATAAATTACGGTGGCGCAGCAGGTAGTGCACAGTGCCTCACAGCAAGCAGGTTGCTGGTTCGATCCCCGGGTCGGCCAGGGCCTTTCTGTGTGAAGTTTGCATGTTCTTCCCGTGCATGTGTGGGTTCTCTCCGGGCACTCCGGCTTCCTCCCACAGACCAAAAACATGCTCTTTAGGTTAATTGGTCACTCTAAATTGCCCTTAGGTATGAGTGTGAACATGAATGGTTGTCTGTCTCTATATGTTGCCCTGCAATCGACTGGTGACCGGTTCAGGGTGTACCCCACCTCTCACCCAATGACAGCTGGGATAGGCTCCAGCCCCCCGCAACCCCGAAAGGGATAGTCGGTATAGAAAATGAATGAATGAATGAATATGAATTAAGGTATTTTACTTACTTCCTCTTGTAAAAGTTTGAAGCAGACATCTCCTTCTGGAGACGTTTATTGTATCAGCCTTTGTCTTTTAATAGCCTGTACATACATACTGCCTATATACATATATGTTTCTGTATTCTGTTCATACATTAAGGTTAGGCCATTAATCCAGTTTCAATCTAATTACAATTAAAGCTTCAAATGGTTATCAAAATATGATCATGTCAAAGGAAAATGTTGATGATTAATGGTCTAAATCAATTGTTTTGGTCTTTACTTTTACTTATCATAATCAATGTTGTGCTCAGTGTTTCACTTTTTTTTACTTCATTTTTTTGCTTGTTTTTTTAAATATTTTTACTTGAATGTTGGATTATTTGCCTTATATACTTAATGGTTCCATAAGGTTTTATTTTACACCTTATGTGCCTTATATATTTACTTAAATGGCTTGCCTCATATAATCCTCACACACAGAATGTTCAGTTAGAAATGTCACACAATATATGCCTAATGATTGCTACAAGAGTGTTCAATGTATAATCTCACAAAGTGGTAGTTAGAATTTTCACACATCATCTTCGTCATGTTATGGTTTTTGTCTTTTTAAAGGTAATTGCTTTTAATAGTCGAATGTTATTAAGAGTTGATTTTCCCTTACATAGAGCCAAAGAGCATATCTAATTATGCCTATTTTCAAGATTAGATGAATCAAAACATGTATAAATACACTTTGTACCCAGTAAGCTCCACTATGTCTTAGAGGAGGCCCTCTGTAGGATTTCAATTGAAACAGCAGGAAACATGACCACATAAAATAAAAAACAAAATTCTGGACATAAATACACACATACACATAATCTTGCTAAACAAACAACCAAACAGGCAAACATACAGAGCCAAAAACATAACCTCCTTGGTGGAGGTAAAAAAGAAGCAGCAACAGCCAATATTGTTTGTATGTTCCACCATATACAGCTCTGTGTACACATGTAGTTTAGACCCATACAAAACTGCACAATACACACACACACACACACACACACACACACACCCACACACAACAATATCCATGCCTCTATATTAACCCTTTCCTATGTTACAGTTCATGTAGTGGAGTGCAGATTTTTTTGAAAAGCATGAACAGGAATGTTAATTACATGTTTTATATAATAAAAACATGGCTGCCGATGACATCACACTGCCCCTTTTTGTGCTTCATCATGCAAACATGTCAGTGTAACAGAGTTCTGGGTGATGAGTTTCTAAGAACAGAGGTGTGACTGGAGTGATTGTTTGGGCTCAGCTGGGGCTGTTGTTGGGGGGCCCGCTGTGCTGTCCTGTCCTGGGGCCCACAGCTCCTTGCTGCACCCCTGGAGGTGTCTGCGGTGAGTCTGATCTCTGATCAGAGCGCTTGATGAGGGTGTGACTACAAACAGAGAAATAAAAGTGTGAAAAGTGTTTTAGGGTCAAAGAGAGGAGGCCACGTGGTCATAAAAAGGGGAAGTGGATTCAGCCGCTCGCTGATGTTGGGACAGTTTGAGCGTGAGAGCAGGAGGAGAGAGTCAGGATGGAGCTCCGCTGGATTCACATGGCTTTACTTCTCACTGCACTGCTCCAGTTTACTGTGAGAATATTCACATGCAAAGGCCACTTTATTAGGTACATCTGCTCATTTAGACAAATACATAATTAGACAATCGCATGGCAGCAACTCCATGCATTAGGCATAGTTAAGAGGACCAGCTGAGTGACTTTGAAAAAGGCCAGAAAAGCAGGTGGGTATTTCAAAAACTGCTGATCTGCTGGGATTTTCATGCGCCATCGTCTTCAGGGTTTACAGGATGTGGTCCCAGAATTGCTGCAGTGGTTGAAGATGTTAGTGAGGCAACAGTAACTCCAAAAAAACAACTGGCTACAACCGAGGTGTGCAGAAGATGATGATAAAAATAGAGGCAATAAAACACAATATAGTAACTCTTGAAATAAAATAGAGTAAACACAACACAAAATGCAGATTTAGAGAATATAACAATAATCAACTAAAAGCCAGACTAAAAATGTAGGTCTTGAGTTTGCTTTTAAGAATATGAACAGTAGGTGGCACTCTCAGGTCTTCAGGTAGACTGTTTCACAGACGAGGACCATAATATTGAAACGAAGCTTCACCGTATGTTTCAGATCTAACTTTGAGAACTATTAAAAGACCACTACCTGAAGACCTGAGGGCTGGACCTAATGTTAATGTTTGTAAAAACAAACTCAAGACCTACCTTTTTATTCTGGCTTTTAGATGAATTACCTTTCAGTGTTTTTATTCTTTACAGCACCCTTTTATTATTAGTCTATTTTTTCACTTCATTTCAATTTATTATTAGTTTCATTTTATTTTTTGATATATTTAATCCTACACATTAACCGATCCTCCAGTGTTTACTCATTTTAAACCTTTAAGATGGTGTTTCCTCGGTGTGTACTGGGTACAACAATGTTCCTGTTTTGCTCCTGTCTTTTATTTATGATGCATTTTACCATTACTGTGTGTGGATTGTGGGGGTGGGTTTGGCTCATACTTCCTTTAATCTTATTTTAATTTATCTGATTGTAAAGTGCTATGTTCTACATTATTTTGTATGAAAAGTTCTATATGAATAAAGTTTGACTGATTTATTGATTGATGATCTTCTTTAGCTCCAGAGTGGAGGGTCACCTGGTGTAGTAGAAAAAACACTCATGGTCAATTATGGAGACAACGTTAATTTGACTTTGTGAGGATTCAAGAAAAGCTCCTCTTCCTGTGAATATAGGACATGGATCTTTGTGGATTCAGGATCCATAACAGTAGAGCTGGTCATACGGGGACCATCAGTGCAGATCTTGGAGCCAAGACGACAGACTGAGTCTGACTGAGGACTGTTCTCTGGTCATCAACAAAGTCCACCAGGAGGATGCTGGACTTTATCGTTGTCTACAGGAAATATCTGACACACGATATCATCCTCATCTTTTTGGTAAGTTTTAGTATTTTAATCTTCTCTGCTCTGAATAATGTTTTAGACTTTACTGAAATGTTCTGTGGTCATTGTCTTGTCATAAGGACAAAGAGGCTGCAGGTTAAAGCCTGACAGTGTTGCTGACAGTGAGCCTGAGGGGGGATAAAGGGGCCCTGCTGCTGAGGGGGCCCCATGAAGGTCCACAATGACATGGTCCACTGTACTGGAGTGATGACAATCAAAACACATTTTGAAGCAGCTGAAGAGTCTTTATGGACGTACGAGGACAGCCTGATCACAGAATTATAATAATACCACCCAGAGGTCACAAAAGCATGCGTTAGTTTGTCACCTCAGTCTGGGTCAAAGAGTTCAAGGGCATGTTTTTACTGTAGAGAGGAGAGACTCAACACATCAGGCAGCGTAAAGGTGTGAGGTGGAGTTGTGCACTTTACCAAATGTGTGAACTAGTCTTTAAAAACATTTAGATCAGAAACAAAGAGAGAACAGTCTGTGGGCGCTGAGCTCAGACCCCTGCATTTCAGACCTCACTATTTCTAAACTCACAGTTACAGTTCTGGTGATCAGTGTTGGTTTAAACAAAGAAGAACAAGTGATTGTAGCATCGTTGTCTCACACCAATCTCACAAACCAAAACACATTTCAGTGGTTACAGCAGTTTGACAGAGCGGTGCTGGTCCTCACATTCTCACCACAAACTTCCCCTTCACTTCTCAGTAAATGACCTCAGACCAACAGAGACATCATCTCCTCAAACAGCAGGTGTCAACATGAAACTCAAGACCAAAGGAACATCAACATTACAAAACATGACACTTAAAGACATTTATCTACATGTACAATCTTCACACGTTTGACTTCCTTCCTCAAAACACATTCGTGTTTCATCTGCTCAGAGGGACTGGACCTTATATGGACCTCAAAGTGATACCAGAGATGGACACGGGTCACGTGTTTCAAGTCCAGTTCAAGTCTAAAATCTTTGAGGCAAAGTCCAAGTCTCAAGTCTCCAAGGACAAGTCTAGGGATGGGAATCAAAAACTAATTCTTAAGAATCAATAACAACTCCCTCAAAGAATCGATATCATCAGTCTTTTTCTCATCAGTTCCTTCTACTCTGTTCTGCGTACATTAAAATGAAAGACGTCCCGCTGTCATCAGAGGCAGTCAGCAGAAATGACAACAAAGAAGTCCGTTAAACAGAAAGTAACCACAGGGTCTTCACATTATAGAGCAGTTCACCACCATCAGTCAGAGATAATCCAGCTCTGACACTTTCAGGGCTCACCTGAAGGTGTGGCCCAGGACAAACCAGATCTGAGAGCACAAACATCTGTTTTTAATGTGCGTATGAGTCCATCTCTGTGTGTGACTTCATACTGCAGAGATAATTACATCTGTGTATGTTCACCATGTGCAGTATTGAGCACAATCATGTCTGTTTATACAAAGCTGTGTGATGCTCTCATGTCAACATGTGCAGCAGCAGCACCTTGTTGAATCAATGCCATGAAGAGTGAAGGCACTTCTGAAGGTTCTCACCTGTACTAACAAGGTGTTCCTAATAAAGTGGCCTCTGATTATAGTTATCTTTTAGTTTATAGTTATCAAAGTATTAGACTTCCAGCTCGTCTGAATCATTCTGCTCACACCTCTGTGAAAATAATCAGGCTGTGATCCAAATGAGTCTCCTGACATGAGAACAAACCACATTTTAACAACTGCATCTTCAAACTGAAAAAAGGTGAAATGTTCTCATTTATTTTTATCAGGAGAAATTCACAGAGAAAGAGACCGCACGCTGGCTGAAGACATTTGAGGAAGTGACACCACCTCTGAATAAAGGGAGGAGGTTGATCCTGACTTCAGAAAGTCTGCTTTAGACTCTGATGAAGTTTGAGAGAAGAGGACAGAGAGTCATGAAGGAGTTCAGGTGGATTCAGATTTCTTTCCTCCTCACAGCTCTGCCTCAGTTCACTGGTAAGAACATTTCTGTCACACTTTCTATTCAATCAGGAAACTGGAGAGAAGCTTCACTCATTTAAGAAAACTGAATGTGTTCATGTGTTACAGCCATGACCAGAGGAATGAGAATGACTTATTCTCACCAGACACTTTATTAGGTACACCCATTCAACTGATCACTAACACAACAAGCTTATCAATCACATGACAGCAACTTATTGCATTAATGCATGTAGACATGGTCAAGACAACCTGCTGATGTTCAAACATCATATTTTCATAATTATTCAATTAGGCAAGCTAACAACCTTTATGTTCTCTGATATAAAACATCTCTTTGTCAGTTTTCAATAAGATATCAGGGAGTTATCTTGTGGAACAAAGAGAAGAAGAAGAAAGAGCCACATTTTTATCATGTGTAACTGTTCCACATGTGGATGAAGTAAGGGGCTGATTTAACCCCCTGGATTTATCAATAACAGTAATGTCAACATCCTGTTTACTGAGTTCAGTTTTGTCCTGTCTCTTTGTTCAAAGTATGTTTGTCTCATCTAACCTGGCACGAGCAAGGTGTACCTAATAAAGTGGCCGAAGAGGGTATGGTCTTTGTTTCAACTGATTATTTCTGTTTATTTTTTTCTACAGAAGCACTCAAAGAAAAACCTCTCACTGCCAAATATGGAGAAGACGTCACTTTGCCATGTGAAAACTCAAGAAAACCTCAAAATTACTGTGGATATACAACATGGATCTTTGCAGCTTCAGAAAAAGGAACAGTTGAGCTGATCACAGATGGGAACATCAATAAAGATGTTGGAGCTAAAAAAACCAGACTGCGTCTTACTGAGGACTGTTCTCTGGTCATCAACAATGTCCAAGAGGAGGATGCTGGATATTATGACTGTACACAGTTCATATCTGACAGAAGATATTATCCTGAATCTTATTTTCAGCTCAGAGTTTCTGAAGGTGAGTTTGTTTCTTCATTTGGGTGGTGGGCTATCAGGACCTGCAGGGTCTTCTCTGCTGGTCTTGACACAGTCACATTCATAAACTTGATGATGGTTTTGTCTTCATTAATATCAGATCTATCATAGAACACTGTTAGCATGAATTTCTCTCCTGAATCTTGTCTCTCTGCAGTAAGAAGGTGGCTCTGCCTCCAGTGCAGAGGTCTCATCTCTAAACGTCTCATCTATTAACTGGTGCTCACCAATTTACAGGCAAAGTGTGAGATCCATCCAAACAAAGCTGGAAGTCAAATGTGCACACCTGTAGGCAAACTCTGACCCAGGATACGTACCTGCTAGCAGCAGGGATGAACCATGTTATTGATCCCATATCTGTATTGGCAGATATAGAAACTTATGCCCATATTTACAGCCAATGTATCTGTCACAGTTCCTGTCTCTCACTCCCCTTCTGTCACTGCTGCTGTGTTTTTCCACTCACCCTCCCTCTGCTCCACTCTACCTGCCAGCCACGCCCACCTCATCAGCTCAACTCCGCTCACCTGTCTACACAGCTGCAGCTCATTACAATCAAATCCTGTATATAAGCCTCACCAGAACTCTCACTCACTGCCAGATTGTTCTTCAGCGTTATGCGAGACTTTCCAGCGTTCATTCCCTGCCTGATCTCCTGGTGCCGACTTTGCCTGTCCCTGACCAGCTCTTCTCGTCTGCCTCCCGGTAAACTCACCTGCCTTCTGTCCCCAACCTCGTGCTCTGCCTCAGCGTTTCTGGTATCTGCCTGCTCGTCTGGTTACGACTCCTCCGCCTGGCCTCGTTTATCCTTCTGCCTGCTCCCCAACGGTGCCTCCGCCTTCGCTGACTGATCTTCGGCTTACGACCCTGCTTCCTGTTCCTGACGACGAGTTTCAGTCTGCTCCCCAACGGTACTGCCGCCTTCGCTGACTGATCTTCGGCTTACGACCCCGCTTCCTGTTCCTGACAACGAGTTTCTGTCTGCGGCTCCTGATCTGTGGTGGTCGTCTGGTCATCGACAGGTTACGTCACTTCCTGCTTCAAAAGATCGGGTGAGTCAGAGCCCGCTTCGCCTTTAAGACTCTGTGTGGCGGAAAGTGTGTGTGGCTGCGGTGTGGCCGAGAGGACAACGTCACCGGCTCCTGTTCCTGAGATCGCGGGTTCGTTCCCCGCTCCCGACTCTACCTCTCCTGTTCCTGACAACAAGCTTCTGTCTGTGTATCCTGATCAGTAGTGCCGCCTGAAGTAGGCTGCTTCTCGTCAGAGCCCCAGAGACTGTGTCAGGCCTTGAGCCTGAAGAACGAACTGTATCCTGTGTATACTCTGCCTACTGCATACCTTGTTTGCTGTGGTGAAATTAAAGGTCATTACAAACTGTTCCTGAGCGCCTGAGTACTGCATTTGGGTCCTAAACACAATCGTTTCAGTATCAGCTGTAATATCAACGTGATGGACTAATGTCCCATGATGCTTCACCTGATCATCTCTGCATGGGTTCATTTAAAATCAACAGTGTCCTGTTGTCACCTCCACCAAGGAGGTCATGTCCATGCTGGTGTTTGTCTGTCTGTCTGTTTGTGAGCAAGATAACTCAGAAAGTTCAAAATAGATTTTGATGTAATTTTCAGGGAATGTTGGTGATGAAGAAGAAGAAGAGGTGACTTCAGTTGGTGCTGATCCACATCAGGATGTGGGTCCAGGAGAATTTAAGGGGTTTGGTAACTTTGTGTGATGGGGCAGTTTTCCACATTTTCAATAAAAACTCTATTAACAATGTCAGAAAGGTCTTGCAGTAGGTGCACGCTCTCTGAGCTCTTCTAGTTAAAAAAAAAATGTTGTCACCTCCACCAAGGAGTTCATGTCCATGCAGGTGTTTGTCTGTCCGTCACGCACAGAGAGCTGACCTTTGTGACTGTGGCTCATGTTCAGGCTAAGCCATGTACCTCATACGGCCCCCTTAAAAATCCTGAACTGTCCCTTTAAAGTGAAGTGAATATCTGTGGTTACTCACACAGACAAACCAAAGATGCTGACCTGCAGAGTGAAGAGTGTCTCCACTAGAAAAGCAGGATACAAGCCAAAGTCTGATTACTATTTCTGTTCATACTGAGGACTGTTGAGTTGTGTTCATTTGCTTTAGGTGAGGACACCGAGACAACAACACACGTAAAAACATCTGCAACACCCACAGCAATGGCTGAAACAACAGCATCAGCTCCATCGACAACAACAAGACACAGCACAACTTCACAATCCAATACAACTTTGACTGCAAAGAGAGATGACTCAAATAGTAAAGGTAAACACACTTAAAATACAATTTATTCTGTCATTTGTCCAATTGTCTGTCTGTAAGCAAGACAAGTCAAGAAGTTCAAAATAGATTTTGATGAAATGTTCAGGGAATGTTACTGTATTGTTTTGTTGAGCCAACATAGTTTTTCAGTAGTTTAAACCTCTAAGTGGGTTAATTACGAGGCTTTCAGTGACACCATGTAATAATGCTGTGTACCAGCTCCCATCCGTCCCGGATATCTCCCCCCAGGGACGAAGCTCCCAAGTTCCTTTATTGGCACTCATATTTACAGAGACATGGGCCTCCAGCAACCCCACTTCAAAAAGCTGAACTAACCCTTTAAGGACAAAGAGGCAGGTTCTGCCTTTACAATCACTTTCACTGGGACCATGTCCAGATGGACAAGTGAAGGACAGCTAACGGCCACTTTATTAGGTACAAACATCAGCTGGTGGTCCACTGAGTGACACCAGTGCACTGACCGTGTATTTAGGCTCTGACTCCGTGCAGGTGGCCCAGGTTCAAGTCCAGTCTGGGGACCATTTCCTGTGTCTCTGCCCCTGCTCTCTCACTCATTTCTGACTCTATCCAGTGTCCCAGTGTCCAGAGCAGACTGTCGAGTACCTGATGAACTGTGGTAGCAGCAAGCTTCTTAAAGGGAGTCTTCACTCTGATTGGTGGATGCATCTCAGCTGCTGTCCAATCAGAGATCAGCTCTGCTCTTGTGCACAAAGAGTCAGCACAGAAGATAAGGTCTTATATCACAGCTGACGGGGCGACAACTTCACAAACCTTAAGGAGATTTATGTGAAAACAAGCCACAAAAACAGCGTAGAGAGACGATCATATTCAACACATTCACATCTGACTTTTCCTCCAGCGGGCCTCTTTGTTTCCCCACAGACGTCATATTCATCAAATCTGTTTGAGCGTTCATGACGTGGACTTGTGGCCTGTGTTGGTTCTTGTCCGTAGTTCAGAGTGAAAAGTTCAGGAGCACCTGTAGTTTGGATTTACTGAAACATGGTTTTCAGACGTTCAGCCCTCTGACTCTTTCTCTCTGGGCCATATTTGATGTCATGTTTCAGTCACTGGGACAGACGATGAAAGAGCTCATGTTCTGCCTTAACTCAAGTTCATATGTGTATTTTTGATGGCTGTTAGACTACGTTCACACTCACTGATGTTCAGAAACTCTCTAATTTTCATATGCAGAGCCCCCTGATCCAGCTGTATTCTCTCTCTGTCTGTGTAGGGTCATTACCATATTTAACTTATTAACTTCATCAGTGTTACTGTGCTCCTCTGTTCACCAAAAACTGATCAAACAAACAAAAAGAAAACAGTCGTGAACAATCGGTCCAGCTGGTCTAGACCCACCCGTCTGTCCATCACTGCACGTTTCCTTTCTTTTCCTCTTTGGTGTGAGAGCACTGGTGGAGGATTTAGTGATGCTGATGTGTTTTTATTCTTTATTTTTAACTCTGTGTCAGTGTTGATATTGTAACTAACTAACTCTTCCTCCAGCGGGCCTCTTTGTTTCCCCAGAGGGCTCAGAGTCGCCATATTCATCAGCTCTGTTTCTCTGTTTGATAGATCGTTCAGCTCGTCCTCTGGACGTCTTCATGTTGACTCTGCGTGTGTTTGAAGTCCTCCTGCTGACTGTGATCACTGTTCTCCTCTTCAGAGCTCAAGGTGAGAAAATCAAAGCAACATTTATCCAAACGTTTGACCATCATCTGTTCAGCAGAGCTGAAGTCTTTATGTGTCTGATTTTCAGTGAACCGGGGATCATCTGCTGGAAACACAGTGAGTTACAGATCCAGACTGAAGTGAACTGATGTGTTCAGATGAAGAACCACAGTCTTCCTCACATGCTGACTCGGATGTTTTATATCTGACAGGAGTGTGACGGAGATGACTGCACAGTGAATTATGAAAATGATGGAGAATCTTCTGCTTCTGTCAGATTTCACCGATCCAGCAGTTAAACACAGACATCAGGTCCATGCATTAATTCATCAGCTCAGTGTAACTTTATTGTCCACAGACATGAACCCAGTTTAATGAGTTTGAAGTCATCAGCTGACGATGAGCCGGTGAAGAATATGAAGCTAATACTGGACTTAAAGTCCATCAAGCAGCCACATGATTGAGCTGTTTGTAAAATAATATCGTCTGTAATCATCACAGAAAGAAATATTTTATTTTAGTAGCTCTGAAAACTTTTAATGACATTAATTGTATCAACCTTTGTCTTTCTATAGCCTCTACAGACATACTGCATATATACATATATATGTGCATGTATTAGGGTTGGACCATTAATCCAGTTTCAGTTAAAATCTCAATTAAAGCTTAAAACAATTATCAAAATATAATAATTGCAGAAGGAAAATGTCGATGATTGATGGTCTTAATCAATTGTTTTGGTCTTTACTTTTACTTATCATAATCAATGTTGTGCTCAGTGTTTTACTTTTATTTTTACTGTCATGCTTTACTTATTTTTTACCCATACTTTTAATAATGAATGTTGGACTAATTAGTTTGCCTTATATGCCTCATGCTTCCATGAGGTTTTTATTACACTTTATGTGCCTTATATATTTACTTAGATAGTTTGCCTCATATAATCCTCACACACACAGAATGTTTTAGTTAGAAATGTCAAACAATATCTGCCTTATAATTGCTACAGTAGTGTTTAATTTAAAATCTCACAAAGTAGTAGTTAGAATTTTCTGTTTGAAGCTATATATGATCCATGATGAGCAGATTATCTGTTATTGACTTGTCAGTTGTCATGCTGTTATGTCTGGTTGATGTTTTTTAGGTTAGTTTGTGGTTGATGTAAGGCACAACTGGGGAGGTTGATTTGCTTATCAGATATCAAGGAAGGGAGAGCAACAGACAAAAAACAGAGATAACTAGAAAAGCACTCAGAGAGCGCAGACCTCCCCCAAGCAGCTCAGTTACAGCAGTGGCTTTTCCACAAGTCCTGTAAAAGATACAACTCTGGATCACCACGTGCTCTGAAACTGCCCCATCGCACTGCAAGGGATGCTGGGAAATGGAGTCACATAGGTTTGAAAAATGTTGATGTCAGTGTCCAAATAAACTACAACCCCCATAATGAAGAAAAGGATAAATGAATAGGATTTCCCATTATAAATTCAATGTTTTTTCGACGTCAGTCTGGATCAAATCCACATTAAAATTAACTTGATGAGAGAGATATGGACCCCAAATTATCCTGTAAAACTGGAAGCAAATCTGTTAAGAAATGGCAGAGAGATGATTTTTTAAAATTCTGCCCAGTGTTAACCTATGTATGTTTGTTCATATGCAGCTCTGTGTACACATGTAGTTTAGACACAAAAGTGCACAACACACACACAAATATTGATGCCTCTATATTAACCCTCTCCTATGTTACAGTTCATGTAGTGGAGTGCAGGTTTTTTTTTTTAAAGCATGAAGAAGAATGTTAATTACATGTTTTATATAATAATAAAAAGAGAGGACGTTGGATTGCTCTATTTTGTTCTTTGCAATCTGGTTGGATTGTTTTCAGTTCATACTGTATGTTAATGTGAATAAAAACATGGCTGCCAATGACATCACACTGCCCCTTTTTGTGCTTCATCATGCAAACATGTCAGTGTAACAGAGTTCTGGGTGATGAGTTTCTAAGGACAGAGGTGTGACTGGAGTGATTGTTTGGGCTCAGTTGGGGCTGTTGTTGGGGGGGCCCGCTGTGCTGTCCTGTCCTGGGGCCCACAGCTCCTTGCTGCTCCCCTAGGAGTATCTGCAGTCAGTCTGATCTCTGATCAGAAAGGCTTCAAATGTGTGTGCTTCATTTCTAAAGAGCCACAGGAGGGCGCCAGCGTGCCATGAGCTGCCTCAGCCACATGCTGTTCAGTGTGTTTTCTTCTTCTTTGTGTGCTGAAATGGATGTGTGGTCTGGCAGACTGCAAAACTGAGTCTCCCTGTGGGAAAAATAAAGTGTTTGAATGTTGAATCTGTGTCATGAAGAAATGAGACAGTTTTGAAGGGACAAAGGGGTCAGAAACAACACAAGCAATGTGTACCTAATAAAGTGGCCAGTTCACTCATACTCAGACTAAATTTAGAAAACTATTCTTCAAGGCATATTAAGGGTTTAATGATATTGTCAAATTCTCAGTCTAACTGTGAACGTGTTGATTTTTTCAGCTTCATTTTCACTTTTTTTACTTTTCCAACAGATGCAGCCAAAGAAAAAACGCTCATGGCTGATTATGGAGACAACGTCACTTTGACTTTGTGAAGATTCAAGAAAAGCTCCTCTTCCTGTGAATATAGGACATGGATCTTTGTGGATTCAGGATCCATAACAGTAGAGCTGGTCATACGGGGACCATCAGTGCAGATCTTGGAGCCAAGACGACAGACTGAGTCTGACTGAGGACTGTTCTCTGGTCATCAACAAAGTCCACCAGGAGGATGCTGGACTTTATCGTTGTCTACAGGAAATATCTGACACAAGATATCATCCTCATCTTTTTGGTAAGTTTTAGTATTTTAACTTTCCCTGCTCTGAATAATGTTTCAAACTTTACTGAAGTGTTCTGTGGTCATAACTCAGAGCAGGTCTCCCTGCGGGCCGCTGCTGTTTTTAATGTCTGTCATCAGGCAGATCCATCTTACAAATCTTCAAGCTGGGACAACTGCTGTTAGTCAGAAAATGGCCAGGCTTATTATGACCATAGAAGGACAAAGAGGCTGCAGGTTAAAGCCTGACAGTGTTGCCGACAGTGAGCAAGGCCTCTCCTGAGGGGGTTAGAGAGAGTAGGGGAAGAACACTCTGAAAACTATCCACAGGGTGGACTCGAACCCGGGCCAGCAGAAGCATATATGGGTCATTCCTCTTGCTCACCACTCCGCCAAACCAGCACCAGTTTTTTTGTTTGTTTGTTTTTTAAAATCAACACTGTGGGCTGTCCCACTGAACTTGACTGTCATCCCATTTATTCTGGACTGATTCTAACAATGCCAGGAGCAGAACGTAACCTGAGATGCCAGGAAAGAAAAAAGAGGAAAAAGAGTGAACTGGTGAGAACTTTTGACCCAAACAAAAACCTCCTGAAGCATTTTTTTAGTCAGCTTTAGCAGCCGATCTGAGGAATGCACAGGAGGAAAATTAGGACGAAATCCACAGTCACTATTTTTAATGGTTAAACAGCTCACTATTCATTTTCACAGCTGTTCAATAGCCATGTACAAAACAGCTGTACTTTCCTCCCATCAGTTGTAAATATTGCTGGGAGTTTGTTTATGTTCCTGATATATATTTTGTATATACACTGCATTTGTCAAGAGCAATTTTTTTTCATTTATATTTCATTTTAATTTCATTCCTTATTTTTATTTTTATTTTTTACCTCCCTTGTACTAGAGCAAAGAACTGCGGGAGTCAAATTCCTTGTATGTGTCGCATACTTGGCGATAAAAATCGATTCTGATTCTGATTCTGATTCTGACAGCAGCACAAATGCAACAGAGGAGAAGCAGCAGAGGCAGTGAGCACCAGAGGAAGAGCATCCACAACAATGTCACCCAAGAGCAGGAGGACAGAGGGGAGCTCAACGGCGAAGGACCAAAAGTCTCATAACATGAGGGGGCCCAGCCGTCTGCCGACCTCTGATTGGTCCACAGTGGATGACGGATTACACATTCAATTATTCACCTCCTATTCTGTTTTAAAAGGTTCTGCCCTCCGCCAAGCAGCAACTCAATGCATTTAATCATGAATAATAAAACAAACTTTGTTTATCTCTGTCAATAGAGCAGAAAAGATAGATAAAGATAAAGTCCCTCAGCTTTTGTTCTTTTCAGATGTGTCCCAACCGTGAACTATTAATAGTAAATATTAATAATCAGGCTGTGATCCAAATGAGTCTCCTGACATGAGAACAAACCACATTTTTAACAACTGCATCTTCAAACTAAAAAAGGGGAAATTTCTCATTTTTGTTGATGAGGAGAAATTCACAGAGAAAGAGACCGCACGCTGGCTGAAGACATTTGAGGAAGTGACACCATCTCTGAATAAAGGGAGGAGGTTCATCCTGACTTCAGAAAGTCTGCTTTAGACTCTGATGAAGTTTGAGAGAAGAGGACAGAGAGTCATGAAGGAGTTCAGGTGGATTCAGATTTCTTTCCTCCTCACAGCTCTGCCTCAGTTCACTGGTAAGAACATTTCTGTCACACTTTCTATTCAATCAGGAAACTGGAGAGAAGCTTCACTCATTTAAGAAAACTGAATGTGTTCATGTGTTACAGCCATGACCAGAGGAATGAGAATGACTTATTCTCACCAGACACTTTATTAGGTACACCCATTCAACTGATCACTAACACAACTAGCTTATCAATCACATGACAGCAACTTAATGCATTTATCCATGTAGACACAGTCAAGACAACCTGCTGATGTTCAAACATTGTAATTTCATATTAATTCAATAATATCAATTTAATGTCAATAAAGTACATCTATCTGTGTATCTATCTATCTATCTATCTTTCTAATTCAGTTGGTCAAGTTAACAACCTTTATGTTCTCTTTTATTAAATATCTGTCAATTTTCAGTTAAATATCAGGCACTGATCTTTTTGTACAAATACATTTATTTGAACACTTCCTCTGTGGCATTGCCCGTATTCAAAAATAGACGGAGGAATTTTTTGATGACCTCAACATTAACAGGAACAGTAACCACGTCCCTTTAAAAATATAATTTATTTATCGTTCCTAAGCACTTTCCTTGTTCTATTCTGGTACTTAAGTTTTTTTCTTTGTTTCATTGGATGTAAATGATTCAGTAATTACCTTCCTTTGTCTCTTGTGTGTGGTTTATTTAGCCATTTGTAGTCTTTCAGCACTCCAGCCTTCCAGCCTTATTTAATTTTTTTATGTGCATTTTGTTTCTATACCTGTGTAAAATTAATTGATAAATAAACTGAGCATCAGAAAAGAGAAAAACGATGATTGAAGAGACTGTGAACATGACGTGGTTGTTGGTGACAGATGTAAGAAACTACTGATCTGCTGGGATAATGCACAACCATCTCAAAGATTTCAGAGAATGGTCCTAAAAGAAGAAAATATCCAGTGAGCAGCAGTTCTTGTGGTCAGACGGGAATGGGCAGAGTGTTTGAGATGATAGAAAGGCAACAGTAAGCACGTTATGAACAAGCAGAAGTTTGGACTCGAGCCACAGTTTTGACGACGTCTCAAATTTGACTCAACTTCGACTTGAACACCAGTGACTCCTGATGTCACTTGGACTTACTCCTGATGACTCAGATATACTCGACCTTTAAATGTGTGCATTAAATCCATGAACGTGACAGTTTTCCTGATTCTTCTCCAGTTGCCTGCTTATTGCGCCTGTCATCCACTCCCGCCAGTGCAAAGTCTGACGTTCACGTGAAACATTCAACAAAACAAACACAGCCTTCAGTCACCGCACATGATGGAGGAACTTTCACTGATTTAAGTAAAGAAAGGACAAGACAAAGCAAGAGAAGAAGAAAGAGCCACATTTTTATCATGTGTAACTGTTCCACATGTGGATGAAGTAAGGGGCTGATTTAACCCCCTGGATTTATCAATAACAGTAATGTCAACATCCTGTTTACTGAGTTCAGTTTTGTCCTGTCTCTTTGTTCAAAGTATGTTTGTCTCATCTAACCTGGCACTAGCAAGGTGTACCTAATAAAGTGGCCACCTGTTTCAACTGAGTATTTGTGTTTATTTATTTCTCTACAGAAGCACACGTAATAAAAGTCACTGCCAAATATGGAGGAGACGTCACTTTGCCATGTGAAAACTCAAGAAAACGTGAAGATACAGCATGGTACTTCTACTCTTCAGGAGAAGAAGTCGAGCTGAGCGCAAAGGGGACAATCAGTGAAGATGCTGGAGCTAAAGAAACAGACTGCTTCTCACTGAGGACTGTTCTCTGGTCATCAACAATGTCCAAGAGGAGGATGCTGGACGTTATGACTGTGAACAGTACATATCTGACATTATATATTATCCTGATTTTTATTTTCTGCTCAGTGTTTCTGAAGGTGAGTTTGTTTCTTCATTTGGGTGGTGGGCTATCAGGACCTGCAGGGTCTTCTCTGCTGGTCTTGATGCAGTCACATTCATAAACTTGATGATGGTTTTGTCTTCATTAATATCAGATCTATCATAGAACACTGTTAGCATGAATTTCTCTCCTGAATCTTGTCTCTCTGCAGTAAGAAGGTGGCTCTGCCTCCAGTGCAGAGGTCTCATCTCTAAACGTCTCATCTATTAACTGGTGCTCACCAATTTACAGGCAAAGTGTGAGATCCATCCAAACAAAGCTGGAAGTCAAATGTGCACACCTGTAGGCAAACTCTGACCCAGGATACGTACCTGCTAGCAGCAGGGATGAACCATGTTATTGATCCCATATCTGTATTGGCAGATATTGAAACTTATGCCCATATTTACAGCCAATGTGTCATCTGTAATATCAACGTGATGGACTAATGTCCCATGATGCTTCACCTGATCATCTCTGCATGGCTTCATTTAAAATCAACAGGGTCCTGTTGTCACCTCCACCCAGGAGGTCATGTCCATGCTGGTGTTTGTCTGTTTGTCTGTTTGTGAGCAAGATAACATTCTGCATAGATAGAAAGCTGAGCTTTGTGACTGTGGCTCATGTTCAGGCTAAGCCATGTACCTCAAACAACCCCCTTAAAAACTCCTGAACTGTCCCTTTAAAGTGAAGTGAATATCTGTGGTTACTCACACAGCCAAACCAAAGATGCTGACCTGCAGAGTGAAGAGAGTGTCTCCACTAGAAAAGCAGGATACAAGCCAAAGTCTGTTTACTATTTCTGTTCATACTGAGGACTGTTGAGTTGTGTTCATCTGCTTCAGGTGAGGACACCAAGACAACACCAACAAAACCAACAATGGCTGAAACAACAGCAACAAATCCAATGACAACAGTAAGATACAGCACAACTTCACAATCCAATACATCTATGACTGCAAAGAGAGATGACTCAAATGGACAAGGTAAACACACTTCAAAATTTTTTAACATAAACTTTCCTCTCATTGAATGATTCAGATGTTCAGATTAATGTCAGAAATATAAATATAAAGCTTAAAATGCTGAATTGTTCTTCCAGATTGGCTTTGGTTGTACATCCTCGTTGCTGCAGTGGCTTTTATCCTGACTGTGGTGGTTGTTGTGAAAGTCATCAGACGGAAAGGTATGAACATGAAATTAAGCTTTCAGCTAGGTAACAGGGGCTTCATTTAACTCACTGTATTTTCTCTGTAAATTACAGTTGAATCCTAAATTGTGTTTGCAGAGAGTTTGTCTGCTCAGTCCTCCCTGTTTGAGAGCTCAAGTCTTCTTGTATTTTTGTGTCTTTACAGGAAACAAAACGCAGACGGGCGACAGTCCTGTGAGTTCATCTTCAGCTTCACTGAGCATAAATCTGTGTTGTTGTTTCAGGGCCCACGAATCAAACTTAAAGTTCAAGGCTTTTCAATACCTACCAGACTCTAGAAGTCTTCAGTACACTGACACCCTCTCAGACTTAAAGACTGATTATCTTCAGTTTACTGAGTTTAACCTGAAAATTGCTCTTTAACACTGAACCTACATTAACTGATCTCTCATTACATGAATGCAGCTTCTTCATTCATCTTCTTCTGTTTGGTCTGAGTGTCTTCAGTGAGGAACTGAAAGTGATTTTTACACATAAGCAGCAGAATGACAGATTTAAACAGATATTTATCTCTGCCTTCATTAAAAGTTCTGCATTTCCTGAGAATAATGTGGTCAATAACAGACTGATCTCAGTGAACCAGAGAAGAAGAAAAAGAAAGTAACACGATGTTGCTAAAAAAAATACTACTACAGAGGTTTGACAAAGCAGAAGTCTGACATCAGATCACCACCAGCATTTTTAATTTAATGTAAATAAGATGGTAAAGAATCAAAAGAACAAACTGTGATCAAAAAATAGCAGGATTCATGTTTCTCTGTCCTCTTTGTGCAGGACGATCCTGAGGAGGGTGTTTTGTACACTACCATCAGCTACATTAAAGTAGAAGAACCAAAGTAAAGCCAAGGTAAGCTCCTCTGATTGGTTTTTTTAACTCTGGACACTTTATTAGGTACACTCATTTAATTCAACCACATAGACACGAGGACCCTCTTAAAAACAACATGCACAAACAACACAAAAACACTTGAGGACAGATTGATGGTCTGGGCGTCTGTGGGTTTGTATCTGTCATAAATTCTTATTTTTAGTCCCTTTGTTTCTGCCTGGGTGGATACATTTCTGGGGTTATATCTATATGTAGCCTGTGCTATATACATACATATTTATTTAATTATAGTGGGTTATAATCTGGACTATGGGGGTATACACTAGCCAATCGTCTATAATATACCCTGGGGTATAAAGTGAACTAGCCGATAACATAGGTGTAGTCTGGAGTACTCCAGTTTAACCCCAGGTCTAGTCTGGACTGAGGTTACTCTGGGCTGTTACAACTCCTACAATCTGAGTTAAAAAAAACAGAAGATAAGAATTAAGATACGATGATAATAACCAACAAAGAGGACCCTGTCAGGATCAGTTAGTTGGTTTTTGACAGGGGTTGACATGCAATATATATTTTTGTCTCTTTCAGGAGCATCATGAGGAAGTCATTCATGAAAAACCAGCCCTGTTCAGAGGTTTGGATCCCGGGACCCTTGGTGGTTGTGTGATGAGGATTTGTTTTCTTCTCCCACATGAAGTATTTTGATGATTTTCTGAATTAAAATAGAGTGATACCTACATGTACAAAGCACGTAAAAATGTGAGTCTTTGAACCTCAATGAGCCGTAAACATCAAACATGCAAAATTGATCTGAATTTTAAAAGCTTCACTAACACACAAAGAAAACAGCTCTGATTTTATTTCTGCTCTCTTCTATTTCTGTGGATTGAATAAACTGAACTATTATCTTACTCACCAAGTCTTATTTTGTTGACAGGTTAATGAAAAGTGCACTCATCGTGATCAGAGCTTTGAATATGTTCTTAATCATGAACTCTTTACTTTTACTAAAATAGATTCAAGCAGTGCTACTTTTACTTCTTCCTGAGTGAAATTACATTGAAGTAACTCTATTTTTACTTGAGTGCAATTATTGTGTACTCTTTAACCTTAGATAATGTCATCTATTTAAAAGGGTACACCCGCCTTTTAAAAATATGGCTATGTCCACACGTATGTAAATATTTTTAAAAACAAATGTTGAAAAATGATCCTGTCAACACAAAAACTCAAAGACGCACTGTTAAAATGCTGTTACCATGTTACAGTGATGATGATGTTTCTCTGCAAAAGCTGTTTTATGTTTTATTTTCTGATCTCTTCAAACCACAAGACTGACTGGTGTCATGGTTTAACTTGTGGCTATGCTACCTGGTGCCAGCAGACATATTGAGTAAATATTTACTGTTCAGTTCAAGACGGACTGATAGTCTAAATCAAATTATCTTATTTAAGGTTTCATGGGTTCTCTTGTTGGTGTTGATTTTAAAACAAACTCAGGATCTACTGGGATTTTCACTCACAACCACCTCTTGGGTTAACACAGGGTGGTCTGAAAAAGAGGAAATATCCAGTGAGTGGCAGTTCAAAATGCCTTGTTGATGCCAGAGGTCAGAGGGGAATAACCCGGGGCAGTTTGAGATGATAGAAAGGCGGCAGTGGAAGACCATGTCTGATCTGACAATGTGCTGGAAACAGGGTGCCACTCCTGTCAGCTTAGAACAGGAAACTGAGGCTGCAGTTCACTGTGGCTCAGCAAAACTGGACAATAGGAGATAAAAGAAGAAGAAATGCAGCCTGGTCTGAAGAGTCTGGGTTTCTGCTGTCATGTTCAGATGGTAGGGTCAGAATTTGGTGTGAGCATGAGAGCATGGATCCATCCTGCCTTGTATCAGCTGTTCAGGCTGATGTTGGTGGTGTGATGGTGTGCAGGACATGTTATCGGCACACTTTGTGCCTCAAAGTACCCGCTGAGCACGGTTTGAACCCCACAGCTGCCATGAGTATTGTTGCTGACCATGTCCATCCCTCCATGACCACAGTGTACCATCTTCTGATGGAAACTTCCAGCAGGAAAACGCTCCATGTTACAGAGCTCAGATCATCTCAAACTGGAGTCTTGATCATGAAAATGAATTCACTAACCCTAACCCTGAAAACACATACCTTGCACTCAGAATCATGTTGATATTATTAGTAGTTAGACAGTTATTGGGCAAAAAACATTTTTTTGCTGATGGCGGTTATTCTGATCACCACCAAAATCTAATGGATTCTTCCTTGGACCAAACCACACCTCTGGTAAAATGTTCATGTAAATCCATCCAGTAGTTTTTGCATAATCTTGCTAACAGACAAACAGACAAACATCTGTGAAAACATAACATCCTTGTAACATAAATGTAAAGCAGTAAAAATATGTTTTCAATTGGAGAGCTCCTCCGCTGACATTGCAAGGGAAGCTGGGAAATGAAGTCACAAAGGCTTGAAAAACGTTGAAATCAGTTTGCAAATAAACTACAATTCCCATAATGAAGTAAAGGAGGTGAAACCCTAACAGCAGCTGAGGAGAAATTAATGGGATTTACCATTATAAACATCAATGATTTTTTGTGACGTCAGTCTGGATCATATCCAGATGAAACTTACCTTGATGATAGAGACATATTATATATATTATCTTCTAAAATGTAAAGCGAATCCATTTAAAAAATGCAGAGATATGATTTTTAAATATCCGGATCCCCACCAAAATTTAATGATTTCTTCTTTTGACCAAATTAAACCTCTGGTAAAATTTTCATGTAAATCCATGCTGTAGTTTTAGCGTAATATTGCTAACAAACAAACAATCAAACAAAAAAACAGACAAACAATCAAACATATGCATACGATATCATACAAAAACATAACCTTCTTGTTTCATTCTTTGTGCCGTTCAGGGGCCTAAGCCATTTCTCTGAATGAGCCTGAAATTGAGGGATGTCTGCCTACCTCTGATTGGCCCATAGTGGATATGACAGATTACACATTCATTTATTTTTCTCCTATTCTGTCTTAAAAGGTTCTGCTCTCCCCCCAGCAGCAACTCAGTGCATTTAACCATGAATAATGAAACAAACATTGTATATTTCTGTCCGTAGAGCAGAATAAATATGAATATCTGATAAAGTCCCACAGCTTTTGTTTATTCAAATGTGGCCCAACAGTGAATTATTAGGACCTTAAGCACCATTTCTCTCATGTTTCATTCTTCTACAAATTTAAAGCCTAAACATGGAATATGTGTATTTCTTCATTAACAGTTTTATCACTCATGTTCATCTGTGTTAGGTGAGACAACAGGACCAGCAACAACCGAGCCAACGACAGCTGAAAGAGTGACAACAGCAGAAATCTCCACAACAGCTACAACCCATGAAGCTCCAACCAAACTCACTAACAGTGAGTCAGCGTTTATCAAACATCTGCATGAGCTAAATTAGCACAAAGGCTAGTATCACATGTGATGATGATTATAAGACAGATTTTTGACCTGATCTTCCTTTTTCTCCTCCACCAGGGAGGGTTAACTTTTGCGGGTTTTTTTGTCAGTTTGTCTGTTTGTCCATCTGTCTGTCTGTGAGCTAGATAACTGAAGAAGTTTTCAAAAGAATCTGCTGAATTGGGTTTTGTAAATTCTCCACTAAAGGGGAGAGTTTTTTCCTCCAGAACATCTGTGCGACAGCAGTCCAGCTAATCTAGAGAGCACTCAGCCAGGAGCTCATTTTAGTACAAAATGACTTTTTTCCCCCCCAAAACTCCATGCAAAAATGACTTTAACAGACTTGACTTTACTTATTGAGAGTCAACGTTCTTAATCACTTACGTATTTCAATAAATAAAATCATAAATACATATATTTATATATTTGTGTGTGTGTGTGTTTATTGATAAAATAGTTTGGCTTCAGCCTGCTCTATTGTACAGTGTCTTGAGATAAAACTTGTTATAATTTGGTTCAATACAACTAAAGATTGATCAGAGTGATGATTTTTTTTTGGCTCTTATGACCTTCTGTGTGACCATAATGTGAAAATGTGTTGTTGTTTTCAGGACAGTTTTTTGATGTTAAATACCAACAACTATTAATGAAACCCCATGTGGCTGCTTCAGGACTGATGACAGGGACTGATGACTAATAATGATCCTACATGTTTCATTATTATTTTTTTTACTTATTACTGTTTTCTTAACTCTGGCCTCCACAGCATGTGCCAATAAAAAACTGTCCCTTGTTCAGATGCAGTTGATGATCCCTGATCTAGAGGGTGGATCAGCCCTGTGAGCTCTGGAGGAAATGTTGCTGCCTGACCGTTAATGATGGAGGATGTAATCTCTCGTGGCTTCAGTTAGAAGATGTTGATGGGTAATCACATATTTTTGGACCAGTGACACAAAAATAAATGTCATCCTGCAGCTTTAAGAGCTTTGTAGGTGAGAAGAAGAACTTTGACCTCTCCTGCAGAGGAGCGAGAACAGGAACAATGTCATCTCTTCTCTTAGTTCTAGTCAGGACACGTGCTGCAGCATTTTGAAGCAGCTGAAGAGTCTTTATGGACGTACGAGGACAGCCTGATAACAGATTTACAATAATACCACCCAGAGGTCACAAAAGCATGCGTTAGTTTGTCACCTCAGTCTGGGTCAAAGAGTTCAAGGGCATGTTTTTACTGTAGAGAGGAGAGAGGAGAGACTCAACACATCAGGCAGCATAAAGGTGTGAGGTGAAGTTGTGCACTTTACCAAACGTGTGAACTAGTCTTTAAAAACATTTAGATCAGAAACAAAGAGAGAACAGTCTGTGGGCGCTGAGCTCAGACCCCTGCATTTCAGACCTCACTATTTCTAAACTCACGGTTACAGTTCTGGTGATCAGTGTTGGTTTGACCAAAGAAGAACAAGTGATTGTAGCATCGTTGTCTCACACCAATCTCACAGACCAAAATACATTTCAGTGGTTACAGCAGTTTGACAGAGCGGTGCTGGTCCTCACATTCTCACCACAAACTTCCCCTTCACTTCTCAGTAAATGACCTCAGACCAACAGAGACATCATCTCCTCAAGCAGCAGGTGTCAACATGAAACTCAAGACCAAAGGAACATCAACATTACAAAACATGACACTTAAAGACATTTATCTACACCCACAGTCTTCACACGTTTGACTTCCTTCCTCAAAACACATCCATGTTTCATCTGCTCAGAGGGACTGGACCTTGTATGGACCTCAAAGTGAGACCAGAGATGGACACGGGTCACGTGTTTCAAGACCTATTCAAGTCTAAAATCTTTGAACCAAAGTCCAAGTCTCAAGTCTCCAAGGACAAGTCTAGGGATGGGAATCAAAAAACAGTTCTTAAGAATCAATAACAACTCCCTCAAAGAATCGATATCATCAGTCTTTGTCTCATCAGTTCCTTCTACTCTGTTCTGCGTACATTAAAATGAAAGACGTCCCGCTGTCATCAGCGGCAGTCAGCAGAAATGACAACAAAGAAGTCCGTTAAACAGAAAGTAACCACAGGGTCATCAAGCCCAATCAGGAGAGCCACATGTTCTGTTGTTCAGAGGCAGCACATTATGGAGCAGTTCACCACCATCAGTCAGAGATAATCCAGCTCTGACACTTTCAGGGCTCACCTGAAGGTGTGGCCCAGGACAAACCAGATCTGAGAGCACAAACATCTGTTTTTAATGTGCGTATGAGTCCATCTCTGTGTGTGACTTCATACTGCAGAGATAATTACATCTGTGTATGTTCACCATGTGCAGAATTGAGCACAATCACGTCTGTTTATGCAAAGCTGTGTGATGCTCTCATGTCAACATGTGCAGCAGCAGCACCTTGTTGAATCAATGCCATGAGGAGTGACGGCACTTCTGAAGGTTCTCACCTGTACTAACAAGGTGTTCCTAATAAAGTGGCCTCTGATTCTAGTTATCTTTTAGTTTATAGTTATCAAAGTATTAGACTTCCAGCTCGTCTGAATCATTCTGCTCACACCTCTGTGAAAATAATCAGGCTGTGATCCAAATGAGTCTCCTGACATGAGAACAAACCACATTTTTAACAACTGCATCTTCAAAGTGAAAAAAGGAGAAATGTTCTCATTTTTGTTGATCAGGAGAAATTCACAGAGAAAGAGACCGCACGCTGGCTGAAGACATTTGAGGAAGTGACACCACCTCTGAATAAAGGGAGGAGGTTCATCCTGACTTCAGAAAGTCTGCTTTAGACTCTGATGAAGTTTGAGAGAAGAGGACAGAGAGTCATGAAGGAGTTCAGGTGGATTCAGATTTCTTTCCTCCTCACAGCTCTGCCTCAGTTCACTGGTAAGAACATTTCTGTCACACTTTCTATTCAATCAGGAAACTGGAGAGAAGCTTCACTCATTTAAGAAAACTGAATGTGTTCATGTGTTACAGCCATGACCAGAGGAATGAGAATGACTTATTCTCACCAGACACTTTATTAGGTACACCCATTCAACTGATCATTAACACAACTAGCTTATCAATCACATTACAGCAACTTAATGCATTTATGCATGTAGACACAGTAGAGACGACCTGCTGATATTCAAACATCATATTTTTATAGTTATTCAATTAGGCAAGCTAACAACCTTTATGTTCTCTGATATAAAACATCTCTTTGTCAGTTTTCAATAAGATATCAGGGAGTTATCTTGTGGAACAAAGAGAAGAAGAAGAAAGAGCCACATTTTTATCATGTGTAACTGTTCCACATGTGGATGAAGTAAGGGGCTGATTTAACCCCCTGGATTTATCAATAACAGTAATGTCAACATCCTGTTTACTGAGTTCAGTTTTGTCCTGTCTCTTTGTTCAAAGTATGTTTGTCTCATCTAACCTGGCACGAGCAAGGTGTACCTAATAAAATGGCCGAAGAGGGTATGGTCTTTGTCTCAGCTGATTTTTTGTGTTTATTTTTTCTACAGGAGCATACACAGTAAAACCTCTGACTGCCAAATATGGAGAAAACGTCACTTTGCCATGTGAAAACTCAGAAAAAACTGAAAATAACTGTGGATATACAACATGGAACTTTGCAGCTTCAGGAAAAGGAACAGTTGAGTTGACCATAGGGGGCGAAATCAAAAAAGATATTGGAGCTAAAAAAACCAGACTGCGTCTTACTGAGGACTGTTCTCTGGTCATCAACAATGTCCAAGAGGAGGATGCTGGACGTTATGACTGTCTACAGTACATATCTGACATTAGAAATGATCCTGACTCTTATTTTCAGCTCAGTGTTTCTGAAGGTGAGTTTGTTTCTTCATTTGGGTGGTGGGCTATCAGGACCTGCAGGGTCTTCTCTGCTGGTCTTGACGCAGTCACATTCATAAACTTGATGATGATTCTGTCTTCATTAATATCAGATCTATCATAGAACACTGTTAGCATGAATTTCTCTCCTGAATCTTGTCTCTCTGCAGTAAGAAGGTGGCTCTGCCTCCAGTGCAGAGGTCTCATCTCTAAACGTCTCATCTATTAACTGGTGCTCACCAATTTACAGGCAAAGTGTGAGATCCATCCAAACAAAGCTGGAAGTCAAATGTGCACACCTGTAGGCAAACTCTGACCCAGGATACGTACCTGCTAGCAGCAGGGATGAACCATGTTATTGATCCCATATCTGTATTGGCAGATATTGAAACTTATGCCCATATTTACAGCCAATGTATCATCTGTAATATCAACGTGATGGACTAATGTCCCATGATGCTTCACCTGATCATCTCTGCATGGGTTCATTTAAAATCAACAGTGTCCTGTTGTCACCTCCACCAAGGAGGTCATGTCCATGCTGGTGTTTGTCAGTTTGTCCGTTTGTCTGTCTGTCTGTTTGTGAGCAAGATAACGTTCTGCACGGATACAAAGCTGACCTTTGTGGCTGTGGCTCATGTACAGGCTAAGCCATGTACCTCATACAGCCCCCTTAAAACATCCTGAACTATCTTTTTAAAGTGAAGTGAATATCTGTGGTTACTCACACAGCCAAACCAAAGATGCTGACCTGCAGAGTGAAGAGAGTGTCTCCACTGGAAAAGCAGGATACAAGCCAAAGTCTGTTTCCTATTTCTGTTCATACTGAGGACTGTTGAGTTGTGTTCATCTGCTTTAGGTGAGGACACCAAGACAACAACACGAGCAAAAACATCTGCAGATGAGAAACGTAAACACTTTTAAAAAACATTTTATATAAACTTTCCTCTCCTTGAATGATTCAGATGTTCAGATTAATGTCAGAAATATAAATAAAAGTTTAAAATGCTGAATTGTTCTTCCAGATTGGCTTTGGTTGTACATCCTCGTTGCTGCAGTGGCTTTTATCCTGACTGTGGTGGTTGTTGTGAAAGTCATCAGACGGAAAGGTATGAACATGAAATTAAGCTTTTACCTGGGTAACAGGGGCTTCATTTAACTCACTGTATTTTGTCCGTAAATTACAGTTGACTCCTAAATTGTGTTTGCAGAGAGTTTGTCTGCTCAGTCCTCCCTGTTTGAGAGCTCAAGTCTTCTTGTATTTTTGTGTCTTTGCAGGAAACAAAACGCAGACGGGCGACAGTCCTGTGAGTTCATCTTCAGCTTCACTGAGCATAAATCTGACTGTGTTGTTGTTTGAGGGCCCACGAATCAAACTTAAAGTTCAAGGCTTTTCAATACCTACCAGACTCTAGAAGTCTTCAGTACACTGACACCCTCTCAGACTTAAAGACTGATTATCTTCAGTTTACTGAGTTTAACCTGAAAATTGCTCTTTAACACTGAACCTACATTAACTGATCTCTCATTACATGAATGCAGCTTCTTCATTCATCTTCTCCTGTTTGGTCTGAGTGTCTTCAGTGAGGAACTGAAAGTGATTTTTACACATAAGCAGCAGAATGACAGATTTAAACAGATATTCCTCTCTGCCTTCATTAAAAGTTCTGCATTTCCTGAGAATAATGTGGTCAATAATTGACTGGTCTAAGTGAGCCAGAGAAGAAGAAACAGGAAGTAACACGATGTTTCTCAAAAAAAATAGTACCACAGAGGTTTAAAAAAGCAGATGTCTGACATCAGATCACCACCAGTATTTTTTATTTAATGTAAATAAGATGTTGAAGAACCAAAAGAACAAACTGTGATTAAAAAATAGCAGGATTCATGTTTCTCTGTCCTCTTTGTGCAGGACGATCCTGAGGAGGGTGTTTCGTACACTACCATCAGCTACACCAAGAACCAAAGTAAAGCCAAGGTAAGCTCCTCTGATTGGTTCATTTAACTCTGGACACTTTATTAGGTACACTTATTCAGTTCAACCATATAGACACGAGGACCTTCTTAAAAACAAGATGCCACATCTCAAAGGGCCAACCTCGAATAAATTCAGCAGAGACAAATATGATGAGGACAGATTGATGGTCTGTGTGTCTGTGGGTTTGTATCATAAATTCTTATTTTTAGTCCCGTTGTCTCTGCCTGGATGGAAGCATTTCTGGGGGTATATGTCTGTGTTAATGCATAATATGTAGCAAAAATACATGAATATTTTAAATAAATGTACATATAATATATACATATACAAATATACATATATTTATATAAATATACATATTATGTAGGTGTATCTATGAAATGAAAAGTCCAGCTTCAGCCTGCTCTATTGTAAAATGCCTTGAGATAACACTTGTTGAAATTTTGCATTATACAAATAAAGATTAATAGATTGAATTGCTTGGTAGACATGGTCAAGGTCATCCACTGAAGGTCAAACTGAGGATCAGAATGGAGAAAAAGGTGTTTTAGTGACTTTGAAGGTGGCATGGCTGTTGGTGTCACATGATTGGTCTGATTATTACAGAAACTGCTGATCTACGGAGATTCTCACACACAGCCATCTCTAGAGTTCAGAGAACGGTCAGAAAAAGAGAAAATATCCAGTGAGCAGCAGATCTCAGGGTGAAAATGTCTTGTTGATGCCAGAGGAGAACGGTCAGAGCTGTCTGAGATGATTGAAAGGAAACAGGGACTCAGATAACCTCTTGTTAGAACCAAGGTATGCAGGAGAGCATTTCTGAACCCACAACACCTCAGATCTTGCAGCAGATGGGCGACAGCAGCAGAGGACTGCACTGGGTGCCACTCCTGTCAGCTCAGAACAGGAAAGTGAGGCTACACTTCACAAGGGCTCACCAAAGTTGGACAACAGAAGACTGCAACATTCAGATGGTAGGGTCAGACTTTGGTGTGAACATCATGAGAGCATGGATCCATCCTGCCTTGTGTTAGAAGTTCAGGCCGGTGATGATGTGATGGAGCAGGAGACATTTTCTTGGCTCACTTTGGGCCCTTTGTACTAACTGAGCATCATTTGAAGGCCACAGCCTGCTTGAGTGTTGTTGCTGACCATGTCCATCCTTTAATGACCACAGTGCACCATCTTCTGATGGACACTTCCAGCAGGATAACGCTCCAGGTCTCAAAGCTCAAAGTGATTTCCTGAACATGACAGTGAGTTCAGATCTCAATCCAATAGAGCAGGAGATTCAGGAGATTCTCATCATGGACGTGCAGCTGACAAATCTGCAGCAACTGTGTGATGCTCTCATGGAGATATGGAGCAACATCTCTGAGGGATGTTTCCAGAACCTTGTTGAATCGGTGCCTCAAAGAACTGAGGCAGATACTAGCATGGTGTACCTAATGAAGTGTCTGGTTAGTGTATATGTAATGATCAAACAGAGCAGGAAAAGGATGGGTTATATCTCTAATTTCTCTGTTATCCTCCAGGGTGATGGTAAAGCTGAAGATGATCATGTGACGTACTCCACGGTGAAGACCTCTTCTTCTGCTGCTGCTGTTGGAGCCTCCACTGATCCCAGCAGCCTCTACTCCACCGTCAACGAAGAGAAGAAGTAGAAGTCCAGAGTTAGGTCACATCTGAAGTTATTTCAGCTTATTCACATTGATAACAGAACTGAGAGTGTTTTATGTGATGTGTTTGAGTGTTACATTGCTGTATTACTGTGAAGTAGGGATGGGCAACTGGCAGCCTGGGGCTACATGCAGACACTTTCTTCACATGATGCCCACCAGTCAGCCATAAAAACAGGAGAACATCTGTCATGGAAACATCAAAATCACAGTCATTTCCAGAAAAATCTTTAACAGCTTGTGGACCCTCTCTGCCCAATTACAGACATTTAATAAGGTGATCCAGCTGCACTGCAAGCTTCTCTGCCTCTGTATGTGTGTTGGTGCTTAGAGCTGATTAGTGATATTTTTCATAAACCAGACCTTCACTGGCAAGGACCACACCGTCAACAAGATGAATCTGACAATTAATTATCATTAAAGTTTGAATGATGAATTTAGAAACAATGAACATGTTTCCAACATCGATTATGAGAAACTTCTTTGGGATCTGCTGCAGCTCCCGGGCATGACGACCTCTCGTTTTAGGGTCCTAAGAAGGACAGAAGAAGTAGAAGAGGGATGGGAGGGAGGCGTGCGTCATTCTCATGAAACAACAAGAGGAAATGGTCACGTTTGAATTTAGGGACACGGGAAGAGACGTGATTGAGGTGTGTGGTCCTGCCCCTCGAAACTGTGCTATAAGCATCCCATGTGGTACAAAAAATGTTAGTAGGGATGCACAATATTATTAGAGCAATATTGCAAATAATTGCCTAAAAAGTTGGTTATCAGTAGTGGCACATATGATTTTTTTGTCATAATTTTGGCAGCAGGTATCAGCCATATATACCCCATCTATTGGCTGTAATAATGGCAGAATGCACAAATATACTAAAATGTTTGCCTCATCCCCAAATGTCCATTTTATTAATCAGAAGCGTAATTTATCATATAAGTAGTCTGCATGTATTAAAGGTCAGAATGGCTGGTTTTGAGAGCTGTCGCCTTCATATGCTAATGAGCCAGAGTAGAGCAGCGTACATACGGGAATTCATGATCGACCTTCAGTGTAACTCAAGCGAAGCAGGTGCCCCAGCCAAGCGCCGCTTACAGTTCTGAACACATACAAACCCTTAATTCATGCTGCCACACACGGTTACAACAGTGAAGCTCTTCCCCCCAAAACATCACAGGCTAACGCACAACATGCTGTCCGCAGTGGGATAGCCACAACTTAGCCTACCTTCCGGGCTAACGTTAGCACAAAGAGAGGGACCTAGGATCGGTAAAGGACTGATTATATTAAGCCAACTGTGAAGCTTCTCTTCCTGAACACACACGAACCACAAATTGATGCCATTTAACAGAAAACAGCGATCCGGTTTCCCCCAAACATCACAGGCTAACGCACAACATGCTAACCTTGGCCTAGTCACCGCAGTAGGACTGATTATATTCTGCCAACTGTTAAACTTCTCTTGACTAATGTAAGAATGCTCATACACTGAAGTTTATCCTTCAGACTTTCAACCAGTGGCAGCTGGTATATTAGGGTGCTTTTAAAAAGTATAATAACCCTGATACACACTCACTGACTTCACTGTATATATAATACATTTGTACTTGATTGTTTATGGGCTGTTCTGTGGCAATAAATTTGATTCGTTTGAAAGTAATTCTGTGACTGAAATTTTCCATAGCCTACTTTTTCTGACTTTGTGTAGATCTTGAGTTTAATTCATAATTGTCTGAGAAAGGTCTTTAAAAGCCTTAAATTTGTTATAACCCGCAGAAACCCTGTTTTTGGTATATGTCTATTTTGGAGTTACAGCCTCCCCTGGAGAAAACTGCAAGAACCTGCTTTCAACAAGTAACGTGAACATTGGCAAACATGTTGTGCAGTTACATCTAATTCACTTCACCCTGCTGTTAGCATTAGCTTGTAGCAATGAGCATAATAAATACTACACAACATTAAAATACATTCCCATCATCAGGGTTGGCGACGGATTGTTGGTACTGAGCCTGGATTCAGGAAAAGTCTAGTTCCCAGTCCTGTGTTGAACTGACTGAAGTTGAAGAAGCAGTCAGACGTGAAGTGACTGGCACACACAGACAGGTTTTACCCGACTGTAGCTGCTCATTCCCTTCAAAAATAAAATTAATCCACTGGCCCTTTGGTCCTCTGAGGCTGGTAGCCTATATGTGAAGATATATGTGTCTGTTTACAGCCAACAACCAAGCAGTGACAGCTTCTGAGCTTAGACATGCTGAACACTGATCTCTTGCTATGTAAACAATATGGCTGCACAGGAATATCTCCGGGGGGTGATACTCAGATAAATGAACCAGGTTAGGTATGCAAATCAAAAATACACTGTTACGTAACAGTATATCCACAGACTCAGCAGCTCACTGAATGCCATGAGTTTACATTTATGCAGCCTACTACATACAGGTTTTGTTGTCTACTATCACATTTTGTGGGCTGGGAGGAAGGCCAAATACCCAGAAATGTGTTCAAAAGCCTTAAAAAAGTGTTTTTTTTTTTTTTTAATAATAATTCCCCTTTAAGTTGTTTTATTAGATTTTATGAGTTTTATTTGGAGTTTATTAACATTTACAGTACATCCATGTTTGGCTCTTTCTTTGTGTTCTGAAAGTTATGAAAACGAACAAAGAGGAAGTGAGAAAATGATCATCTCGACTGACTGACCTCCAATATAGTCACAAGAATTATTTATATTTCAGAGAGAAAGACGTCAATTAGAGGTCATAGTCCACACTGAATATGAAGCTGTTCTTACCAGTGAACTGTTATGAATCAGATCAATTCAAAGGAGCACAGCCGAGGTCAACAAGGAAGAGGCTTTTCTCAATAATGTATGCTTAAATAATATAATTTTACTTAGTAATCTGCACTGTCTTTGGCCAAGAGTGGTTTATCTCTCATTTCTCTTTTATAAATCTGATTTAAATGTAAAAGAAAAAAGAAAGTAGTAGGCAAAGAGTAACAACATCCATATTAAATCAACAGTAACAACATTCATATTAATTGAATCACATTATTTAACCTTCACTGTCTTTAAACTACTGAAATATATCATTGCTATTAATCATTTTCTTTTTTTGAATATTCAGAAATGCTTTGGCAGTGATGCCCTTTAACATTCATGACTGTAAAGCTCTTCAGATTGAACTGAATTTTCACAGTAGCTTAACCACAGACAGGGGCCAGAAGGGGGAGAGAAGTTAGGACAGTTTTAGGGGCCCATAGCTGCCAGGGGCCCTCAACTAACTGAAACATATTCTATATTTTCTTATATAACTGTTTTAACTAAACTTGCTCCAAAGCCTGTATTACAAAGTTCAAGTCACTGCATTTTTCCTCTGGTCTGATGACCATGAACAGCATGAGTTTGCCTCAGGAGGAATTTCCTTTGTGGCAGATTTTATTTGCAAAGCCTGTGAGAAAAGGCAGAGGTGATGTTTAAGACTGAATTTTAAAGAGAAAATGTTACTTTCTTTTACTCTGTCATGAACTGTTGGACCACTGCAACTTTGTTTTTGGTGTCTTATAAACCCACGAGGGTTTGGCACTGTGTGTGTGCATGTAAATAAAGAAAATCAATCAATCATGTAAAATGCAATAAAGCTACAGATTATTCCCAATTTTAAAGCTACACTGTCACCTTTAAACAGAGAAGTTAGTTAGTTAGTTAGTTAGTTGGTTAAGTAGTTGGTTAGTTAGTTTGTAAGTTATTTAGTTAGTTAGTTAGTATATTCGGCCCATATAGGGAAAGTGGGGTGCGGCAGAAATCACAGACATTTGGTAACAAAATACAATATTCACACTGACACAGTGTTAAAAATGAATAAATAAAAACACATCAACATCAGTAGAAACTCAAACAAAGCTCTCACACAGAAGAGAAAAGAAAGGAAACCTCGTAGTGATGGACGAGTGGATGGATCTAGATCAGCTAGACCTTTTTAACGTGACTGTTTCTTATTGTGTGAATAAATTTTTTTTTTTTTTTTGGCAATTCAGAGTCACCAATCAACACTCATGTTTTTGTCTGTGAGAGGAACCAGGAGTACCCAGAGACAGCTTACACATGCACGGAGAGGCCCTGACCGACATGGGATTCAAACCAGCAACCTTCTTGCTGTGAGGCACACGCACTACCTGCTGCACCACTGTGCCACCCCTTTATTGAACTTGACAAATAAATTAAAGCCAAATCATTTAGGACAATGGAGCAGTTGTTTATATACCTCAATCTTAAGTTTGATTTTTGTGTCTGATTAAACTTATCTTTTTAAAATGGATGTAAGTAATTAAATAAACAAGGTTTATTAATACAGAACATTACAGGAACAGAGCTGCAAAGTGACATAAATATTAGAAAAGGCAAATTAAAGAGATGCAACAGAAAAAACTACAGTGGATATAGAAGTAAAACAAACAGAACAGTCTAACAAATATGCAGAAAAGCATTGGTTGTGTGTAATAATAAAGACACAAAAACAATAAAAATAGTCTCTACTTAAAGACACTATTGTTTTTCAATGTCAGCAGTCAGCAATAACAGGGTGAAGCATTTTGCTAAATTCATACATTCTGTATGTTCTGTTAAATATTAAATAAATGGGATAAATAGGTTTAAATGAGTTGTTGTGGGTATTACAGCCAATATATGTGAAACAGAGCTTAAATTTATTAGATCACCTGTCATAAAAATGAGAAAACTTGTTTAAACTGAAAATGTTTTTATTTTTGGACAGACATTTAGATCAAGAATGAGGAATTTAAACTGAATTCACCTTTTTATACTCAAATCTGAGCCGCTCACTAAGCTTCTCTGAGAGGTCAGAAATTAATCAAGCAGAACATTCAACCACTAAAACGACTTTTTATGTTCTGGAGTGCAAGGAAATAACTATAATTTGACATCTTAATTCAGAAATAACAATGTGCTTTACTATTTTTTCTGTTTTTATCTTATTTGAAAAGTCAGAGACAATAATTACAAATATGTTTAAGCATTAAAAGTGTCATTTCTCTTCAAGAGCTTCTACATTCTGGTGTTTTAGGGCAGCTGTGGCGTAAACCTTACATTTGGTGATTGTTTAATAAATTTGTTAAACTCTGTAAATGGCCTCTATGCAGGGGTGCGTACAAGGGGGCGGCAGGAGGGGAGATCGCCCCCCCTCGTGGCCCAACTGTTGAAAAACGCGTGCTAAAGTGCCCTCTTGGAGGGCAAATCTTGTGTTAAAGTTTCCCTCTTGGGAGGCAAAACGCACTCTAAAGTGCCCTCTTGGGAGTCAAAACACGTGCTACAGTACCCTTAAGAGCCAAAAAGGCACTCCAAAGTGCCCTCTCAGAAGGCAAAACACACTCTAAAGTGCCTTCTGTGTCCTCTTGGGTGGCAAAATGCTCTCTAAAGTGTCCTCTTGGGAGCTTAAATGTGTGCAAAAGTTCCTTCTGTGCCCTCTTGGTTGGCAAAACACACTAAACTGCCTTCTTAAGTGGAAAAAACACACTAAACTCCAGAAGACTGTTAGGACTAAGAAATACGATGGAACATTACAGTTTCAGTGACTTATGTTGGGCCCTTTTGACCTATATTGAGCCAGAACTGTCTCACAGAGCCAGTTTTGATTTCCTGGTGCTAATATGGTGTTAAAATGCCAGACATAAAAATCCCTCACTTTTCAGCGAAATTTGCCGGTTTGAAAATAAAATAGGTGACCTATGGTGTAGATCTGATGGAAAGTTTTTTTGGGGGGATGGGGGCAATCGACATGGTCATGCAGGTGTACCAGAGATTATCAGTGAACTGCAAACATGTGCACCCGCCTGAAGTAAGCCTTGGATTGGACAAAAACATTCATTCTACAAGTGCAAGAGCATGGAAATATTAGCGTGAAGGGCCTCACATCAGCAGTGTTTTCTCTGTGAAGGTGGGGGGATACTGCTGCCTGATTGGTTTGAGAAGCATTTGGAAGCTTTCATTAGACCTTTTTTGAGGTGCAGGGTGGTGTTGGAGGCTTGTTATTTTGTTAGATGACCTTGGGACTAGTTAATAGTCATGTCAGTCCTTAAAGGCACTCAAGAGTCAATCCTCAAATAGCGTAGAAATAGCGGTCATGCAATTGCCACACATATTTGATCTCAGCCAATTGATGAAAACATTCATAATGAGTTCACACACAAGAAATGCACTGTCTCTGTATTATTGTGCCTGTAGTTGAATACAATCTCATATTTATACTAAGCAGCTGAACCCAGTATGGTGCTTATGTTCTACAACTGATGCAAGATGGCAAAAAAACTAGGTTTTTTTTTGGTCTTGGTCTCGGTCTTGACTTGGTCTGTCTTGGTCTTGGTGTTGGTCTTGTCTTGGTCTTGATACTCTCTGGTCTTGGCAGTGTCTTGGTCTCAGTTTAGGCGGTCTTGACTACAAGTCTATTACAGCCTCCCCCTCGTTTGGAAAGCCTGCTGCTAAGGGTTTTGACTAAAGTCTGAACAGCACAATTTACATAAGACGAGACTGAAGACTTAGAATAACTAGAAAATCACTCGGAGAGCGCAGACCTCCACCAAGATACAATTCTGGATCACGCCTATGTAGTCACATAGGCTTGAAAAACGCTGACTTGAGTTTGCAAATAAACTACAATTCCCATAATGAAGTAAAGGGGGTGGAACCCTCACAGCAGCTGAGGAGAAATTAATGGGATTTGCCATTATAAACTTCAGTGTTTTTTGTGACGTCAATCTGGATCGGACCCAGATGAAATTGACAGTGATGAGTTATATTTTATATAGTATCGTGTAATTTTTGAAGCGAATCCATCGAGTGATGTCAGAGATATGATTTTTTAAAATACCACCCAATGTCAACATTTGGGATTTTTCGTAAATTTTGGGAATTTTCTGCAACCAGACAAATATGCGAATCACCACCAAAATGTAATGGCTTCTTCTTTGACCAAACCACACCTCTGGTAAAATTTTCATGTAAATGGAAGAGGAACATGACACCTTTTACTAAACTCTTAGTAGGCTAAGGCTCCATTTTTACTTCCTTGGGTTCGAGGCAGGAGCTCCAGCAGAGTGTCTCAGACAGAAAGAGAATACAGCTGGATCAGGAAAACTCTGTATGAAAACTAGAAAGTTAAGTGATTGTGAAGATTCTCTAGCTGCCTTAAAATGAAAATATGAACCACTTATGTCAAATATGTGCTCTTTGAAGAACATTTACTTGTACTTTCAAATGATCTTGGGATGTATTGTACTTAGTTGTAATTGTCAAATAATCTGAGTGCTGAGTAAATAAAACACAATGAAAAGCTAAAACCGTTAAAGTTTTCCATCAGTGAGTGTTTTTACAATATCAGAGTTTAGCTTCAGAACTGATTCCAGTAAAGAATCATGATACTCAAACAATATCTAAACTATGTTACTGGTTTGATCATTTAAAACAATCAGAGTAAAGCATTCATACTGAAGTTTTAGAAACTGATTATCCATCAGGACGAGGGTTGGAAAGGAAAGGGACTTTTCCAGTAAAATTCAGAACACTTGTGCAGAAACTTTCCTGAAACTTTCTTGAAACTTTCCACTAGAATTAAGCTTATGGGATTACCTGGGCGTTGGTGAAATTAAAAAAAATGTATCACATCAGAACATAGATAAAAAAACATTTTGTTTTGTCATAGGCAGACATCCATGCAAAATAATACCATTAAGAAAACATCTCATTTGAAAAGATGTATTTGTTTGTAGAGCTTTATTGAGCTTTAATTTTTTTTATTGAACAATCAATTTCATCTTTGCTTCATCTTGTCCACGAGCTCAAATCATCTCAGATCATTTCAAACTGGAGTCTTGAACATGACACTGAGTTCACCGCAAAGTTGGATTGATTGAATAATTAATCAGTTTTTGACAAAAAAATTTTTGAGGTTGTGATGATTAACAGTTACCGATTTTGAAAAATAATCTGTTCTTGCTTTTATCAATTACTTTATTCTTCTCCATCATCTCTCTGTGATACGAATGTTTCTTTACCTTTGTTTTTACCCTTTTCAGCTTCACTGGTGACTCTTTGTCAAGAACTAATTTAAGCTCACTGGTTAAAAGTGTGAACGAGGAAATCACAGGTAGAGGGTGAAATATCTGGAGGAGAATCTCATAAACAGATGATAAAATCTGCAGCCACTTCAGCAGCAACATAACGTTTCCTGAATGCCATGTCTTGAATTTCCTGTTGATTAAAATCCTCCACATTAAAAAGTTCACAAAAATGATCAGTAAAACCAGCATCTATGACAGCAGTGATTTTTGCTCAGAGTCCATAAGCTCAAACTAGACCTGATCGATCGTCCATGTTAAAATCACCAACAATAACAGCTCTGTTGAAGTTGGGGTGCATATTCAGAGATAAAAAACAGCCATCATTTTGGGGGTCTGTGGAGAGTCAGTGAGTGTGTTCTCTATACTGCAGAGTGTAAACATTGTTGTATCTATTTACTGTATATTAACAGGAAAAACCTGCTGAAATAAAGATACCATGTTTGGTCAGAGCACATGTTTAAAAAAACAGTTTTCATGAAGTGGGCTTGTGGCATCTGTTAGTTCTTGTCCAAAGATGGGGACAGGTGGGATGACTGACTCTACAGGTGTCACTTACAGGGTCAGAGGTCACTTAGTGTGCTGAGATGGAGCCTTTTAATAAAATTGAGATGTTTGGCTTTAAATGAGAAACAAACAAAATCATAAAAAGCTCCCTGAAGTCTGGAGTTCAACTGTTAGAAAACATGATGTCTCTGTTGGTCTGAGGTCTGCTGTTGTCTTTTAGCTCCTGATAACTGAAGGGGAGGTCTTTTTCTGACCTAAACATTATAATTATATCACACCGTACACTGTGGAAAGGATTTTTGTGGGTAGTAAATATAACCCATGCAGATTGTTTGAATTAGCTGCATCAAGCTCAGTCAGGCCATGTTGACCTCTGCTTCCCCTCGCTTCCCTCAGTCACAGTTTTTGATAAGAGCTGTCTTTCGTCCTCCTGCTGCAGTCAGACTCAGTGAAATGGTACATACGTCCACTTTATATGGCATTTGTTGACTGATGTCACAATAAGTTTGGACAACGATTAGCAGCTCAGAGCCACGTCGGGCCAAAGTTCCCCTAAGCTGCATGCACTACCCATACACTACATCTACGCTGGTGAAGGTTAAAAATCTGTCTACAGTCAGTCAGGGGGCTGTCAGGAAACGTTGACTTGACCAGAAAACTGAAAAAAGGAGAAATGTTCTCATTTTTGTTTATCAGGAGAAATTCACAGAGAAAGAGACCGCACGCTGGCTGAAGACATTTGAGGAAGTGACACCACCTCTGAATAAAGGGAGGAGGTTGATCCTGTCTTCAGAAAGTCTGCTTTAGACTCTGATGAAGTTTGAGAGAAGAGGACAGAGAGTCATGAAGGAGTTCAGGTGGATTCAGATTTCTTTCCTCCTCACAGCTCTGCCTCAGTTCACTGGTAAGAACATTTCTGTCACACTTTCTATTCAATCAGGAAACTGGAGAGAAGCTTCACTCATTTAAGAAAACTGAATGTGTTCATGTGCTACAGCCATGACCAGAGGAATGAGAATGACTTATTCTCACCAGACACTTTATTAGGTACACCCATTCAACTGATCATTAACACAACTAGCTTATCAATCACATGGCAGCAACTTAATTCATTGAAGCATGTAAACATGGTCAAGACAACCTGCTGATGTTCAAACATCATATTTTCATAATTATTCATTTAGGCAAGCTAACAACCTTTATGTTCTCTGATATAAAACATCTCAGTTTTCAATAAGATATCAGGGAGTTATCTTGTGGAGCAAAGAGAAGAAGAAAGAGTCACATTTTTATCATGTGTAACTGTTCCACATGTGGATGAAGTAAGGGGCTGATTTAACCCCCTGGATTTATCAATAACAGTAATGTCAACATCCTGTTTACTGAGTTCAGTTTTGTCCTGTCTCTTTGTTCAAAGTATGTTTGTCTCATCTAACCTGGCACTAGCAAGGTGTACCTAATAAAGTGGCCAAAGGGGGTATGGTCTTTGTCTCAGCTGATTTTTTGTGTTTATTTTTTTCTACAGAAGCACGGCCAGTGCAACCTTTTCCTGCCAAATATGGAGAAGACGTCACTTTGACATTTAAACACTCAGAAAAACCTGATAACTGTGGAAATACAACATGGTACTTCTCATCTTCAGGAGAAGGATGGGTCAATCTGATCACTAAGGGGAAAACCAGTAACAATGTTGGAGCTAAAAAAAACAGACTGCGTCTCACTGAGGACTGTTCTCTGGTCATCAACAATGTCCAAGAGGAGGATGCTGGACTTTATGACTGTCTACAGTACATATCTGACAGAGGATGTTATCCTGATTCTTATTTTCAGCTCAGAGTTTCTAAAGGTGAGTTTGTTTCTTCATTTGGGTGGTGGGCTATCAGGACCTGCAGGGTCTTCTCTGCTGGTCTTGACGCAGTCACATTCATAAACTTGATGATGGTTTTGTCTTCATTAATATCAGATCTATCATAGAACACTGTTAGCATGAATTTCTCTCCTGAATCTTGTCTCTCTGCAGTAAGAAGGTGGCTCTGCCTCCAGTGCAGAGGTCTCATCTCTAAACGTCTCATCTATTAACTGGTGCTCACCAATTTACAGGCAAAGTGTGAGATCCATCCAAACAAAGCTGGAAGTCAAATGTGCACACCTGTAGGCAAACTCTGACCCAGGATACGTACCTGCTAGCAGCAGGGATGAACCATGTTATTGATCCCATATCTGTATTGGCAGATATTGAAACTTATGCCCATATTTACAGCCAATGTATCAGCTGTAATATCAACGTGATGGACTAATGTCCCATTATGCTTCACCTGATCATCTCTGCATGGCTTCATTTAAAATCAACAGTGTCCTGTTGTCACCTCCACCCAGGAGGTCATGTCCATGCAGGCGTTTGTCTGTCTGTCTGTCTGTGAGCAAGATAACGTTCTGCATGGATAGAGAGCTGACCTTTGTGACTGTGGCTCATGTTCAGGCTAAGCCATGTACCTCAAACAACCCCCTTAAAAAATCCTGAACTATCTTTTTAAAGTGAAGTGAATATCTGTGGTTACTCACACAGACAATCCAAAGATGCTGACCTGCAGAGTGAAGAGAGTGTCTCCACTAGAAAAACAGGATACAAGCCTAAGTCTGTTTCCTATTTCTGTTCATACTGAGGACTGTTGAGTTGTGTTCATCTGCTTTAGGTGAGGACACCGAGGAAACAACAGAAGCAAAAACATCTGCAGTTGAGAAATGTAAACACTTTTATAAAACTTTTTAAATAAACTTTCCTCTCCTTGCATGATTCAGATGTTCAGATTAATGTCAGAAATATAAATATAAAGCTTAAAATGCTGAATTGTTCTTCCAGATTGGCTTTGGTTGTACATCCTCGTTGCTGCAGTGGCTTTTATCCTGACTGTGGTGGTTGTTGTGAAAGTCATCAGACGGAAAGGTATGAACATGAAATTAAGCTTTCAGCTAGGTAACAGGGGCTTCATTTAACTCACTGTATTTTCTCTGTAAATTACAGTTGACTCCTGAATTGTGTTTGCAGAGAGTTTGTCTGCTCAGTCCTCCCTGTTTGAGAGCTCAAGTCTTCTTGTATTTTTGTGTCTTTACAGGAAACAAAACGCAGACGGGCGACAGTCCTGTGAGTTCATCTTCAGCTTCACTGAGCATAAATCTGTGTTGTTGTTTCAGGGGCCACGAATCAAACTTAAAGTTCAAGGCTTTTCAATACCTACCAGACTCTAGAAGTCTTCAGTACACTGACACCCTCTCAGACTTAAAGACTGATTATCTTCAGTTTACTGAGTTTAACCTGAAAATTGCTCTTTAACACTGAACCTACGTTAACTGATCTCTCATTACATGAATGCAGCTTCTTCATTTTTCTACTCCTGTTTGGTCTGAGTGTCTTCAGTGAGGAACTGAAAGTGATTTTTACACATAAGCAGCAGAATGACAGATTTAAACAAATATTCCTCTCTGCCTTCATTAAAAGTTCTGCATTTCCTGAGAATAATGTGGTCAATAACAGACTGATCTCAGAGAACCACAGAAGAAGAAAAAGAAAGTAACACGATGTTGCTAAAAAAAAATACTACTACAGAGGTTTGACAAAGCAGATGTCTGACATCAGATCACCACCAGCATTTTTAATTTAATGTAAATAAGATGTTAAAGAATCAAAAGAAAAAACTGTGATTAAAAAATAGCAGGATTCATGTTTCTCTGTCCTCTTTGTGCAGGACGATCCTGAGGAGGGTGTTTCGTACGCTACCATCAGCTACACCAAGAACCAAAGTAAAGCCAAGGTAAGCTCCTCTGATTGGTTCATTTAACTCTGGACACTTTATTAGGTACACTCATGCAATTCAACCACATAGACACGAGGACCCTCTTAAAAAGAAGATGGCACATCTCAAAGGGCCAACCTCGAATAAATCTAAATTCAGTAGAGACAAATAAGATGAGGACAGATTGATGGTCTGGGCGTCCATGGGTTTGTAGCTATCATAAATTCTTATTTTTAGTCCCTTTGTCTCTGCCTGGATGGAAACATTTCTGGGGGTATATGTCTGTGTAAATACATAATATGTTGCAAAAATACATAAATATATTTAATTTTATATACATATAATATATACATATAAAATATACATATATTGATATAAATATACATATTATGTAGGTGTATCTATGACATGAAAAGTTTGGCTTCAGCCTGCTTTATTGTACAAAACCCAAAACCAGTGAAGTTGGCACGTTGTGTAAATCGTAAATAAAAACACAATACAATGATTTGCAAATGCCTTTCAACCTATATTCAATTGAATACACAGCAAAGACAAGATATTTAACGTTCAAACTGGTAAACTGTGTTATTTTTTGCAAATATTAGCTCATTTTGAATTTGATGCCTGCAACATGTTTCAAAAAAGCTGGCACAAGTGGCAAAAAAGACTGAGAAAGTTGAGGAATGCTCATCAAACACTTATTTGGAACATCCCACAGGTGAACAGGCTAATTGAGAACAGGTGGGTGCCATGATTGGGTATAAAAGCAGCTTCCCTGAAATGGTCAGTCATTCACAAACAAGGATGGGGCGAGGGTCACCACTTTGTGAACAAATGCGTGAGCAAATTGTCCAACAGTTTAAGAACAACATTTCTCAACGAGCTACTGCAAGGAATTTAGGGATTTCATCATCTACGGTCCGTAATGTCATCAAAAGGTCCAGAGAATCTGGAGAAATTACTGCACGTAAGCGGCAAGGCCGAAAACCAACATTGAATGCCCGTGACCTTCGATCCCTCAGGCGGTACTGCATCAAAAACCGGCATCACTGTGTAAGGGATATCACCACATGGGCTCAGGAACACTTCAGAAAACCACTGTCAGTAACTACAGTTCGTCGCTACATCTGTAAGTGCAAGTTAAAACTCTACTATGCAAAGCGAAAGCCATTTATCAACAACACCCAGAAACGCCGCCGGCTTCGCTGGGCCCGAGCTCATCTTAGATGGACTGATGCAAAGTGGAAAAGTGTTCTGTGGTCTGACGAGTCCACATTTCAAATTGTTTTTGGAAAGTGTGGTCGTCGTGTCCTCCAGACCAAAGAGGAAAAGAACCAGCCGGACTGTTATAGGCGCAAAGTTCAAAAGCCAGCATCTGTGATGGTATGGGGGTGTATTAGTGCCCAAGGCATGGGTAACTTACACATCTGTGAAGGCACCATTAATGCTGAAAGGTACATACAGGTTTTGGAGCAACATATGTTGCCATCCAAGCAACGTCTTTTTTATGGACGCCCCTGCTTATTTCAGCAAGACAATGCCAAGCCACATTCTGCACGTGTTACAACAGCGTGGCTTCGTAGTAAAAGAGTGCGGGTACTAGACTGGCCTGCCTGTAGTCCAGACCTGTCCCCCATTGAAAATGTGTGGCGCATTATGAAGCGTAAAGTACAACAACGGAGACCCCAGACTGTTGAACAACTTAAGCTGTACATCAAGCAAGAATGGGAAAGAATTCCACCTGAAAAGCTTCAAAACTTGGTCTCCTCAGTTCCCAAATGTTTACTGAGTGTTGTTAAAAGGAAAGGCGATGTAACACAGTGGTAAAAATGCCCCTGTGCCAACTTTTTTGCAATGTGTTGCTGCCATTAAATTCTAAGTTGATGATTATTTGCAAAAGAAAATAAAGTTTCTCAGTTCGAACATTAAATATCTTGTCTTTGCAGTGTATTCAATTGAATATAAGTTGAAAGGATTTGCAAATCATTGTATTCTGTTTTTATTTACGATTTACACAACGTGCCAACTTCACTGGTTTCGGGTTTTGTAAAATGCCTTGAGATAACACTTGTTGAGATCTTGCATTATACAAATAAAGATTGATAGATTGAATTGCTTGGTAGACATGGTCAAGGTCATCCACTGAAGGTCAAACTGAGGAATGGAGAAAAAGGTGTTGTAGTGACTTTGAAGGTGGCATGGCTGTTGGTGTCACATGATTGGTCTGATTATTGCAGAAACTGCTGATCTACTGAGATTCTCACACACAACCATCTCTAGAGTTCAGAGAACGGTCAGAAAAAGAGAAAATATCCAGTGAGCAGCAGATCTCAGGGTGAAAATGTCTTGTTGATGCCAGAGGAGAACGGTCAGAACTGTCTGAGATGATTGAAAGGAAACAGGGACTCAAATAACCTCTTGTTAGAACCAAGGTATGCAGGAGAGCATTTCTGAACCCACAACACCTCAGATCTTGCAGCAGATGGGCGACAGCAGCAGAGGACTGCACTGGGTGCCACTCCTGTCAGCTCAGAACAGGAAAGTGAGGCTACACTTCACAAGGGCTCACCAAAGTTGGACAACAGAAGACTGCAACATTCAGATGGTAGGGTCAGACTTTGGTGTGAACATCATGAGAGCATGGATCCATCCTGCCTTGTGTTAGAAGTTCAGGCTGGTGATGATGTGATGGAGCAGGAGACATTTTCTTGGCTCACTTTGGGCTCTTTGTACTAACTGAGCATCATTTGTAGGCCACAGCCTGCTTGAGTGTTGTTGCTGACCATGTCCATCCTTTAATGACCACAGTGCACCATCTTCTGATGGACACTTCCAGCAGGATAACGCTCCAGGTCTCAAAGCTCAAAGTGATTTCCTGAACATGACAGGGAGTTCAGATCTCAATCCAATAGAGCAGGAGATTCAGGAGATTCTCATCATGGACGTGCAGCTGACAAATCTGCAGCAACTGTGTGATGCTCTCATGGAGATATGGAGCAACATCTCTGAGGGATGTTTCCAGAACCTTGTTGAATCGGTGCCTCGAAGAACTGAGGCAGATACTAGCATGGTGTACCTAATGAAGTGTCTGGTTAGTGTATATGTAATGATCAAACAGAGCAGGAAAAGGATGGGTTATATCTCTAATTCCTCTGTTATCCTCCAGGGTGATGGTAAAGCTGAAGATGATCATGTGACGTACTCCACGGTGAAGACCTCTTCTTCTGCTGCTGCTGTTGGAGCCTCCACTGATCCCAGCAGCCTCTACTCCACCGTCAACAAAGAGAAGAAGTAGAAGTCCAGAGTTAGGTCACATCTGAAGTTATTTCAGCTTATTCACATTGATAACAGAACTGAGAGTGTTTTATGTGATGTGTTTGAGTGTTACATTGCTGTATTACTGTGAAGTAGGGATGGGCAACTGGCAGCCTGGAGCTACATGCAGACACTTTCTTCACATGATGCCCACCAGTCAGCCATAAAAACAGGAGAACATCTGTCATGGAAACATCAAAATCACAATCATTTCCAGAATAATCTTTAACAGCATGTGGACCCTTTCTGCCCAATTACAGACATTTAATAAGGTGATCCAGCTGCACTGCAAGCTTCTCTGTCTCTGTATGTGTGTTGTGGTCCTGCCCCTTAACACTGTGATATAAGCATCCCTTGTGGTAAAAAAAATGTTTGCAGGGATGCACAGTATTATTACAACAATATTGCAGATAGCTGCCTAAAAAGTTGGTTATCAGTATCGGCACATATGATTTTTTTTTGTTTTGCCATAAGTTTGGCCGCACATATCAGCCATATATACCCCATCTATTGGCTGTAATAATGGCAGAATGCACAAATGTACTAAATGTTTACCTCATCACCAAATGCCCATTTTATTAATCAAAAGTGTAATTTATCAAATAATAAAATTTTGTTTCTTTTTTCACAAGTATGAGAAATTGTGTCACATCATATTTTAGTCTGCATGTATTAAGTTGTTTTATTAGATTTAATGAGTTTTATTTGGAGTTTATTAACATTTACAGTACATCCATATTTGGGTCTTTTTTTGTTCTGAAAGTTGTGAAACCGAAAAAAGAGGAAGTGAGAAAATGGTCATCTTGACTGAATGACCTCAAATACAGTCACAAGAGTTATGTATATTTCCAGGAAGACATAAGTCATCGAGTGGGTTGTAGCTCACACTGATTATGAAGCAGTTCTTACCAGTGAGCTGGTTATGAATCAGATCAACTCGAAGGAGCACAGCCGAGGTCAACAGGGAACAGACTTTTCTAAGTAATTTATGTTAATTTAATTTTGGATTTGAATAAGCTTAAAAAACTCTAAATAAAAGAAATTAACTATTTGGCAAACAGTAACAACATTTTTTTAACCTTGAATTTCATTAAACTACTTCAATATATCATTGTTGTAAAACCTTTTCTTTTTTTAAACATTCAGAAATGCTTTGGCAGTATGCCCTGAAACATTTATCCCTATAAAGCTCTTCAGATTAAACTGAATTGTCACATTATTTAGAACAGTTTTAGGGGCCCACAGCTGCCAGGGTCCCTCAACTTACCTAAATGTGTGCTATTTTTCTTATTTAACCTTTTAAAGTCAACATGGCCAAAGACTGTATTACGTAGTTAAAGTCAGTGTTGCATATTTCCTGTGGTTGGTAGATTGTGAAAAGTTTTCTTCAGAAGAGGAACTTCCTTTGTAGCAGATTTTAACTGCAATATCTGTGAGAAAAGGCAGACTGAATTTTAAAGAGAAAATATTTATTTCTGTTACTCTGTTATGAGCTGCTGAATCACTGCAACTTAGCTTTTGGTGTCTTATAAACCCACGAGGGTTTGGCACTGTGTGTGTGCATGTAAATAAAGAAAAATAAAACATATAAAATGAAATTCATTCGTTCATTTATTTACTTGTACCCATAGGGAAAGGACACATTTGGCAGTAAAATATCAACACTGACACAGTGTCAAAAATGAATAAATAAAACCACATCAACATCAGTAGAAACTCAAACAAAGCTCTCACATAGAAGAGAAAAGAAAAGAGACCTCGTAGTGATGGAGGGTTGTCTCTGATCACCATCACCAAACGCTGAATGTCTTTTCCTCAGTTCTCTGTGTAAACACAGTCCATGTTTGCACGCGGGGTGCCTGACAGTTTACTGGATACTGATACAATTTTCCCGAAGGTGTCAGGATCTGACTTGTTTTGTTATCTTCTATTTTGTTCCCCTCTTAGACCTCCTGTTGTTCCCGTGTTACTGTCTTGTCCCTGTTATCCTGATTAAGTATCCCCATTTTGTGTACTGTTTCCTGTTTTATTCTGAAACCCCTTTGTTCCTCGTGGTGTTTTCCTGCCCTCCCTTCTGTGTGTCTCTAATGATGATGATTCCCTCCACCTGTGTGATTGTTTCACCTGTGCTTGGTGTTCCCCTGTTGTATTTAGTCTCTGCTTTCCCTGTTCTCTTTGTTGGGTCATTCGTCTTCCTCCACACCATGTCTCCTGTGCTCCTTCGTGTTCTCCAGAGTTTTTCAGGTAGTTTCTGTTTTCGGGCTTGGCTTTTTTGTTGTATTGTTTGGAGTTTCTGTTTTGGACTGAGTTTTGATTTTTTTGGATTTTGATCCCTGGATTGCTTAAAATAAAGCTTTTTCTTTTCTATCTGCAATTGGGTCCAGCTCTTTGTTTTTGTTAGTTTCTTTTGGGTTAATTCCTTGACAGAAGGACTTCTTCTGTGCTTTCATTGCCAAACCAGCAGATAAGTTAGCTCTGAAAATGTGCTTAAAAACATGAAAGTGTTAAAGGACTCTTATTTTTGCCTTAAATGGGGTTCATATATTCAGATTTTAAATCTGCTGGAGTATGTCCACATCACAATCACTAACGTGATAAAAAATGTTCTCCTTTATACAGAGTGATACCCTGATGGTGCTGTTGTCTCACTCGTCTGAGACTGAGGCGCCCTTCCTCACGTGTGTCTAGTTCGCTCTGAACGGTTTACAGATCAACCTTCTGGTGATTGGAGAGTTGTTGACAACACGGCGCTAAGTACTGCCATGTTGTCAACAACACTGCATTCCTTCTATTGTCCATGCTCAGGAATGGTCTTTCTACCTCAAGCCAATGGACTCAAACTGCTGACCAAACAATGGCGGGTGTCACACTGATAGGTCAGACATTTCAGTGCTCGTTTCCATGACAACAAAAACGGCTAAAGACAGAGTTTTCGTTGCGTTTGTGCTTTCCGTTTACATGAGAACAGAGTGCCTGAATCCGCAAACTTTTAACCCTTAAATGCCTAAAACACAAGTTATAGCCAGAAAATTATAATTTTTTGAAGCTGAAAGGTTTATTTCACTTTCTACTGAAATCCTAAAAAAATCAAAATTTCCATAAAATATATATATATTTTTTGTATCTCATTTGATACGTTAGGTGTTTTTGATAACTGATAATCCATTTAATGTCATTTTTATCAGTTATCTGATTGTATTCAGATTTTTTCTTTGTAATTTGTTGATCCATTAATTAGATAGAGGTATCATAAAAGTATGTATCAAATATGATACAACAGGCATTTTAGGGTTAAATTTTGACAACCTCAAAGCAAAAAGAGCCTCACGGCCCCGTTGAGACTGTCCCCCTCAAGGGTCCCCAGGTCGGGGACTGAGGTTTTAACATACATCCAGTTCTTTAAGCTTGTTTCTTATACCTGATGTGTCTGTCAACCAGTTGTGAAAGACTGTTTGTCTGCGGTCCTGGGGCCCTTTATGTCTTTTCATGGGGCCCACAATTTTCAGCAGCACTTCTGCAGCATGGCAAACAAGTTTAAGACTGAAGTTAATAAAGTCACTATGCTATACCACCCTGTTTTACTGTGATAAGTTATTATTTTAAAAAGATATCATCTTCTGTCATATCATGTCATGGCTGAAATTTTTGCTGTGGTCACCTAATATTCTTATTACTCACGTTTTGATTGAAGAAACTGTTGGAGCCATTGTTGGATTTATGATTTATTTATTCATGTATGTTTGTTTGTTTATTTGTTAGCAAGATTACGAAAAAAACTACTGGACAGATTTTGCTGAAATTTTCAGGAGATGTTGGTAATGACCCAACTTGAAAATGATTAGATTTTGGTGGTGATCCAGATAATCACCATTAGCAGACAGTGTCTAACTAATAATGACATCAACATGATTCTGAGTGCTATGTGTGGGTTTTCAGGGTCATGAATCATATTATGATGGTGACTTTATCATGGAACTGTTGCTTATAGACATAACAGCAATATGTGAGCTGCAGTGGCAGAGGTTTAGGACCGCCCACTCATCTGAATAACGTTTCCTTCTGCATTTCATGCTGACATTGTCTGCAGCATGAAATAAATAAATATGTGAACAGAGCACTTTTATTTACTTAGTGATATTTAATTCTATTTATATATTTGTTTTTGTATTTATTTCCACATTTATTTTGTATTTAATTTTAATTTTTGAATCTTGTGTATTTATTTTTACTTTTGTTTATTTATTTATGAATATATATTTTTTTAACTTCCATTTATTTTTTGTATTTAATTTTTGTATTTAATTTTTTATTTTTGTTTTGATTTTCACTTTTATTTATTTATTTATTTTTAATTTTGGCAGTTTTGGTCCTCCATATCTGTGAACCCTGTGAGCCAGTTTGGTCGTCAGTGGTGCTGATGAGCAGCGTGGGTGCAAAGGGCGTCAACGGTTTTTGGAAGTGGAAACAAAGTGTTTGTTTTAGCTTCTTATTTAAAGAAATGATTTTGAGTTTAACTTTATGAATAAATAAACAGATTGGTTTGTCTGACTTTGACCTTTTGACTTATATGCTTTTTTTTGTGAGGAATTGTAGTCAGCAACACAGACCCGACCAAACAACTGAGGAAACAAACGATTCCTGCATGAATGACAACTTGTGATGTTTTCGTGTTTTATTGTATTTTTTTATTTATGGGTTTGTCTTCTACCTTTCTTTCATTTTTCCTCCAGATTGAAGCAGCCAACAGTCTCTTCATGATGCCCTGAGTTAACACAGCTGTACAGCTCTTCTGGGTATTTTTCACTCTCATAAACTGTTTTTTGGTGATAAAGAGTGAACAAAAAGACTTTGGCGGGTTGTCAGGGCAAAACAAGACTTCCATCCAGAACTTCAGATTACACCAAAAAGGTGAAAATGCAAAAGAAAGTCTTTATTTTGAATTTGTGTTCAATAAACTGAAGATTGAGATTGTTAGTGAGGGTTAAACAGACAAAGAGAAGCTCAAATGCTGCAGTTGTTGCACCTTTTCTTTTTAATTTGTCACCACAAGAGGTCACCAAAACCCTTCACTGAGTGCGAGGCTCGCCACATATACACTCACTGGCCACTTTATTAGGTACACCTCGTTAGCACTGTGCACAACGTCCTTTTACCTTCAGAGCTACTTTAATTCTTCATGTCATAGATTCAAGGAGGAGCCGAAACATTCTGAGAGGTTTTGAATGAATGATTTTGAATGATCAAGAGACCAGTTTGAGATGATTTGACATGACATTTGTGACATGATGCTGGAAGTCGCCGTCAGAAAATGGGCACATTGTGGTCATACAGAGATGGACATGGTCAGGTAGGCTGTGGTGTTTAAATGATGCTCAGTTAGTATTTAGGAGCCTAAAGTATGCCAAGAAAATCTTCCCCACACCATCACCAGCCTAAACTCCTTCTACCAGGCAGGATGGGTCGATGCTTTAATGTTCTTCACGCCAAGTTGTGACCCTATCATCTGAATGTGACATCAGAGAAGGCAACATTTTTGTGGCGCCCAGTGTCGTCTCCTGTTGCTGTAGATCATCTTCTTCAGAATTTGGAGTGTTATGCGTTCAGAAACGGTCTTCTGCATACCCTGGTTTTTGCCTTTCTACCATCTCTGCCATTCTCCTCTGACCTTTGGCATCAACAAGGCATTTCTCCCAGAGAACTGCCACTCACTGGGTATTTCTCTTTTCTGACCATCCTCTGTAAACCCTGGAGATGGTTGTGAAAGGAAATCACGGTAGATCAGCAGTTTCTGACACACTCAGACAAGCTCAGGTGACATTTACAAATGTGCCACGTTAAAGTCACTTAAATCACCTTTATTTTTCATTCTGAAGTTCATCTGAACTTCAGCAAATCAGCTTGTCTACATGTTAAATTCGCTGAGTTGCTGCTATGTGATTGACTAATCAGGTATTTGTGCTGTCAAGCAGTTGAACAGTTGTACCTAATACCTCCTGACCCTTGTTTAAACAGAAAAAAGGATTTTAAAATGCAAATGTGATCGTGGCATAACTTAGAGCAGTTTTAAAGCTAAATCCAGGATTTTTCTTTTTGTTATTTAAGCCTTTTGATGTTAATCAAAAAGGTTAAATGTCAAAAGGAATCGTCATTATTTCAGCAAAAGCAGACGATCATAAATGCTCATGAAGGGGTTAAAACATGTAGTCTTTCTTTAAATCACCTGTAAGTAAATATTATCACCAGCATGACTTGAAAACAGTCTAATAGAGGAATATAAACTTCTGTTGCCCTCGATGAAAACTCAACAGAGTCCTGCAGCAGACCTTGAAGCAGACACAGCCTCAACATACATCTGCTCTGTGAGAAGCAGAGCGCACACACACCCTCAAACGCACACGTTAACAGACAGTAATTAGTGAGTGTGTTGAGCATGAAGGAATTGCAGTGGGGGGTTGTTAAAGCAGGTTGAGGACAAAGAGCTGTCAAACAAACTGATTCTGCTTCACTGACGCTCCCTACAGGACACATTCCTCACAGCAGACCAACGTTACAGCGCAGCTAACGGATGATCAACACGAGGAAAGTTTAAAGATCATGTTGCTGAAGTAAAAGTAATTTTACTTAAAGGGACACACGAGTCCATGACAAGCAGATAGACTCCATTCTTTAGACAGTGTGTCCTGTAACAAAGAAGAGGCAGGCAGAGCTTGCCCACTGCTAGTTAGCTTAGCTCAAACACTGGGAGTCAATAGGTAGCACTAGCCTGCCTCTTCCTATAGTCATCAGATAAACTCTTCAAGAACTCTAAACGGTCCTGTGTGCTTGTTGTGACTTGTTTTTTTCACCACGTTATGTTACGTTATCTTCCGCTATCTTTCGCTATCTTCCGCTATCTTCATCTTAATGTTATCTTCTTCTACTCATAAACAGAGGCTTTATTTTGTTGGCGTACTTCTGCGGTGGTTTTCGCTAGAGATGTGATGTTCATGAAAGAATTGAGTCTTTTGAACAGCTCTTTTAAGTAAACTGTGAGAACCGATTCACACTGAGAGTGAGCCATTCGTTTGTGAGGCATTCTTAAATTTGCAGGCAATTTGCATTAAAGAATGGCTCACAATCAATCATCATTAAAGTTTTTAATCTCACTGAAATCAAATCCTTGCTTAATAGACACAAGATATGTATAATGCAAAGGACATAGGACCTTTAAATTGTGCAGAGTCGGTGACAACTTCTGCAGTGATGTAACTCTCTAGCCTCTGTGCCGACTATTTCTTCACAGGCAGAGTGCTGATCTCTATCACTGTGGCTTATGATCAGGAAAATGCCATGTATCTCATTAAACCCAACTTCAAAGATCCCATACCATCCCTTTAAATGTAAAAAAAACAAGGATATTATGATGTCACACTGGTAGGTCTATTAGAGGGGCCTGGGAGGGTGCTTCAGGCAGCTACTGGTGCTGTAAACAGGAGGAGAGGGTGAAATCCTGGTGGTGCAGACATGTCATCTGGTACATAAAAGTCCTGAAGTTTTACAGCTTTTGTTACGACTTCTGTTTGTTACTTCTTCACATAATTGCTGAGACATTTTTATTTATTGATTTCTTTTTTATGTTGACACATCTTAGTTTACTTCTTTATTCTCTGATGTGTATTTAAATTCCATCATAAATAGTTTCATGACTCTTTTGTCAAGAACAAATATTATCATGAAGCAATTGAAACAAACAGCAAACTGTTCAAAGATGACAATAAAACAATAAAATATCCTTTAATGAAGTAACAGAAGCAGTTTTACACCCTCTCACTCCTTTTTTCTCCTTTGGCTTAGAAACAGTGAGCACCCAACTTCACCCCAACAAACCCGCCTGACACCCATGAACCAGGGTGATTACATCATTAGTCCTACAAACGAGCTAATTAAAGCCTTTATTTAGGGGATCCTTAAGACCCTGACCCAGTTCAGACATCCAATAAAAACTCAGGGAAGATCTCCTGAGCCAATAGGATCCACGGCTCCACCCTCCTGCATGAATAATAATAAGCAGCAGGATAATAACTGCAGGGAGCAAACTTTGAGAAGCTGCAGCTCGCTCACTTCACTTTGGAGATACTCTGCCTCCCTGCAAACAGCCACCATGGTCGACGCCTTCTGTGCCACCTGGAAACTGATGGAGAGCGAAAACTTTGATGACTATATGAAAGCACTTGGTGAGGAAAACCCCTAGATTTATTTCTTTTTTAATTTTCTCCTTAAAGATGTATATTTTTCATCAACTTAACCTGACAAATTAAATAAGATCAGTCAAGAAATCTTCATCCTCATTTTTAAAAAGTGATTTAATGCCTCAAAAATTCTGAAAAACAACAGAACAGGCCTCTAACTTCCATTTTTCACCCATGTGTCTCGCATTAGGTGTGGGCTTTGCCACCCGCCAGGTCGGAAATGTCACCAAGCCAACGGTGATCATCAGCCAGGAGGGTGACAAGGTGGTGATCCGCACCCAGAGCACCTTCAAAAACACCGAGATCTCCTTCAAGCTGGGAGAGGAGTTTGACGAACTCACTGCTGATGACAGGAACTGCAAAGTAAGAAAACACAAATGATTCTTGATTTAGTCCTTTACTTCAAGATGTGAATCTTTTTACAAAATCACAGATTTCAGACAAAATAGAGAGAAAAAACAAAATTAAAGGAGCAAAAGCAGATTTTATTTGTTTTGAACATGAAACTAAACCACTAACTCTAGTCAGGGACCGGATCAGAGATCTTGTTTAACAGATTTCTTCAATGGTAAGAAGCAGATGAGTGATAAAAACAGTAAGTTAATGAGGTAAAAGAAGTTAACTGTACTTCCCTTTGTTTACCTTGAGTTAAATTAACATAAATCAGTTTGTTACAAAGATTTTCTTAACAATATTTTTTTTAAAAAAAAGCTTTTTTAAGTCTGGCTTCTCACCTAAAGGCAGCTGAGGCACTTTTTTAAGTTTGTCTAACATGTTTTTCAGTTTGACCTTTAAGTTCAAATGCACACTGAATAAAACATGTTTGGATTAATTTTAGCAGCGTCACATTGCCTGACTTGTGCAGAGCTTGGCTTTTATTGAATAATTTATATATAAATGATAATCAAACTCCAGAAAGCTTTGTTTGCAGTTAGATTAACATCTTCCATTCATCCATAATCGATACATCTTGATCCCTGTCAGGGCTGACATATAGAGACGAACAGCTACTTATGCTCACACCCACACCTGAGGACAATTTCGAGTCACCATTGAACCTTACAAGCAGGGTTCTAGTCCATGGGTGGAAACTGGAGTATGTGAAGAAAACTCATACATGCATGGGGAGAACATGCAAACTCCAAACTGAAAGGCCTCAACTGACTCAGGGTCAAACACCCACCTGCTGCACCAAAGGGCAGCCCTATGTGGCTCCTGAAGGAAATGCAAGAGGGGAACTGTTTGACCCTCTTTAACTTAATCTAATTTACTGTTACTGATTGAAGTGTTTTGTTTTCTCAGGAGGGGCATGAAAGTCGAAAACCCACTGGTCTAATGATTTTTTTTTTCAGTGCAGGATTGTTGGACTTACTGGTCATAAACAAGAGAAATTATAGGAATTTTATTCATCGGGTCTTAACAATGTTTTGAGGGATCAATGAATAAATCTATGTTTGCTCTCCACAACAATTCACTGCAGAAATAGACATTTACTAGTATAATTAATAAAAATACAAATTAAATTATTTTATGAGTAACAGGCATTTATGTAAGGCTTAAAGATGTCATATTGTGCTTTTTTCTGAGTTTTATGTGCCCCATTGTGTGTTTTCCATGTCTTCTCTGCATGATAGAGTTCTTCTTTGCCCAAGAAAAAATGTTTGCAGTATTGGGACTTCTCCCTCTACCCCTGTTTATGGTGCCAATAGCTGCTTAGAATAAATAATTCCCTGACCTATCATTTTTTTAGTCTGCGATCTACTCTTATAGGCTCGGGGAGGTAAGTCCAGTGCAGAGCGGAGACCCTAAAAAAAATAGCAGAGCCGATGACAATGTGGTGCAGAGCAATATTAAACTGACCAATTACTGCAGAGTAAACCAGGTAACCAATCAGAGCGGACTGGGTCCACGTGGGGAAGAGGGTCTCAGCAGGAGCTGCAGCAGAGCGTCTCAGAAAGAGAGAGAATAGAGAAGGATCAGGGATACTCAGTATGTGAAAAGGATTTTCTGAACATTGGTGATTATGAACATGCTCAAGGGCAAGTTACGAGCTTGTTCAACATATATACATCATACAAACGGAAAAATCAGTTGCATTACTTGCCCTCAACTTTTGTGACGTGACAGAACTTGAAAAAAAAAAAAATTATATAAAAGAACAGTGTAGCCGATTCACGCGCCTACAATAAAAGTAAGAAGTGGTACCTAAGTACATGCCAATTTTAAATTCAAGTGAACATATTTGGCTTCAGAGGGATAGTTCACTGTTTTTGAAGGGAGGTTGTATGAGGTTTATGTCAAAAGTAAAAACACTGGCAACAGTTTTATGATCAGATCTGCCCCTTTATGGAGAAACTGAACTGTACATTGCTGCTGATGGGGCTTCATTCACTTTGACAATTTTTTATTAAAAAGAAACCATAAAAATGGATCTGGTTTGATTGTATCTGCACTTGAAACATATACATCATGTTTTTTCCTGCTAAAACCCCGTTTGTTTTGGTGCCACTCTGCTCCACATTCACGTAGGTCATGCTGTGTGCTGAAGTGCCAAAATTAAAGCACTTTCCAGCAGAAGAGTAGGCATCAAAGTGGATTCAGTACAGTGTACAGTCACTCCAGTGCTGTTCTTTTTGGTTTGTCTTTATCTAAAATTCACAAAAATTTGAGAGGTCTGTTTTCTCCCACCCGGAGCAGAGCTGGGCAGGATAACTGTGGCCAATGAAATGACTGTTGGCATGAACTTCATACAACCCAACTCCTTTAATGCAGGCTCATATATTAATTTCTGATTACAAACACTGATCACAGTCTCCAGTGCTCCTGATCCAGCTGTATTCTCACTCTGTCTGAGATGCTTTGTCACTGTAAGGCCCCCTTCCCCATGCCCACTCTGATTGGTTGACCAGTCTACTCTTTTGTTGGTTCAGCACTGTTCAGCACCATGTTTTCAATGGCTCTGCGTTCTTTTAACAGTCTATACTCTGCACTAGGCTTTCCACCCCAAGCCAATGACCTTAACTACTGGTATAACAGAACAACAGTGTAGGTCCACAGGGGGGCTGGGGAATCAGCCGTCTCTGTTCACAGGAGGAGGGGGAGGAGTTTTTGTTTTTGTACCTTTCTGCCATGCAGGGGAGACCAGTAAAACGCTCCAAAGGGAGTTTGCAACTAGGAAAAAGCACAACAAAACCCCCTAACTCAAGTGGACATGCTGTTACAAGATATTTAAAGTTGCAAATGTTAAAACTTCAGCTACAAACAAAAACTCAAGTACTTGTTGTCAACTTAAGCAATTTTGTGAGGTGTTGGGATTGGAGCTGTTACCTCAAAGGAAAAGGTCCCTCGATCTGGTTCTAAGGTGCCTTTCCATATGGAGGTTGCATCTTCTCCCTATACATGTGTAGGCGCTCTCCGGATACTGTGTTTTCCTCTTGCAGATCAAAAACATGCTTGTTAGGTTAATAAGTGACTCTAAATAGAATATCATTTATTGTCAATGTCACAAGTACAACAAAATTGGAAAAAGCCATCTGGTCAGTATGTAGATGAATAAATAAATAAGTTATATAAAATAGAAAAATAGAAGCAGTTCATTAAAAGGTTCAAATGAGCATAAACACACAATCACACATTCATACTGATTGCACAATTCCCTTTATTGCATCTTCCTTTATATTCTGGCTGTATTGAGTTTCGCTATTGCCGTAGGGTAGAAGCTGTTGTTGAATCTATTGTTCTCTACTAATTGCTCTTTAGTCAGAGTGTAAGCCTGTCTGGTTGTTTTTTCCCCATATGTCAGCCCTGAAATTGGCTGGTGACCAGTCCAAGGTGTGTCCTTTGACTGGTCAGCAGAGAAAAAGTACACATACTGGATGGATGTACAGCAGATAGTTTTAGGGTTTATTAAGTCTCAACAGAGAACAAGCATATGACTGTTTTTTTTTCTAGCTTTAGTAAATGCATTAACTCAAGCTAACTTCATGTAACTGATAAACTTCAATTGTTAAAACCTGATTTATTTGTTTATTATTAATTACAGCATTTTCTTTAGAGGGTCAAACAGTTTTGCTTTAACAGTGTTCATCCTTCCAAAGCCCTTTTCACACATTCAACCTGAAATTTCAAGTTACCATAGTAACACACCCAGGAAATTCTCTGACCTGCTCGTTCATGCACATCAGTCACAACTAGTCAATGATTTGCATTTTACTCAAAGTAGGGCGGGGAAGAGAAATATACCAGGCTGCCAGCAGGGTAATTTCAGAGTGGAGTCTGGGCTCACCTGGTTGAAAATTCAGGATTATTTCAGAGGTTTGTGAGTGAATCCGGTGCTTCATAAACTCTTTGGTGTTTCTTTATTCCCATCACTGACAGGATTTGGCGTCTCCAGACTTTAGGAAACAGCATCAGAGTTTGGCAGCTTCTCAATGAACTCATTTTATGCTTCAGTGGTTAAAAAAGAAATCTATGTCTTTTGTCTCACAGTCCGTGGTGACAATGGAGGGGGACAAGCTGGTCCACGTCCAGAAGTGGGACGGCAAAGAGACCAAGTTTGTCAGAGAGATCAACGACGGCAAGATGGTCATGGTGAGATAAAAACATATATTCCTCATTCTTCAGTTTTAACACTGTCCATGGTATAAAAGGGGAATTTAAAAGGGTATGAGAAGAAGAAGAGGAGCTTTTACAGACTTGAGAAGGGGGTTGTCAAATGTTGTCTTGTTATGTTTAGGGGTTTACAGAATAAAAAGATCAATAAGACCTCAAAGCTTAAATTCAGCCCATCATCTCATCGTTCATCCCTGTCAAATATCTTAATGCACTGGATTACATAATTATTGTTATGATGGTGATTAAGTGGTTTATGTAATTATAAAGGCAAGTTTCCTTTTTTTCAGCATAAAATTCAGATCTGTTAAAATGAATCACTTGCCTTTAATTACATCCTGATGTTTGTTTGTTAGCAAGACAACTCGTAAAGTTATGAACGGATTATGATGCAAACTTCAGGGAATGATGGTCATGGCAGAATTATGTTTTGGAGGATGGATAAGGATTTTGCTGGTGGTCCAAATCCGGATGTGGAACTGGGAACTTGTTTAAATTATTTGTTAGCATCCTGAGATAGGACAGTTTTCCCACATTTTCAACAATAACTAGGTGAATGTTAGAAATGCCTTAGTGGAGGGTTATGCTCTGTGAGCACTTCCTGTTCTTTAACTGTTTTACAAACATTTACTGTCATAACGATCTCAAATCTAAATGATCAAGAATAAAAAAAGATCCAACAGGTAACTGCATTAGAAAAGTTCACACAAATCTTTGACAGAAAGATGTCCGATATCTGTTTAAAGAGCACAAACATGTTTTTTTGAGTTTAAAATGCACCTTAGGTGATAGAGCACCTCCAGGAACAGGACTAAAGGTCTTTGGCATTAAGACCTCTCCCTTTCCCCCTCTTTGCCCCCTGAATACTACGAGTGTGATGTCACACCTTTGTTTCATCATCAGTTTGATCCCACTGGCTCAAAGTAGCAAGACCAATGCAGAGCATAGATGTTAGAATGAATGTAGAGTTGTTGACAACCTTGTGCAGAGCAGCGCTGAAGCAACTAATCACAGAATTGACCTGTAAACCAATCAGAGTCCAAAGCATGTCATACACATAAAGACTACAGCACGCTATTTATGAAAACTGGACTTTTTTTTACATTAGCAACTGTGAACATATCCGAGAGGTCATCAAAATGACTATATGAACCTGATTTAAGGCAAAAGATGACCTCTTTAAAGCCTGGTCCTCCTCGTATACCTCCAGTCATTCATAGTGCTTTCACCCAGAAAAGAGGGGTGGGCTTTACATTCTAACCTCAGACTTGTTATGAACATGCAGGTATCTGTCTTTGAAGAAATAATAATAACAAAAAAAAAACTTTGTCTTGTTTTTTGCTTAGATGTGAATTTTTACTGGCAATTTTGTGGTCAGAATTAGCCCGTCCAATGACAATCTATCGACGAAACATTGCAACGTCCGAAAAGCACCGAAAATACCACTTTTGTGACTGTTCTGCAGGTGTTAAAGCAAGGAATGTTAAATGTTGGCTGCAGAAATTTGTGACTTATCATCCCTAAATTCCTGGTAATAACAACACTCTCCATTTTTTTACAGAATCTGACCTTCGATGAAGTCCACGCCGTTCGTCGATATGAGAAAGCATGAGAGCTCCGACCACCATCGCACCCAAAACCAGCCAAGAAGTGTTGATTTTATAATTATTATTGACTGTAAAATGCTTCTCTTTGCACTTCATCCTCCTCCACATGTGCGCCCCCTGCTGGCTGCACTTGTTTTGTAAGATTTTTTTTTTATATGAAAACTTTTCTGTCATTATGGATGGATCGTCTTTGTAACCCTGTGTGAAAACATGAAATAAAAAGAAAAACACAGAGTAAATAGACATCTCGTCTGTTCTTTTTATTGCTGATGCTGTTTCATAAAAGCTTTGTCATCCATTATGGAGGCCCACTTTGTAGGAGAACAGAAATCTTGTGTTTGCAGGACCAAAGTTTTGCGTCATGACTGAAACATTACATTTTAAATTGCAAAATAAATCATAAAGTCACTCCAGATCCATATGCACTCCACAGCAACTTTATAAGCTACACCAGTTCAACTTGAAGCTAACACAAATAACTAATCAATCAATCACATGGCAGCAATTCAGTGGATTCAGGCATGTAGAGCATCAGAATGGAGAAGGAAAGGTGATTGAAGTGACTTTAAATGTGGCATGATTGTTGGTGCTGGTCTGAGTATTTCAGAAACTGCTGATCTATTGAGACTTTCACACACAACCATCATTTGGGTTTATAGAGAGTGGTCCGAAAAAGAGAAAATATCCAGCGAGCAGCAGTGCTCTGGGTTTCGCTAGAGATATGACATTCACGAAAGTGACCAATGAGAACCGATTCGCAGTTCTGAATGAGCCATTCGTTTGCCAGGCATTCTTAAATTTACAAGCAATTTGCATTTCAGAATGGCTTGCAAACACACCGCTCACTCAGAACAGCGAATCTGTTCTCATCTTTCACTTAAAAGAGCTGCTCAAAAGGCTCAACTCATTCTCATTGTGGAAGTAGTTCAACAAAACAAAGCCTCTGTTTAGGAGTAGAAGAACATAATATGAAGGTAGAAGAAGATAACATAACATAACGCGACAAGTAAACAAGTCACAACAGACACACAGAAGAGTTGCTGAATCAATCAATCAATCTTTATTTGTATAGCGCCAATTCATAACAAGTGTTATCTCAAGACACTTTACAATAGAGCACAAAGCTCTTCATATTATGGATACACATATATGCATAGATACATATATACATATAAAAATACACATATACATATATATACAAATATATACATCCAACACCCAACATGAATCCATATAGCCAATCATGAATCCCTCCATCATGGCGGCAAGAAAAAACCTTCTGTTAAGCAGCAGGAAATCTTGAATGTGGACCCCAGTCTCATGATGAACAGCAAATCCACACGATGCTGTGTTGGGTGTGTGGGCAAAGGGAGGGAGGTAAGTGGAGACAAGTGGACTAAAGTAAGAACTAAAGCTAGTGACAGATCAATGGACCAATCATAGACCTGTCGTCGTCAAATTTGTTTCTGCTGCAAACAAATTTATTAGAGGAGGGTCCTCATGTCTGAAGAGTTTATCTGATGACTGCAGCTAGAGACAGACTTGCACTACCCATTGACTCCCATTGTTTGAGCTAAGCTAATCAGCGATGGGCAAGCTTTGTCTGTCTCTTCCTTGTTACTGCATGCACAATCGAATGAATGGTGTCTATCTGCCTGACTCGGGAGTGAGGCAAGACATGAAAAAAACAAAAAATGTTAGCGTGTACCTTGAGCTGTTGTGCCAGAAATTCTGGATGGATTTTAACATTGCAGGAACTGAGCATAAGTCAGGATGCCAGAAAAGAAAAGAGGGGAAAAAGAAGCAACTGGAGAGGGCTCTTGACCCAAAAAAAAAAACTTTTGAAGCATTTTTTCAGTCAGCTTCAACACAAAAAGCAAATTAAGCAAGGAGAATAATGCAAACGCAACAGCAGAGGCAGTGAGCACAAGTGAAAGTGCATCCACAACAATGCCTGACCAAGAGCAGGAGGACAGAGGGGAGCTCAGCTGAAGGCCATTTTAATCAGTCTCATAAAATGAGGGGCCCCATTCCTCATCCACCTCAGGGGCCCAACCATTTCTCTTGGCGGGCCTGCTTGAACAGTGCACCAGTGGCCTTTACAGTCACCGAAACTCAATCCAATAGAGCACATTTGGGATGTGATGGAACAGGAGATGTATATAACGGTAGCACAGCTGACAAATCTGCAGGAACCAACATGTTTTTGAACCTCAGCCATGAAGAATTAAGGCAGTTCTAAAGTCATGAAAGGGATCCAACCAGATAACAGGGATAGTAGGTTGTTTTCTTAAACCTTAAACAGCTCAGTGACCCTCCAACTGGGAGCCACTTGGTTAAAATATCCCTTAGCAAAAAGTAGTTAATTTAAGTGTACTACGAGTATACATATTTTATACTAAAAGTTAGCCAGTACATGAAGTTTACTTTTTATATACTTTATTTTATACACTTAAGAATAGTATAGTGAAGTAAAGTATAAAGGAAAATCTAAGACCAAGTACATTAAGACTTAGACTTAAACTTATACTTTAATAGTCAAACTTGTACTTTAGTATATATTTTTTTTGATCAAGATCTAGTCCCTTTCTTAAGGGTTTGGCAATGGTGTTATGTACACAGTGTCATCTGGTTCAGCAAGAACACATTTTGTTTTAATCATATCAGGCCAGTCAGCATTAACAGTTTGTTTTTTTAACCTCAAATATGAAAGTACTTTGTACATTGATCTGTGAATCTGTCTGATTTAGTAACTACCTCAACTAAAACACAAGATAGTTTGGCACATGCACAAAAAGCAGAAATTTGATGTGAACGCATTTGTTTAAAAATGTAGCAAAAAAAATAGTTTTTAGTCAATAAAAGTATAAATAAAGTATACCTCAATAAACTAAAATGTGAACTAGAACAATAAAACTGTTTCAATGTCAATATATAGAAGAGCGTCTTTGTGCTATACTTTAGGTATACATTAATAAACTGAAATGAGGACTTGAAATATATAGCTAGTACACCAGTAGTATATATGAAGTGTACTTTTGTATACTTGTACTTTAGTGAACTTAAAATGACCTTATAAAGTATACTTTTATAAACTTAAAAATGTTCCAATTAAGTCCAAAGAAGTATTAAATTAGTATACCATCGAGTGCACTACAAGCACATGATCCTTAGTATACTCGCTATAGTATACTTAATAAAAATGAACTTCAAGTACTTTTTGCTAAGGGATTGCATAATTTCAAGGCAAAGGACAAAGCTAGTTAAGGTCTCTAAACGCATCACAGTACTGCCTAAAGCTAAAAAGTGCTTCTAACTTTACACTTAACTAATTATTTCAGCAAAAGTGCTTCTCATATCATCAGTGATTCATCCTGCCAACGTCCTGCAGACGCTCTCATAAGCCCCGCCCCCTGGGCGTGACGTAATCTCCTCAAACTCCACACTTCCTGTTTATATCTGGACTGACCCTCAGTGGTCAGCAGTTCTAGTTCATATCTCTAACATGTGATATATCACACTGCAGCTTTTGTTAAAGAGAAAACATGATTAAACTTCTGTGTGTGAAGCTGCTGCTGCTTGGAGCGGCTCTCAACGACGCCGCTCCCGCTCAAAGAGGCTACCTGCCGGGCACAGGTGAGTGGGAACACCGAGGAACCGAAATGTAATAAAGACGCCGGCGGAAGCGTTTTTTTTTTTACCCACAAAAAAACAACATGTTTAACAGTACGTGGAGAAGTCTTAGGTCTTTTCTGTGCACTTTAAGCTGTGTAAATGTTATTAAACATGTTGATACTCAGCTTTTTTAGTCGATATATTCTTTGATTTATTGATCCACAGTGGATGGCAATGTAGCCGAACTGACCCCCAGTCTTTGTTGTTTTGTATTTATTCTTCTTTCTTGGTTTAAAAATCACATTTCGATAGGAACCTATGAAAAACGTATAGATGAGCGGTTTTTAAATGAAGTTCTGCCGCTCGCATGTCCTCAACAGACCCCTCTCTCCTGTTTAATGAGCTCAGTGTTCGTTTTACTTCTCACTGTGAAAAAGCCGGAAGTTCTTCCGTAATCTGTCGCAAAATATGTCTGTTTTAAAACTACTGCCGAGAAATATATTTTTAACCCAATAGTTGCATGTTTATTTTTGTTTTAGGTATCTAAGGCCACAGTTTAAGTACAGTAAATGTACTCTTTTAATCCAGTATTCGGGTCAAGCTTATGTATTAACTTCAAATTTGTTGTTAAGTTTGCACAGACTGTTACAAGCACTTACCAAATTAACCTAAACCAAATTATTACTGTGGTTGTATGAACATTTGACGTACCACAAACAGAATTTCCCCCTGACTTTACTGTTCACAATGTCAATGTATCGCCCATATGAATCATTTTATGTCTTTGTGAGCAAGTCCAACAAACTATTTAAGAGAAATGATGTTTCCAATTTGTTTACGTTAAGTATCAGCAATAATATCTATAATATTGCATATAAAATGCTTGCATACTCACTCCAAATAATGTCTGAAAATGACCATACTTAACCAACTATTTTAGGTGAATAAAATTGTATAATCAACCTTTTATTTAGTTTAGTGATTTATGGGGATGACACTGTTGCAAATATAAACTTTGCTGATTATAAGAAAATTTAAAATGATATTTTGTCCTAAAAGGCGAGCAGGTTACACTTATTTTCTCTTGCACCCTTAAAAGACATTAAATTACTTAATAACCTCATCTACAGTTAAACCTCCACCACAGAGGTTATGTTTTTGCTACCATTTGTCTGTTATCAGGAAAGTTTGAAAAGTTATGAACAGATGTGGATGAAACCCTCAGAGAATGCGATCTGGTGGTGATGGAGTTTTTAAAAGGTTTTGTTAACAGTGCAAGTTAGGGCAGTTTTTCCACATTTTTGCTGATAAGTTTGCTAAGAATGTCAGAAACACCTCGGCAGATGGTTGTGCTCTGTTAAAAAAATGTGAAGGTTCTCTTGCAGCATTTTGTGAAATAAGCCAAATTTTTTACAAGCAAAACAAGTAATGAAGACTTAACTTAATGTCAAAGTACACATTTTTTAACCCTAACTTTCATTTTCTTATGTTAAAAAGTCCATGTACTATATGTTTTATATGAGTAATGCAGGCTTCTTTCAAGTCTTTCTAATATTGCCGTGTTCCATCTACAAAAAAATCTAGATTATTTTGAAAAAAAATGGTTTTAAAAAGGGCTGGGAGCAGGAAGGGGACACACTCACTTATCTGTTCATGCTCTCTAAATCTGCCAAAGGGTCCCCCAGTCTGTGCTGCTTTTGTGTGATTAATCCACAAAATGTTAGAATCACATAACCTGAACTTCTAACAAGCCACCAGTGTGTAAACTAAGACTCAAGTTTACATTTAAGCAAAGTTATTTAAGAAACACAGGCAGCAGATAAGTGTGTGTGCCTCACAGCTAGAAGGTTGCTGGTTCAACTCTGCGTGTCAACCAGAGTCTCTCCCAGTGCCTGCATGAGGTTTTTCTGGGCACTCCTGTTTCCTACCACAGACCAAACATGCTTGTTAGACTAATTGGTGACTCTAAATTGCCTGTAGGTGTAAGCGTGAATGATTTTCTGTCTCTCTATTTGGCCCTGTGATTGGCTGGCAACCAGTTCAGGGTGTACCCCGCCTCAGCTAATGGCAGCGTGGATAGGCTCCAGCCTCCTGCGACCCTGAAAGGGATAAATGGTATAGATGATCAATCACAGTCTCAAATATTTATTATTTATTAATATCTATTTAAAAAAACAGGATTCAGAACTAAACTGAAGAAGCGCTGCGTTACAGGGAGAGAAATCAGTTTATGGAACAATCTGAGCTAAGAAACTAAAGAAGCTCAATCAGATTTTGTCTATAAAAAAGTATCAAAGCCAGTATGTTGAGTAAATAAAGGGAAATGTGTTCATCTAAGTCTTGCCATGTTTGTTTTATGGCAAAATGTGAATTAATGTGGTCTTTTTTGTTTGTTTGTTTGTTTTGTTGGTTGTTTTTGAAAATAAGAAATAATAAAATGTAAAAAGGCACGTTGGCCTGCAGCTCTTGTTATTTTTTATTATGTGTTTAGTTTGTTAATATCTTGTGAGAGAGGGGCAGACTCTATAAGATTTTTCTTCTTTCAGCTCCTTTTCATTCACATTTGAGATTTTTTTTGTTGGTAATAAATGTTTTATTTAATGACAGAATAAAATAAAGTCCCAAACTAAAACTAAACTACAACTAACAAATGAACAAACCACACGACTCACAATCCTCAAGTGTCACACTAATGTCTCTGACTGTTTATAGTCACTTACGTACAACAGAGGATTCACGTTTAATAAATGTATATTGATCTGAGGAGGGCACAAGTGAGTCTGTTTTTAATGTTGTTCTTGATTTTGGGAATGCTAACAACAGTACCAACAATCCTGCAGTGTCACAGTGACTTCTCTGATTGGTTGAAGTAGCTTTTGCTGGTAAATTTCAACCACTGGCTGCTTTTACTGAAGATACTTGTCCTGGAAAAGTTTTGTTGAGTTCTGTGGTGTCTGTGGTTGGCACCACACGCCATCCGGAGTCACATTTTAGCTAATACTAATGTTCTGCAGAACAAGTACTTCAAGTAATCAGGACTGAAATGTCAAAATTTGGATCAAAAATATAACTGAATATCTTAAACCCCAAATTTTGGTGTCTAGTAACCCACAATTCAAAATGACTGTGACTCTCATTTTAGTTTGTTCAAAATGAAATCAGTTAACCTGATCAAATAACTGTTTAACGTCTTCGACAATGTGTTTATTCAAGCTGCTGATACGTGAACTTTCACTCTTCACATTCAGGCCGGTTCTGGCACATCACCGACCTCCACCTGGACCCCACCTACCACCTGGCCCCGGACCCTACCAAGGTCTGCTTCTCTTCTAAAGGAGCTCCGGCCACAAAGGCTGGCGTGTACGGAGACTTCCTGTGCGACTCTCCATTCAGTCTGATCCAGTCTGCGTTCAGTAACATGGCTGCACTCACACAGCCAGACGACTTCATCATATGGACCGGGTCAGTGTGCCGATGTGGGAGTGTTGTGATGAACCAACTTTGGATATTTTCTCTTGTTTTTGCCATATCATTCTTTGATTAGGTATGTTTATGACAGTGGTTCCCAAACTGTTCAACAATATCCACACCAGTGTTAATATTGACAGTACTTCTTCATTTAGTTTTAGTCTTTTGCCTAAAATATCTTAAGTTTTCGTCATAATAATTTAGTCATCCTAATTGTTTTAATTTTAGTCTAGTTTTAGTTGATGAAATTTCAAATTTAGTCGACAAAATCTCCTGTTAATTTAGTCGACTAAAATATGAAGTGCAAAGTGTAAGGAATTTTTTATGTTTCCTTGAATTTCTGAAGTCATGTTAAACACTTGAATAAAATGAAACATCTTTATTGAATGCTAGTAAAGTTTGAATGTATAAATGAACATAAACAAATTGAACTTTTGTGTGAAATGCGGTCACCTTTATTTAGGCTACCTGGCAGAGCATCTCAGTTACAATACCAGAATTGACAACAAACAGTGAAATATAGTGAATGGTCCATCTGGTGTTTTATGTAAGAACGTTGTTATAGCAATACTTTGCAAGCAGTGCATAACAGCCTGCATTGTTCTATACAGCCCCCTTGAAATAACCATACCCCCTACTTTGTGACAAAAAAACATCGAGTAAGAAATTTATTGCAAACTACCATTAAACTGAAATAGGCTGTTCATCAGCTGATCTTAAGTATTAGACCACAGCTTTTAAAGCCAAAATCTTCGCAAAAATGTGGAGTCATTGTCATTTTCTGTCAGGTGTTCACACTGTAATGACCTCCTGATGGCAAAACAAAAAAGCTTTCCCTCTTTGAACGCAGTTGGATTGTTGAGCTGCATAAGCAAGGCCTCTCGCAGCCCGCCATTGCTGCTCAGTCCAGACGCAGTAAGGCGGCCATTTTAAAGTTGAAGCTCTACTTAGAACCTTCTTAAGATCCAACAGTGCAAAATGTAATTTCTTACAATTTTTCAACTGGTCCTAAAATTTTGATCAGGAGTGTACAGCACAGTCTTGCTTGTGGCATCAAAACGATCAGCAACCCTGCTCAAAAACGTTAACAGGAACTTTTATTTTGGTGTCATTAAACTTTCAGTTCTCTTTTTTTCTAACCACTGTGCAGTTTGTGGTGTTGTGTGTGTTGAAGTGTTTGTGACTTTTCTGTCAAAACCAAACCACTCTGAGGTTTCAATTGGGTGAGGGAGTGTCTGGTAAACACACTCATTTCAATCCTCCTCACTCCCCCAGGAAGTATTTCGTGGTTAAGCCTGCACACTGAGAACCACATGAACTTCATAGACTGTCTCTAACAAATATGATCCCTCTAATCTCTGACTGTCCTGCAGCATTGTTATGTGTTCACTTGATGACGTCTTATGTGCTGTCCATGGTTTGTAATACAAGCTTTGGAAAGTACATAGTTTCTGTAATTGATGCAGTGTTTTATCGATTACAGCATGGGGAATTTTGGGGGGAACCAACAAATGAAAACTAGACTAAAATGTCTGACAGAGACTTAATCCAATCAGACATAATTTGGTCATGTAGAAAGTAGAGACAAGTTAGGAATATATCCAATCACAGCTACTTTGGTTGTGTGGAAAGGTTGGCTGAGTTAAGAGGGACATCCAATCACAGCTGCCTTAGCTTGGTGGTGGTGGGATAAGTTGGGGAGCGATCCAATCAGGGCTCCTCTCTTTATGAATTGATATATTCATGTAGAGCAGGTTCACTGTTTGTTGTCAGTTCTGGTATTGTAACTGAGATGCTCTGCCAGGTAGCCTAAATAAAGGTGACTGCATTTCACACAAAAAAACTCCAGTTAAGGCAAAACATGAGCTCTTTATTACAGGAGGAGAGTGCCACAGCGAGGCTTTGTTAAACTTGCTCCTTGAGATATTCATAAGACATTCACAAATGGGAAGAGAGGCCATAATTTCTGTGCCGATTCACGCTGCAATACGGCTTAAATGCACGGGACACTACCCTAAAGGCAGAGACACTCACTCACTGCGCTCGCGCCCACCTGTCTCCAGTATCACGCCTCTGTTGCTGCCTCTGAAGACAGAATGAACCTGGGATCACTCGTTCTTCCCATTCTGCCCACAAAATGTTCACAGTGGAGACAAAACACCAAAGGTGTGCAAATATTCTGCCTTGAAATGGCAGTGTGAATTCTGTCTTTAAAACTATTGTTCTCAAAGTAGACTGACATTAAATAGGCAGTTTATTTGCAGTTTTTAAGGACCTAAACTCTCTGCAGGTTTTGTACAGAGCTCAATTTTCTCTAATTTTGACTTTTTTTCTCATTTTCCCATCATTTGACATTTGTATTAATTTCTTTTATTCCTCATTTTGTGATCATGTACTCCTTTTTCTCATGTTGAAAATTTTTACATTTTGACATTTTTATCATTTACCCTTTTTTTTTCAATTTGGCTTTTTTCTCATTTTCTCATCATTTAACATTTATATTAATTTCTTTTTTTTCCTCATTTTGACATTTTGTAATCATTTAATCCTTTTTCTCATGTTGAAAATTTTAACATTTCGACATTTTTATCATTTAACCTTTTTTATCAATTTGACATTTTTCTCATTTTCTCATCAATTAACATTCTTTTAATTAATTCATTTTTTTCTTTTTTCAATTTTTTTTCTCCTTTTGACATTTTCTAATCATTTAATCCTTTTTTCTCATGTTAAAAATTTTGATAATTTTTCTTTTCATTTAACCTTTTTTTTTTTATCAATTTGACATTTTTCTCATTTATTCATCAACTAACATTCTTTTATTTATTTATTTTTTTTGGCTTTTTTTCCCTTATTTTTTCCTCATTTTGACATTTTCTGATCATTTAATCCTTTTTTCTCATGTTGAAAATTTTGACATTTTGATATTTTTGTCATTATTTAACCTTTTTTATTATTTAGTAACACTACCTGCTGCACCACCGGCTGCCCTTAACAAAATCAAAATGCTGAAACACCATGTGCCAGGATTTTAACATCTAGAATTTGTTACCAGAGCATTTTTCGTCTTTGGCTGGAGAGTCTTCTTCCTGACAGGACTTGATTTGATTTTCAGAGTCTTTAAATATTGTTTCAGACTCATTTATCTCGGGTTAATAACGCCTGCTCTGATGTCTCCTCCTCTGTTACAGCGACAGTCCTCCTCATGTCCCTCCAGACGAGCTGTCCACTGATCTGGTGATTTCTGTCATCAGTAACATGACTCAGACCATCAGACAGCACTTCCCCAACCTGACCGTCTATCCCGCTGTGGGGAACCACGACTACTGGCCACAGGTGACTTTAATGCTTTTGGAGGTGTTTCACTGCAATAAGAGAGATTCTTAGTCATTTCATTTAACTTTGTTTTTTTCACATTTATCACTAAAAATGCTTTAATTTGGAGCAATCTTTATGCATTAATTATATGGTTATTAATTTATAATTATGTCGTGCATGAAAGAAAACAAGAAAACTTGGCGTGTCAGGTTAGAAATGGTTGTTGGTACAGTATTTGTCTCCACCAAGGAGGTTAGGTTTTTGCCAGGGTCTGTCTGTTTGTCTGTTAGCAAGATTATGCAAAAACTACTGGATGGATTTACATGAAAATTTTACCAGAGGTGTGATTTGGTCCAAGGAGGAAGCCATTACATTGCCCCCCCCCCCCCCCCCCCCCCACTTTGGAAACTGCTGACTTCTGACCTCTCACTGTTAAAGTCAAATAAAATATTACACAATCTTGCTTGTGGCATCAAAACGATCAGCAACCCTGCTCAAAAACGTTAACAGGAACTTTTATTTTGGTGTCATTAAACTTTCAGTTCTCTTTTTTTCTAACCACTGTGCAGTTTGTGGTGTTGTGTGTGTTGAAGTGTTTGTGACTTTTCTGTCAAAACCAAACCACTCTGAGGTTTCCATTGGGTGAGGGAGTGTCTGGTAAACACACTCATTTCAATCCTCCTCACTTCCTCCAGGAAGTATTTCGTGGTTTAGCCTGCACACTGAGAACCACATGAACTTCATAGACTGTCTCTAACAAATATGATCCCTCTAAACTCTGACTGTCCCGTAGTATCGCTTTGTGTTCACCATGGTTTGTAATACAAGCTTTGGAAAGTACATAGTTTCTGTAACTGATGCAGTGTTTTATCGATTACAGCACGGGGAATTTTAAAGTTACGTGACCATATAAGGACGTCAAACTTCAGCCTGAGCACAGCATGCATGCAGGCGTGTCCACAGTTAACAAGAATGTGAATGTGAATGTGCAAAACTGTGAGCTGATTTTTGTGACCACATCCCCGGCTCTCCAGTCCAACTGATGGTGGTGTGACATGATTTCTGTTCTTTGTTTTCATGTTTTCTGGATGATATTTTAGTGGATTAAGAAAATAAGATGGAGCAGTTTTGAACAGCTTGGCTCCTCACCATTTCTTAATATTGCCAGGTTGACTTCTGCTCCCTTTGCACTGTCTGTAAGGCACTCCATGTGCCCCCAAACAGACTCACCAGTGTGGTGTCAGGAGTTCAAACCCAGTTTCTTATGGTGCAAGCCCAGTGCAGAGCATAGACTGTAGGATGAATGTAGAGTTTTTGAAAACATGCTTCTGAACCATGCAGGACTGACCCATTTCCTCGAAGAAGATCGATCAACCAATCAGAGCGAGCTTGGCCCACGTGATGAGGGGACATGGGACATTATTTTTATTCATTGTTTTGTGGTTATTAATTTATAATATGTTGTGCATGAAAGAAAACAAGAAAACCTTCAGAAACTAAGAACAATGTATTTGGTAATCAACTTATTGACACAACATTAGCCCTTATAATAAGAGTGACCTATACAACAAGACATCAAAATCTTGTCTGATTAGGGTCACAAAATTCCAGGAATTTTCAAGGTTTGAAGCTTTCCATGAGAGTCAACGGGAATTTATGGGAATAAATAGGAATTAACCTGGAATTCACAAAATTAAATGTTGCCTCATTAATGTCGTTTAATTGGATTGTTTTATTTTGCATGGATGTCTGCCTATGACAAAACAATATGTTTTTATTTATGTTTGGTTGTGTTACGGTTCATTTAAATTGCCCCCAATTTCCAATAAATTCAGATAAATTCTCGTAATTCCCATGGAAAGTGTTCAGGTTGGAAGATTTCCAAAATTCTTCAGTTTAACCTCTGGAAAGTTTCTGGAAATTCAATATGTGTCTGATACGGATGATGTTCTGACGCAGTGGTGTCTTGGATGACAGATCAAACATGTTGTATAATATTTTAATAGTTGTTCATCTCTGTCTTGGTTTCTGCGTTGTGGTTTTGTAGGACCAGATGCCGGCCTCCACTAATGCGATCTATCAGGCTGTTGCTGAGCTGTGGAAACCCTGGCTGCAGCCTGAAGCTCTGCTCACGCTCTCACAAGGTGACATCTTCAGATACTGAGGTCACTTCAGTCAAGTCATGGCTGTTTAAACCCCCAAACAATGACACATTTTTTTATTTGCCATTAATTTGTAAGAGGCACGCAGTCTCATTTACAAGAGAGGCTGGACAGATATGTAATACTAGTATCTTACTTATTATACTTTGTTTTATATTTATATTTAATACAGTAATAATTTTATATCATTGTCATTTATAAGGCTGTTCACCTTAAATAGGAGTTGTATCGAAATTAGTTTTATACAGAGCGCACAATCAGGGCCTTCTGATTCTGATTTATCAACATCTTCATTTTAATATTTGCTCGTAGATGCTCCTCAATTATTAAGATTTCCTTGAAATTATGTTTGTTTAAATTAATGCAAATGCTTTTCTATCTTTGCTGCAGATGTTCAGATTTCAGAGTTTAATCTGCATATGGAAATAGTGTTTGCTGACCTAACACAGAAAATGTCTAACAGCTGTAACCTGTCATCGCTCCAAAAGCTGGTCATGACAGGGAGAAGACCTGATGCTGCAGACTTTTTGTCCCGTGTGTAGAAGTTCTCTATCGTGTGAAGGAGGCAGTAAACGGCATATAAAACTCAGAAAAGCAGATTATGGGCTCTTTTAAACAACATTTATGACAGCTATAGATGTCAGTGCCAATGTTTTTCATCCTCTGTGGCTTAAAATGAAGAAGAAATACAATTCTAACACCCTCCTACTTGACTTTGAGAACAGATCACAGATCGACAAGAACCGTCTTTTCTAAATAAGCAGTGAGGTGACAGATAGACATTATCTGCTTATGTGCCACATTAACAGGGCCAATATCAGCAGATGGGGATGTAATGCTGTAAATAAATGACCTTAAAATCTCCAAATTCTGCCTGTTTGCTGAACTTGGCAAAAAGACGTCAATCATTTCTCTGTTTCATTCCTGCAGGAGGTTTTTACTCCCAGCTGGTGAAGCCTGGTCTGCGGGTCATCAGTCTGAACACCATCCTTTACTACGGTCCAGATAAATCCACGGAGAACATGACCGACCCAGCCGGACAGTTTGAGTGGCTGCAGAAAACTCTGGAGAAATCCGCTCAGAACCAAGAGAAGGTCTGAAATGTCCTGTTTTGTTTTCAATCCTGACATTAGTACAGCTTTGCTTCTTGTTTTTTTTAGGGGCTTATCATACCTGCTTAATTTCCGAGCTTGCATGCATTATAAGGTTGACATAAAACAGAAATTCTAGCACTCTGACGTCGGTCTTTGCTCAAAGAGCTGAGATTTAAACATACCTGACCTCTCGTCCAGGTGTACGTCATCGGTCACGTACCTTTGGGGTTCCTGGCCTTTGTCAGAAACACCACTGCGATGAGAAAAATCCACAATGAGCGGCTGGTCTCCATTTTCAGAGAGTACAGTCATGTTGTAGCCGGACATTTCTACGGACACACACACCGAGACAGCATCATGGTGCTGCTTGACCAACAAGGTAAAGAAAAGTCTTTTATAAAATGATGTTTTTATCTAAAGTAAGGGTTATCATTGACCACAGCTGGAAAGTATTTAAAATCCAACATAATTCATTTATTAGCTATTTATTAAGTCCTGAATTAAACTGTATCATCAGAAAGACACTGTGTTAGAGTTTGGTTAGTCTTTTATATGACTTTATTCCTTTTCTTCAGAAGATTAAAAAAAACTTGATCTCCTGTCCCTCTGAAGTCCATCTTGTCTTTGTCTCTTGTCCTGAAGGTAAACCCCTCAGTTCTCTGTTCGTGGCCCCGGCTGTTACACCCATCAAGAATGTTCTGGAGCCGTACTCCAACAACCCGTCGTTTCGCACGTACCTGTATGACTTAAAGGACTACTCCATGGTGGTAAGACACTCAAATGAATAAAATCTGAATAATACACTCGATGAGAAAGACACACTACACGTGATCCAACCAAAAGAATGAATATGCAGTGACTATGTATAGATCTCATAAGGACTTATGATGTAAACATTTATTTTGTTATGCTTGCAAATAAACATCACAAGTCTCCTTTACGTGATAGAGCCTTCTGTGAACAAGACAACAAGTCCGCGGGATCAGGATTTGTCCTTCGTATTTTGTTTATGTCACCAGTAGCAACATAAAACATCTCATTCTTTTGGTCCCCCAAATAGACCCACCAATGTGAGGTCATACCATTGTTTCATTGTTTGAAAAAGCGCCCAATCTGATATTTTTATGTGGCCTGAAATTTCTGCCCCTGGTTGTCCCAAAGCCTAATGCCCCCTTCCAAGTTGGAGACACTCCCTGAGCCACGTCTTGAGTTGGGCACAAGTAGACACAGTTCATGAGGATTATACTAGAACAGTCTATTCTGGGCAGGGCTGAAACAAAGGGGTTTATAGACATACCATTATCCAATATTTCAGTGGACTTTTGGGCAGGAAAATATAAACATGCGTTCTATGGACTTCTTGGACCATTGTAAAATTGTTGAAAAGAAGAAACTATGAACCATTATTATTTTTACAAACTTCAAATCAGACATTGCTGATTCAAATGATAGCAGTGCATTTAATCAACACATCATACACATTTAAGCATGGAGTTGTGTTATTTTTAAGTTTGAAAGAAAAGCCTTAAATATACCAAAAACCTCAACAAGTCTCCTGGAGTTACAATACAGACTCAAAAGACTTAAGGTTCTGCATTAGCTAACTTTCTAACAGTGTTTAGCGACAGAAGAAAGTCTCTCCATTGATTAATCACGCCGTCAATCAGCAAACAAAAACAGCTTCTGGCACTCACAAAGACCTCTCTCTTCTCTCTCTGGTGCTTTTCTCCCCCCCTGAAGGATATCTGGCAGTACTATCTGAATCTGACGGAAGCCAACGAGCAACAAAAGTCCGACTGGAGGCTTGAATACATCATGACTGAAGCTTTTGGACTGATTGACCTGCAGCCGCTCCGCCTGCTCCAGCTGGGCCTCACCTTCATGCTGAAGCAGTCCAAGTCCTTCGATCAGTACTTCACTCACTACATGGTAGGGTATAACAGCGCCATTACCTGTACAGGAGACTGCAAAGTCAACCAGGTGTGTGCTGTGCTCTACCTGGACCAGCTGTCGTACTCCAAGTGTGTCGAAGATGGAAACTGGTAGAGCAAATCAGTCTGAAATGAAGGAGTTATTTTTAATTGTTTACTCTGAAATTCATTTTTTCCATGCTGAAGGGGAAATGCTCAGGTCTGCTACCTTAAATTGAACAACTTTAATACAGAAGCGCTCTTAATTTAACTGTGAACTTACATTTTTATATCCAAAGTGAACCACAACATGTTAGACGTACTTAGATGCAGTCAGACATTGTGCAATATAATCAAAGAATCTTGTACTGTAATCTGTGGTGAGGGCAGGGGCCCCCAACCACCAGGCCATGGATCATTTGATACCTACCCTGAAGAAATAAAACTAAACCAAAGGGGGTTTTATTTTGGAAGAATGACTGAATCCTCGTCTGTCAGGCTTTCTGTTGGTGTTACAGCTGCGACGAAAAAAGTAAGGTCTAAGATAAACTCACCGTTAAACCCTGATATAGATTCTGTGATCTGTGATGCACAGTATGCCTAAATTGTGAACATTTATAACTGCTTTTACAGTATTCCTGACAACTTTTGTTGTTTATGGAAAAACAAAAAAAACAAGGACAAGATTTGAAGGATACCACAATTTGAGACACTTGAATTTCAGGTCTTCAGATATCTTAAAAGTGATGATTTGGAACGCAAGCTGCACCATGTAGTTTGACTTCTGCTATTACATTTTGATTTTTGTGAACTGCATTATCATATCACCAAAGGTGTATTTTACAACTTCTGTCGCAGCTTTTGTGGCTGTATCAATCCTTTAAAATCAGTTTTGACACAAGTATCAGCGAGGTGTTTAGCACAAGCCCATGGACACTGTTTTTTTTTACAGCATTTTTTTTCGCACGAGGACGTTGCTGTTTAATTACTTACCCTGTCAACTCGTCACATGACTGTGTTCCCAGATATCATTGTTGAGCAGCTGATGAGAACAGAGTGAGTCCTCATGAGTGTCCCTTTGTCATGGCTCCCTCTGATCCTGCACTATTATGAGCTAAATTATGCATGTGTGTTTGTTTCTCCCCCACTACCCTGCGACAGCAAGTCTGCAGCTATATTGTCTAACATAAAACCAGGCCATCAGTACATACAAGGTTGAGGACCACTGGTTTATAGCATTGACTGTTACATTTGGGCAATTATCTTGTGCTTTGGGACCCACAACAAGGCTTGTTTTCTGGGGAGAGTGGGGTTGTAGACCTAAAAAATAGATTAAAGACAGCATAAATATTAGTTTGGTGACGTAGTGAGTTGCGTAAGTGTTGCGGCAAGGTGCTAAAAAACAGCGACGTGATATATATGTCATATTGCCCAGCCATAATCCATAATTTTAGCCCCATGTGGCCCAGACTTAATTACATTTTTTGTACATGGTCCTCAGTGAAAAAAGTGTTGACACATTTGGTCTAAATGGAAGCTTCTTAACCCAAACAAAAGTCAATTCCCCTGTTCTTCTGGACTGATTAAACCTTTTTCCCCCAGTCTGATTATTATTATGATTATTTATTAATTAAAAAAAAATAATAAAGGGCATTGGAGTGGGATTAAGGGCATCTATTTCTTTTAACATAATTTGATCTATTTTACATTAAAACCTTAAAGGATTTTTTGTATTTTCTTATACTTTGATTGAATGCACTATCCTCTCTAAGGTCGGCAGATTTTTCAAAATATCAACACATTTTGAGATTTTTTAAAACACTTTGATCCAAATTCCTATCAAATCAACTCAAACAGATGGATTAAACGATTTAGGGACATTTTGTTTGGAGTAGTTTGAGAATGATTTAACAAATGCTTTAAAAGATAATGAATAAAAGAAAAATTGATTGTCCTAATAAATGGATGGGGTAATCTATGGGAAAAGAAATGAAAATATAGAGTATTTCTTTCAACCAACTGAGATGAAAAATGAATAATGCTAAAAAAAAAATCAAATGTATCAAATGTTTGTACCAAACTTTCACAAACCAAATCCTGAATTTCTGGTGATTTATCTAACCAAAAACTGATTGTTTTTTGTAGGTTAGGTAGTATGCATATTTTTTTTATGTAGTTTTTGGTGATAGAGATAAGAAATTAATATTAGGTGCCCCGGACTCAACCTTGGTTGCTTCAGTATCAAATAGGCACCAATTGTTTGATTCTTACAGTTTTATAATGAATTTTAAAGCTCTAAAGCTTGTCCACCAGCTTTGTGTAAGTTCTATCTCATTATCTGGTAGAAAGTCCACACTATACCCTTCATTTAAACTACTTAAGTTTTAACTTAAACTTTTTTTGATTTTTACCATCCATCCAAGGAGCTCAACATATTTCAAGACAAGCTGACATCTGGAAATAACTTTGAGTAAATTCCTGTAGAAGCAGTTAAGAATAATTAATGTAACAGTTAACCAAACATGCATTACTGATTGTACGATTACTTGATTGTTTGTTTGTAGCTGATGTATTAAAAATGAAGGACTGTGTTGGTTTTGTTTATGCAGATTATTTTTCTACTGAATAAATCTTTTAATTCATACAATGTGTTTAAACCACTTGATTTATTTCAGAGAGGGTTCATCAGGCTAAATGTTTGCCTTTGTTTATGGTTGTCGAAACAAAAATCAATGTTTTCAATATAAAGGAAAATATAACATGATGATACAAATTAGTGTTATGATATGGTTAAAAATAAAGATAAAAAGGGTTTATAATTTAATATGTATGGAAAAAATAGATTATACATAGAAGAAACAGAAATATAGCTAGCTGTCCTCAGGTTCTCACACATTTTGATGGCAGCAGTCTCAGTTTTGCACTTCTCCCAGTAAATATGAGATTTATGGAGTATCTCATATATATTTAGATTTTGGGTGTTTGTGTTGTGGATAGTTTTCCTCTCACAGCCTGATATTTAGGACAGGATGTGAGGAAGTGGAGCCAAAACACTGCAGCTTTCTTTCTCCGGTGTAACCCTCGTGCATGTGTTGATGCTGCTT